>JAGPOW010000304.1:112245700-112282789 GCA_030014935.1 Caiman crocodilus | reverse complement strand
ACTACCTCAGAGTCGACCACCACCACTTCAGCAACAACTCGTCCAACACCATCTACCACCATTTCCCCAAGTACGCCTCCACCCACCTCCACCACTTCCACCACGACTACCTCAGAATTGACCACCACCACTTCAACAACCACTCCTCCAACATCAACTCCCACCATTACTTTAAGTATGTCTCCGACTACTCCCACCATCACTTCATCAACAATTACTCCAAAGTCAACCACCACTGTCACTACTTCAGCAACAACTTCAACTCGAGGGACTACTGTTACATCACTAGAAAGTACAACCAGGAACATATCTATTATAACACCCACCACAAGACCTCCATCAACCAAACCACAAAAATTATGTATTATTCCAAATCATCCACCCATTGAGGTTAGTACATTTTACATTTTTGTTATATAATTATAAAATAATAAATATTTTGCCAGTCAATTTTCAGATTAGGAGATGTTAACATCTGATATTCTAATTCAATTTTTAATATGGTTCTCTATTCTGGATATGCAAATTTCAGTAAGTTCCACCTTCCATTGCTTCCTCTTTATCTTTCTAGTTTTTGCCAGTGCCAAAATGCTTATTTCCAATTTCTGTAACACCTACCATCTCAAATTAGGTATGAACTATGTTTGTGGTTAAATACAATGAGCCATAACCTGGATATGCCATTAGAAAACATAAGACTCCTAATACATTCAATATCTCAGCTCTTCACTGAAATTTTCTTAATACCTTTTTGATCATTACCTCATGTCTGCCTTCTTAACAGTTAGAAATATCTTACCACATGTTCATGATGGGTTGTGGGTAGGCCTTGCTTGACAAATTTCATTTCCTCTTATGACCATGTCCCCTATCACCTGGACAAGGGAGAAGAGATTGGTGTCATATATCTTGACTTCAAAAAAGCCTTTGATCTGGAATCCCATGATCACCTCTTGGTGAAACTGGCCAATTGTGGCTTTAGGTCCACCATGATCCGCTGGCTGGGAAATTGGCTCCGTGGTTGGAGCCAGATGGTGGTAATAGATGGAAGTCAATCGCTGTGATGCCCTGTGACCAGGGGGGTCCCCCAAGGCTGTGTCTTTGGACCCATATTGTTGAACATCTTCATTAATGATGTGGACATTGGAGTTGGAAGCGGACTGGCCAAGTTCGCCGATGACACCAAACTTTGGGGCAAAGGAGCCTCACCTGAAGACAGGAGGGCGATCCAGGCTGACCTGGACAGGCTCAGCATTTGGGTGGACAAGAACCTGATGGTGTTTAACACTGAAAAATGCAAGGTTTTCCACTTTGGGAGGAAAAACCTACAGCATCCTTATAGGCTCATCAGTGCTACCGTGGCTAGCTCTACAGAAGAGACTTGGCAGTCAGCATTGACCAATAGATGAACATGAGCCTTCAATGTGATGCTGTGGCTACTAAAGCAACCAAAACACTGGCTTGCATCCATAGATGCTTCTCAAGCAAATCCCAGGATGTCATTCTTCCCTTGTACTCGGCCTTGGTGAGGCTGCAGCTGGAGTACTGCATCCAATTTTGGGCCCCACAATTCAGAAAGGATGTGAAGAAGCTTGAGAGAGTCCAGTGAAGAGCCACGCGCGTAATCAGAGGTCAAGAAAACAGACCTTATGATGACAGGCTGAGAGCTACAGGGCTCTTTAACCTGGAAAAGCACAGGCTCAGGGGCGATCTGATGGCCACCTATAAGTTTATCAGGGGTGACCACCAGTATCTGAGGGAACATTTGTTCACCAGAGTGCCCCAAGGGATGACGAGGTTGAATGGTTATAAACTGCTGCAAGACTGTTTCAGGCTGGATATAAGGAAGAACTTCTTTACTGTCCGAGCCCCCAAGGTCTGGAATACCCTGCCATCAGAGATGGTTCAAGCATGTACATTGAAGACCTTCAATTGGATTTTTATCTTGCTGGGATCCTATGACCCCATCTGACTTCCTGCCCTTTGGGTGGGGGGCTGGACTCGATGGTCATCTGAGGTCCCTTCCAGCCCTAATGTTTATGAAATCTATGAGTATTGGGTAGGGCATATTGTCATGGTTTGTGAATGCAAACATCTCAGGACACTGAACTATATTTGTTTCTGTGGCTCACTGTGATTTCAACTGTGCTAGATTGTATCCTTTGCCTTAGACTGGAGAAAAGTTACTTTAATCCAGTATCTTACTATTTCTAATGTCAACTAGAAAAAAACAACAAAATAATAATTCCTTGAATAGAGACAGGCATTTAGCCACATTAGCCTGAAGTCAAGCAGTAGGCAAGGTAGGTATATTTTTACCTTGCCTTCGTTTCTTGAACAATCAAGTATGCATGTTGACAATAACTGCCTCTCTTCCTTTTTTGAATTGTTTTAAGTGTGGTATAAACTGTAGGCCAAATCTGGTCCATGCAGCTATGGCACCTGGCCTGCAAGGCTCCCCACAGGTTGGGAAATTTGGTGGTGGGGACCAGTGGCAATTAATTCTGTCATCCCTCTGCTGCTGCCAAATTACCAAACTCCAAGTGGCGGATCACAAGCAAAATGGTCCCTGGCCCCCTGGTGCTTGGTCAGGCTGTTGCTGCATAGCTGGGCCATTGCTACAGGCAATGTCAGGGTTGGAGGGGTGGTAGGAAAAGCACAGGCCTAGGGCTGGGGTGAGTGGCTAGGCTTTCCCAGCCCTGAGGCTGCTCTCTGAACATGTGCAGATGTTTGGTAGATTGGGTTAACCTGTTCTCAATCAAATTTAGTTCACCTGCTCAGATGAACTCATTTAGATTGGGAAGCCTTTTTTTGCCCAGTTTAACCTCCTTGAATATTTGCAGATTGACACTTCTCTCCCCATGTAGCTGGATCTGGCCTGGGACACATTATCAACCCCTCCCCTCATGTCTCATGTGGCTGGACTAGGGCTAGGTCTTTCTCCTGCATGGCTGGAGTGGGCCCAGGTCCTGTCTGCCCTACACGCTGGATCAGGCTCTCTGGCCAGATCTGGCTTGTGGATGGACTAGTCATCAACTATCTGGCCTGTGGGCCAAAAATGTTGGGCACCACTGGTCTAAACCACGACTTCAGATTCTTAACTCATTAGCTTTCTGTAGTTTTTATAACCTCTACACCACTCAATGGGTGCCCATTCTTTTCTCTCTTTCCTGTCCATCTTGCCTGTCCCAGCAATGCCCCCTCCTTTTTCCTCTTACTTCTCTATCCAAGCTCTGCTCCCTGAAGCCCCTTTACAGCATCTGAAAAAGTAAACTGCTGTTTATGAAAGCTTATGCATCTCTGATTTAATTAATCTATAACCAGTTTGTTTAAGTTCTAAGTCCACATTAACCACAGGACCAGGGGCCACACTACTGCAGGCCACACACTGAGCAGGCTACACCAAGTCCACACTATGGGCTCTTCTCCCCGCATCCAATGCTATACTGTGAGCTTGTGGGGCACAATATCACTTCTGCATCATGCAAGCACAGTCCTTGGCCTCTGCTGCATCACATAGGTGTGATCCCCACCCCACTACATGTTTCTGATTCTCACTCTCCCACACCTGACCTTCACAGCCCTAGACTCACCCTCAGCTCCCCACACTGCTTCACTGCCCTGATTGCTCAGGCAAAGGCAGGAAGCATAGCTGGAGGTGGGAAGGAACTTGGAGAGTCCAGCATGATGGGGAGGAATAGTGGCCAAAAAGGAGCCCAGAAGTTACTAACTCTTTGCAGGCCATGTGGCCCACAAGCTGAAAGTTGGACAGCCATGGTCTACAGGGTACAAATCCACCCTCCCTTCTGCTTGACTCAGGATGACATGGCTCTCTCATTTGCTTTTTGTCATTATACTCTACCCTGCCCTTCATCAAGTTTCTGCATAGCACTTCTGTGATGTGCAAACCATTTGATCTCTCTGAGGCCATGCAGAACAGGAGAGTTCTATTCCAGCTGAAGCTGTGGAGAGATGAAATAATTATGTCACATTACAAGATGGAGGGAACTTAATATAGTTTATCTAAATCCACAGAAATTTTCTTGTCTGTCTACTCCGCTCTTGTCTGTCTACCATGACAAGTGGATGCTAAACCACAGTAATTTCCCATTCAGTGTCATTCAGGGGTAAATCACAGTTTAGCTACTTCCTGCAGAATAGGAGCACACAGGCAAAACAAGAGCAATGGTTGAAATAATGCATAGTGCACAAGCAAGTAAACCCACCTCAAGCAGTATAATTACTTCTATTCATATCCTGATTCTTAGGAGTCTCAGGATGTTTTCTGAAAAGGTGCACATGCCTACAAAGTTTCACTAGGTTGGAATCACCACACCAGACGCTTAGGCTATGTTTGCACTACAATCAGAGAGGTGTGTCTGCAGCACATATAGACACATCTGAATGAACTTTAATCTACCAAGTGTGGTTACTCATAGCAACAAAGTCACACTGATGTGCAGTATGTAGCTGTTTCTTGGTGGGCTTGTATAGCTTCCATGGAATCCTGGATTGTCCTGGTTTCACTGCTATTGGTACCCGTGTTGTTCTCAAAAGCCCAAGGAGTTCAGCTTGTAGAATGATAAAGCTTGTTTATTCAAAGAGCACTCTTAGCCACTCTGTAGTTGCCTCCCACCCATTCCCTGGCCAATGTAACACTTACACATGACACTATTAAAGGTATCCACACCTCTTCCCCCTTTACATATTCCATCAATGTAATACTAACACTGGAAGTTTAGTTCAACCCATTTGTTAAAGCACATTTTAACAGGTCTCTATTAGTTTTTGTGTTGGCTTTTTAGCTCTAGGTGGTCTTCTAAGTTTCTCTGCATTCTCAATCCTTATTGGTTCAATTCTTGTTTGGTTTCCCTGTTCAGATGTCTCTACTTCTGCATCATTGTCAATCTTCTCTGTTATTTCTTCTTGCTTTGTTGTTGGCTCTGTTTCCTTTGGTGAATCTCATGATGCTGCTTCTTTTCTCCCCTTTACAAGCTGTAACTGTCACCTGTTCCTTCTGGTTTGACTACTTTATAGTATCTGGGAGCTACTTGATGGGAAACTATTGCTTTACTGTACAGAAGTGGTAACTCCCTGGAACCCCTGTCATAGTACCATTTTTGTTTGAGTGTTGAATTTTTGTAATGTTTTCATGTTTTGCTTTTCATTCTGATGAGCACGATCTACAAGATTTGGCAGCCTGGTTTTGAGTTTTCTATTAAATAGCATTTCTGCAGGAGATATGTATGTTTCATATAATTTAAGAGTAACAGGTAAACATCAATATGTGAATCCATCGCTTTTTTAAACAGTTTCTTTACTATTTGTACTCCATTTTCCACTAGAGCATTGAATTGTGGGTATTTAGGACATGAAGTGATGGAATCTATATGTGTTTGCAAACTCTTTGAAATCAAGACAGTTGAACTGAGGTCCATTGTTTGCTCTCACAACTAGCAAAAATTGATTTGATGTGGGTTATGACAAGGGTTGCTCTGTTGTTCTTTTGAGCAATCCAATTTCAGGAATAATAATCCAGCACTAATACATAATTTTTTCCTGCATGCATAAATAAATCATTGCCCACTTGATACCATGGAGCTATAGGCTCCTCCATGACCATTACAGGCTCTTTTCTTTGTCCAGATACATATTTTAGGCACATTTTACAAGCTTTTACAGTATCTTCTATGCCATTATTTATATTGGGCTAACATACAGCACCCCTTGCTCTCTTCTTGCATTTTTCAATGTCTAGATACCCCGCATGGATTCTATTTAACACGTCTTTCTTTAGCACTGCTGGAACAAGTTGTGAGCCTCTGAGCAAATGCCAACCAGTACTGACAGCTCTTCCTTGAACTGAGAGTAGGGGCTGGGTATATGTTTTCCAAGCCAACCAGCACCAATAGTGGTTATCAATTTTTGCAATGAAGTGTCTTGAGCAGTAGCTTCTGCAATTTAGCGCCCACATTTTATCTGTGACAGGAATCACCCTTTTCATTTCATTAACATGTACTATGTCTGAATCTGGAATTTGGTCATTTTCTATTGCGTTATATGCTCTGGACAACATATCTACAATAAATATGTTTTCCTGGTGTGTATTGTATGTCTACATAGTTAATTTGCAGTTGAAAGAAAAGTCTCTGTAACCTGGGTGGCATGTCTTATAACTCATTTTCTCCCCATGTTTTTGAAGCAAAGCTCCTCCAATGCCTTCTTTAGCAGCATCTGTTGACAATTTGACGGATTTTATATTTTCCTTCAAGTTTTTAAATTCCACTTCATCTTCATGTTCCCATATGCACTGAGCATTCTTTTGTATGAGTGATCTAGGGTGTTTGGTTTGCTCTGCTAAGATAGCTCGATATTTCCCTACAAAATTGCTCATTCACAGTAATCTTTGCACTCCTTCCTTATCTGTAGGGGGTGACATGTTTGTAATGGCTTTAACCCTTGCAGGATCAATTTACACCCCATTCTCAGAGAGCTTTTCTCCCAGATGTGTTATTTCTTTGACGCTGAATTTGCATTTTTGTTTGTTCACTTTCAAACCTGCTCTGCGAGCTCTTTCTGGTTCCTTTCTTAGCCTTAAGTCATGTTCTGCCATAGTATTTTCCCAAATGAATACATCAGCAGTATAAACTATAGTTCCATCAAGACCTTCAGCAGTTTGTCGCAACTTTCTCTGAAATATTTCACATGCAGAATACAGTACAAAAGGAAGCCTGTGAAAGCAACTTCCAAAGGACATATTGAAGGTACACAATCTACTGCTATTCATTCTTTTCTAGGAGAACTTGCCAAAACCCAGAAGAGGTATCCAAAGTGGAAAAATATTTAGCTTCTACCATACTTGCAAAAACTTCTTCCCTGGTGGGAAAATGCTCCTTTTTGATGTACCTGTTCATTTACTTAGTATCCAGACATAATCTCAAGGATCCATGCCTTGCAACACATCATAAAACTCTTCTATATTTTTGCTTTCTAGTCCCTCAATGGCATCCATTCTCTTAGTCAGACCTAGAATTTTACACACTTGCAACCCAATAATTGGCACTAGCATTCCTGAGACTGTTACAAATTGAATGTTTACAATGCTACCCTTGTGTTTAACATGGAGTGCACAAATATCTTTGGTTGCAATCATGTTCCCATTATATGCTCAAAGTTTCTTTTTCTTACTCTCATAGTACACAGGCTTAGTTTTCATTTTTGGAATAATGTATTCTGGTATCACATTGAGCTGTGCCCTTGTATGTAATTTCAAAGTTACCATTAGTTCACTGGTGTCCAGAGTGATTGTCCAATCCTCAAAAGAACAAACAACTTCTTGCATTGTGCCAATGAGGAATTCTTTCTCTTCCTCATTGCACAGAGCATGCACCTACTGTTTCTGGTGTGAAGCATCCTGCTCCTTCCTACAAACTCTTGCACAGCGATTGAATCTTTTGCATTTGTTGCAATGCTGACCAAATGCAGGGAGTTGCATGGGTTTGTGGTAACCCCTACAGTATTTGCAGCTGACCATTGTTTCTTCAATCAATTTTCTTTGGCCTCTGATTGCCTGCTTCATATTGAGCTCTTCCTTTCTATACTCTTTGTGTGTTGCCTCAGGTCTTTGCAGTCTGATAATCCTGTCTACTTCAGATTGTTCTGTTTTTTCCTTCAGCTTCTGCAGCCTGGCATATGTTATCTCTGCTGCTTGACACATTCTAAGTTCCTTTTCCAAACTAAGCTCAGGATCCTTTAGCAGTCTTTCCCTGAGGGTTGTATTTCTTACACCCAACACTATTTGGTCTCTGATCATGGATTCTTAGTTCTCCAACGCTGCATGTCTGGCTCAGCAGTCTGAGGTCTTTGACAGACTCCTCGTTTATCTTCCATTCTTTGTACTGTTTTAGATGGAAATTATACTACTCAAAGATTTTGTTTAGGTACACAGTATTCCTCAAACTGTTCTATTATTGTGCCATAGCTTGTCTGTTCTGTTTCTGATAGTTGTAGGCTATTGTAGAGCTTATGAGCCTGCTATATTTAAAAAAAAATAGCTACCTTGAACAGATCATCCTTCTCTGTAGCTCCACTGGCCATCATATATATTGTGAAGTTTTGCTTAAACTTCTTCCAGTTCACTGCTGCATTGCTAGACAGCGTTAACTCATCTGGAATTCTGAGATGCTCCATTTTTCTATACTTCTTTGTACCCCACTTCTGGTACCATGTGTTGCTCTCAAAAGACCAAGGGGTTCAGCTCATATAGAATGATGAAGCTTGTTTACTCCAATAGGACTGCAAGCCAGTACTCTGCAGTTGCCTCCCATCCTAGGCTAATACATAATACTTTTAAAGTTATCCACACAGTATGTAAAATAGCTGGCTTAAAAGTTAGCTTGGGAGTATTTACTCTTGCTTATGATGTTTGACACAGGAAATGCAAAGAGATCCATTCAGGATTTGGATGATTAATACCACTTCAGAAAAGCACTAGTAGTCTGTATCCTAGCCATAGCCCATATCGGCTATTTTAAAAGATGGTGCTGAATGCCGTATTTTATTCCCACTTTCAGATTACTTGTTTGGAATAAATATGTCAGCAAGTGTAATGTTTCTAGTTTTATAACTTTGTAAATTAATTCCTTTCTTTATCAAACTAATTGCTTTATTATGTCTCCTCTTTTTTTTTCTTTTTTCCTTACATGCAGGTAGGTAAGTTTGGGTGGCTCTGTAACTGTACAAAGGCAGTCTGTATTGACAATAACACCTTACAGACGATTCCAGTACCCTGTGATCCACCTGTGAAGCCCAGTTGTAGCAATGGTCTTGCTCCTGTGCAGGTGATGGATGAAGATGGATGCTGTTGGCACTGGGAATGTGACTGTAAGTAAAGAATTGGTTAGCTATTTTTTTATGTTTTGAGGAACCAAAACTATTTACAGGATCTACAGTATTTGTAGCAGAGGTGTGTTATGCAAGTTTTACCCTTAATATCTCCAGCAAGGCATATAATTATTATACCTCAGCATCAAAGTACCCTAGCCAAAAGCTAGGCTTGAAAGAACTACACACCTAGAAGAATGGTATTATTATGAGGCCTCAGCTGATTATATTTGAGATAGGCTCAAGCTTTTCAATTTGTATCCTGATCCAACTGCTTGAAGTGATACTTAACTTTTGGTTCAGAAATAGGGCTGGGGTTTTAACAGGTCTTTTTGTGAAATTAATGATACTTCCTGTTTCAGAGTTGGTGGAAATATTGCAAAAATAGTTTTTCTGAGAGACTGTTTTTATGTCACGTCATATCTGAAATCAGGAAGCACAGGAAACAGAGAATAAGAACAACCAGGCAAAAAGTGTTCAGCTTCTTCAGATTTTAAAGAAGTTCCAGTTTCGGTTTAAATCAAGTTTTAAATTGATTTGTTTAGCTTAGCTTTAAAAAAAAAATCCCAGGTTCTCAAATAAGAATAAGAGAACCTGGGATTTTTTTTTAAAGCTAAGCTAAACAAATCAATTTAAAACACCCGTAATAGTAGGATAAATTGTCTTTTCAGTTACTACAAACCTTGTTCATAATCTGATTCAAATTCTGCTTTTTTTCCATGCAAAGTTCAATTAACCAACTTTTCTTGATAGGCTATTGCACTGGTTGGGGCGATCCACATTACATGACATTTGATGGAGTAGCCTATAGCTATCAAGGGAATTGCACATATATCCTGGCTGAAGAGATTAACAAGACAGTTGACAATTTTGGGATCTACATTGACAATTACCACTGTGATGCACGAGATACAGTCTCCTGTCCACGCACACTCATTGTGAAACATGAGACCCAGGAAGTGCGCATAGCAACAGTCCAAATGAATCCTATCAAAGTAGAGGTATTTGAAGAGTGATTTGTAATTCTGATGTCCATTGGATGTACCCTAACTTAATTAGATTAATTTCTCAATATGCTCATTACTTTGGTAGTAATGCTTATAGACATGGAACAATTGTCCCATGCACTGCACATAATGCAGCCTTGGATAGGAAAAATAGATTCCTTTTGGTTGGAAAGCTACTTCATCTGTGTATTTAAATATTATTACATCTCTGCCCTTTCTATAGTTAGATTTCTCCAAAATATGGGCTATTGAAAGTATCCATTTGAGTTGAGCGCATAGAACGGGATATAGTTTTATGAATTTGAAGTTTCTGAACCTGGGTAATATCCTAAAGAAAGACATGTTGTAGCATCTGAAAGGAGCTCTAATAAGCAAGAGTAGCCCCTTAGTCCTTTGTAAAGCAGGACTGAGGAAAGACAGAAGACCATTGAATCATTTGGGAATTTGCACAAGAGGACACACACATCTCAATTTAGAGATGAAAAATCAAACTCTGGGGCCAAAATGTTTCTAAATGTTTCCTTAGTAGGTCAATGGTTTGGTATAGTTCATTTTTTCAAGTGTGAGGTCATTATCAAATGTATTTCAATGTTCAGTATGATGTTTCAAGACAGAGCTGTGGCATGGATGCTTTTCTTTTTCTAAAGAGACAAAGTAGTCTAGCCTCAGAGTATAAGAGGTAGATACATAAGACATCACTGTGTTCTGTACAAGTCACTGATGCATTTGCTTTCTCCCTCTATTCCATTTTCATTTTATGATGAGCATAGATCAAATATATTACCTGTATCTGTAATATATTTGTTTGGAACATTTTGAGAAAGGAAAGAGAATTTCAGCTTGTTGCAAAGGAAATGTATTATGCATTTCTTCTTATATTTTACTGTGGCTATGGGGATTTAAGCATGCTTTCTACTCCATGTTAACTGCCTGCATGTACATTTTTACCTCATGCAAGTTTTTCTTTCTTTCACTGTGACATAAGTTGCCATGTTTCAGCTGCAGCATAAGAGCATGAACATGGGCAGCTACTGTGGAATAACTGATGTGCTGTGAATCCTTCATCATATTTACTTCACAGGGGGCATGCTTTACATGTGCATTTTCTAGTACCTTGTGAGGTACTAGGAAAATCTGCATTATCCTGTCTTAATGTGTATTAACTAAAGAGCATGAGGCACTTTTACATGTGCTATCAGGTGGAGGGGGGCAACACTTTCATTAGAGTGACTCCAAGAGCTGATCTAATTAAAGCGTTACAGTATCTCATGTGTCAGCATCCCTGCACTTAAAAATGGCAGTGGGGGCTCTTGAACTAAAGCATGTTCAACAAGCTTTAGTTCAAGCATTCATGCCACTACGTTTAAGTGTGGGACACTGATACACCAGATGCAGGAGGCTGCTGGAGCTCAGTAATTATTACCCTCCAACAGACTCAATTGTTCCAACATGCTGTAATTACAGTGCAGTGGAGCAGCCTCTGCATTCATGTTCAGGCACCTACTTTTTAAGTGATGTTTAATGTGCATTATTCTGTCTTAATGTACATTAACAAAATAGCATTTTTTAAATGACGTTTTAATGTGCATCAAAATAAGCTAATGCACTTTAAAATGCATGTGTAGACATGCCTAGTGACTTGCTTGGTTGGCATGCCTTTAGAAATATACAACCCATAGATGTAGACAACAAGGAAGCTGGGAGCCCTAACCCAAATATTATTTACTGTTATGCTATATTTCCAAAGCACCTTAATGATAAATATATTCTTTTTACAAATGTTAAACAAAATGTATGCCTCTTCTCTGTTTTCCTTTACACATTAGGTACTTGTAAACCAACAAGAGGTAGCTACACCTTACCAAAAATATGGATTGAAAATCTTTGGATCGGGCATAAATCAGGTGGTGGAAATTCCTGAACTTAAGATTAATATCACCTACAATGGCTTGACCTTCTCTATTAGAATGCCATACAGCCGGTTTGCCAACAATACCCAAGGACAGTGTGGTAAGGATGCATTTTTTCTCCTTTTAGAATTAAATATAAAAAGCTAAATGAATGCCCTAACAATAGGAAAGTCAATATATGATCCTCTGATTGGTGGAAATAAAAGGACCATGTTATACTGGATATTTGCATGCAACTATTACTTCATTCCCTTCCTGTTTGTAGGGATTTGCAACAATGACCCAACAGATGACTGCAGGCTATCCAGTGGAGGATCAGATTGTGAAAGGATGGCAGATACGTGGCAAGTTAATGACCCTAACAAGCCAGAGTGCCATTCAGTCATACCATCTACAAAAGCACCTAAGGTTACGCCCTCAGCCACAACAGCCTGCAAAGCATCTGCACTTTGCGAGCTCCTTATTAACGGAAGGTAAATATGTCATGGGCATGCATGACCTTTATCCTTTAAAATTTAATAGCATTCCTGAATTCCAAGCACTCCATGATGTTTCCTCATCTCTAGCAAGATTTTTTGTTTTGTTATTCTTTTTCTCCATCTCTTGTTCACATTTTATGATTCTTTAGTCTCTCCAACCTTCTTGTTGCACCTCAGCCTTCTTTGGAATACTCATAATCTTCTGTGCTCTCTTAGTCTTCTCCAGGCCCTTCTACATCCCTGGAGATCCTCTGATTCATTTTCAGAACATGGGTCCAGAAGAGAAAAATTTCCAGCCAACTCTAATCTAAAAATGAAATTTTTGGTGGTTCCTGAACCTTTTGAAGAGAGGTGGGGAGGGTAGTCTAACAAGTGAAGTCTACGTTTTAGAAGCCTGCACTCTAATGGAGCATGTGTCTGTCAGCAATTAGTCCTGTTCAAATCTCTGTGCACACTAATATACTCTATGACATAAAAAGGCACATTGAGCTGTATATGGGCCAGTCAGGAACTAATCTTAATATATCTTTCTTATTCTAGCTTGTTTGAGGAGTGCCGTAAGTTTATCAAACCTGAAAGATACTATGCAGCCTGTGTGTTCGACACCTGCACTATTCCCAATGCTAAGATGGAGTGCTCCAGTTTGCAGATCTACGGCGCCATCTGTGCTGACCAGGGTTTCTGCGTTGACTGGAGAAGTCAGACCAAGGGCACCTGTGGTATGGAGGACAGGGGGAGGGGTTGGGAATTGCCATTTAGCCTGACTAGTTTGGAAATCCTGTTGGGTCTTATTTTAACATCTTCCCTGATAATTAGGGAGGTATGTCCTCCAAGGCCAGAATTTGAAGCATCTTAGTAGCACCTTGATTTAGGTACTGCCTCATCTAAGGTTTAAGTGCCTGTCCTGGGCAGAGATTTAAAATGACCCATTTAGCTGCATCTCATCCCTATAGTCAGTGAAGAAATTTCAGAGATGCCTAAGAATAATTCAGGTCCATAGAGGCTCTATATAGAGAATGAAGACTGGAGGTCACCTAGAAAGGGTGGTTCAGAAAGGGTACTTAGAGCTAGCCACCAGGAAATGTTAAAGCACAAGCATGTGTTTTGAGTTCTCACCATTTTCAAGCTATCTATTATGTGTCTCTTTTTCCTTATAACCCATCCCACTTCTGAGCTAGTTGAACAGGAAGTTTCTAAAGATAAATGCTACCCACTTTTTGACTAAAAATCTTATGGATAGATTGTTCACCAAGGAAATGGAAGAGTTGGGCAACACCGTCCTCCCCCCAGGTGATTTGAATGCACACCTCCCACTCACTAGCTGAATGCTCTTAACCACTGAACTGTAGAAAAGGTTCAGTGAAGGTATTCTCCAGCTTTCCTGTTAAAGTTAGGCCACTGGACAGCAAGGTATGCAAGAGTCATGGGGTCAGAAAAAGACACAAGAAGGAGCCTGACTCTATAACTCACTTGGAGGGGAAACCTGGGTTCCGGTCGTTGTTGGTGTGCTTATTTCTGCTTTTAAATCAATGCCTTTCTAATGCATCTGAAATCCATAAACAGTACAGGGAGGAAACATAAGGGAGGCTACCTCCATAACCCTAGCACTTGTGGCACTCCCTTGGAATATGGGAATCTTGGGGTCTGTTCCCTGATGCTAGCACTGTTTTTGCATTTTGCATTAGGCTATCATTACCTAAACAACAGATATAAACAGGATTGCAAAGGGCAGGTACTGTCACTACTGATAATCCAGTGCAGTAGATGTGAGTTAGATAAGAAAGAAATGCCACCTAACTTCCAGTTCTCTTTTAGCTGTAAGTGCCATTTGGAACAAGTAGTTGTTCCAGGCCAGTTCTGAACATAGTGCTCCTCACTAAGGCTAAGGAAAATCATTCTTTGGGACCCAGGTGGCTAAAGTGCACTTAAGTACCCTGTCTAATGAGGAACTTTGAATCTGGCTTGAATCTCTAATAACAGTAAAAAAAAAAAAAGTTTCACAGGCTTTGTTCAAGAAATTTTGCTAGAGAAATTTTCAATTGAAGAGCCCATGGATGAGCCTACGAGAAGTATATGTGCATTAAGTGTACCTGAAACACCATCTAATGGCATGCACAAATGCCTGCATTTATAGATCATATATAGGGACCAACCAAATTCCCAGCAGAAGTGGGCTGCACGGCAGCTTCTTGAATCCTGCAGGTTCCCCTGCACACAGGGCCTGGTTGCTGATTGGCTGAGGGGCCATGGTGGTCCTTCTGCTTGATGCTGACTGTCTGGGAGGTAAAAATGGTGTCATATTTAAAACCACAGTTTTCACTTACCTGCTGATCAAGAGTGAACAGTAGGGCCTCTCCGCCAATCAGTGGGGGAGGCAAAGGGGGGAACCTACACAATTACAGGAGCTTCCATACGCAGTCCACTTCCGCTGTGACGTCAGTAGGTCCCTAATCATAAATTTTGCACGCGTGATTTTAACAGGTGCATCAGTTTCTTTGTAGGTACAGTAGAATCACTTTTGAAAATACTTGTTCTTAAGAAATTCCAACAAACAAAAATATTCAGTATTAAAAACTCAAATCCTGGTCTTGTCCCAACACAACAGAATAAGGCATTTCTGTGCATGTTACTTTATGTAAGATCACCCAGAGACTCCACATTAACTAGGTAATTATGGGTGGATTTTTATCCTGTTAACTTCCAATTCGTTGACTTCCATGCTTCTCATTTAGACCTTCAGTGCTACTGAGTGAGGCATTCTTTATCTATTTGTTTCCAGTGTTTGTTTGAAGATTGTCAAACATAAATAGGAAAGTGCATAGTTTTCAATGTTCTGTTTCCTGGGTTTGACTTAATGGGCCTCCATATGATGGCCTTACTGATTGCTCCCTCGTCTCTCTGTTTCTGTTATTTTCTAGATCTCAAATGCCCACCACAAAAAGAATATAGAGCATGTGGTCCTATTGAAGAAAAGACCTGCAAAACAAGGTAAGTAGTTACTTCTCTGCCAAGTAGCAAACTATTTAGTGGTAGCTAGCTCACAAAGAAATTAGTGAAACCAAACTTTAAAATCTTAATATTGTCTCTAAAGGTACAAGCACACAACAATTTTACCTGGTAGTAAATGGAATTTGCTGCATAAACAAAATAGAGCAAACACAAGAAGCACATCCCGACTATGCAAAAAATTACTCTAGTCCAGATTAAAGTTCCTTCACTATGTGGAAAATGTACTACATAAAACATACAGTGTGTCAAGCCCTGTACCCAGCTTTAGCCCAACGTAGCCATTTGCACAATACAAATTGCCCCTCCACTTAGTGGCCAGATTCTATAATAGCACCTACTGCAGGCAGCTACTTTGGGAGAGGTAGTTGAGTACCTGCTTTGTAGTGCTGAGTCAACGTACTAGGGAGTAAAACCTAAGCTAAATTATAGTAACCAGGATGTGCATCCATATCCTTATAGACAAACTTTGAACCAGCTATCAAAATAATGACTACCTTTATCTTCGTGTTGCACCTCTGACATGAATAAATTAGCTTTTGTACAAAATGAAATAAATTATGACTTGAAACAGGATTGCTTGTAGTCCAAAAATCTCACAGATGCTGTTTCTTTTGCCTATATCTTTCTGAGTAAAATAAATTTTCCTCAACTTTCCATTATCTGAGTATCTCTCTGCTGATAATGGTGGTCTTCTGCAATTTTTATCCTATGTAGCCCACAAAAACAAGACGAGACCAAAACAGCAGAAGGCTGCTTCTGCTCCCGTGGGACAATGCAGTATAGTCCTGCTGTGGATGTCTGTGTAACAACCTGTGGTACGTTTTTTATCTTTATTTTTTGATGTTGTCCAGCCATGTAAGTTTTAGTTTTGAAGCAGCTTGCTGCATCAGTGGTAATGAAGGTTTATCTTTTTCTATCTGCAGGGTGTGTTGGACCAGATAACGTACCACGAGAGGTATATTTACTTTTCTTTCAAGTTGTTTTTTGTCTCATCCAAATATGCCATGTTTTGTGAAGACCCCTAGATTTTCAACCAGGCTTTTACTTGATTGGGTGACTTAAATTTTAAAACCCTTAAAATAGCTGTATTTTAATTTTTTTCTCTAAGCATTGACCATTCAGCTATTTTCTCTTTCCTATCTTTTGTAACAGTTTGGGGAGAAATTTGTCTTTAACTGTCAGAATTGCACTTGCCTGGATGGTGGAAATGGCATCATCTGTGAGCCTCACCAATGTGCTGCGGAAGAAAATAAGCCACAATGTACTGGAGAAGGCTTTTATGAGGTTGTTGAAGTCATCCCTGATAACATTTGTTGCAACAAAACTGTCTGCAGTAAGTTCATCCTTTGGCACTCCACTGTCCCTTGAAAGTAAAAAGGCAGAAAAAAGTTGGAGAGGCTAGCACAAGACTTTCTTAGATGAGCTACAGTAAACAGCCAGGAAAACATATTTTTTATATATGCTTTTCAAAAAGGAGCTGGTTTTTTTAAAGGATGCACTGGTTTCAAACTAACAGTTTGCTGTGCTGCAGTTCAGAAAAAAATAATCTGTTTTTTTTTTAATTCTTGAGTTCAGAGTCATGTCATACTCAGTGGGGCATCTGCACACACACTTACAGCAGAGTTGACTAATTAGCTCTGCAGTAAAGTGACACACTATTAGGCTGGTGTAAATTAATTAACTCCACCATATGATAGTATTGCCTAACACAAGTACTATCGTATGGCAAGGTTATTTACTCCATTGGAATGCATGTGTAGATGCTGCCTGGGGCTGGCTGGGGCATAAAGGTGCTACAGTTCAAGGGCTGCCTGCCAACTAGCTCCATACTGAACACCCCTGTACCCTGGCCAGCATGTTGAGGAAGGGTAGAGTAGCTCAGGCTAGGCTGACACCCTGGATCCCTTGCTAGCTGGGGCTGCACCACCCTGGCTTAATGCTCTATGGTTTTGGGTGTACATGTAAATGCTGCACCTGGGAGCAATAAACTCGAGCATGAACTGTGCTGGAGTTTATTCAGGTGCACTAATTTCATTTGTAGATGCGTCCAGTGTGAGACAATGATATAATGTAGAACAATACATGGATCTTGGGTTTTTTTTGTTTTGCAATAGCTGATTGCAGTCCTGGAGATAAGGTCTCATAGTAGTCTCCAATTATTAATCTGCATAGTACACTGTTACAGTTTTCTCATGTGTGATAGCTATATGCTACATTGGTCTTCACCATCCTGTGGATCTTCCACCATTCAGTAACTAGGTCTACTGGCTTCCACTGGATCAGATGTCGCATATAGAAAATGTATAGAGATGAAGGTAGTTTTCAGAGCAAGGAGTCTACAACCTCTCTTCTCTAGGAAGCTTATTGCCAAATATCAGCACCCCAAAAGGAGGCAGTGCTAATTGTTTAGAACTACCAGGGGGATGTGTTGTTCTGATGCATCCTCTAGGTGTAGCCTCTGCCACTGGATTTTCAGAGCACCTTGGAAGAGCAGATAATGTCACCACCACTGTATCATTCCTTTGAATCCTGTTACAGGGGAGCAACTGACCTTACTGGTGCTGAGAATTTCAACTGGCACATTCTTCCATGAGAGGGAATGAATCTGTCTCATTGTGTGTATATCCATAGCTTGTGCATTATAATAGTAAAGTGGTGAACTGGGACTCATGGTCCAAAGGCAGCAGGTATACAAGGCAGTATCAACCCATTCCTAGCTCAGAGCAGGCAGAGATTTCAGATCAGAGAGCTATAGGATGAGAAGTGCCATTGCAAACAGTGTTTCTGTATTACTCTATTTTTTAGCTGAAATACTAAATGATTAGGGCTAAGGTAAGTGAGATTAGCCTGTGAAGCTCAGCTCTGCTAAATGTTTGGACCAAGAACTTATAAACATATATCAATCTATATTTTTCTTGGCTTTTCCCCTTTTCAGGATGCAACACGAACTTGTGCATAAGCAAACCACCTATATGTAAACCAGGATTTGAAGTTCAGTCCTCTATTCCCCATGATGGGTGCTGTCCTCAGTATAAGTGCGGTAAGTCTTTTATCAGCATAATATTGTAGTCAATATTTCGCTTCACATTTGAGAGTGAGGATAGTATAAGCTTGTCTGTTGGAAGGGGTAGCAGAATTGATCGTATTGTTTAGGTTTCTACTGGGGTAAACCCAGGAAACAACTGAGGAAATAATAGTGCAAGCAGGTCAAGTAATTTTTTTCGAGGTCAAATATTTCTGGTTATATGCCTGTTTAAGGGTAATGGGAGATTTGACCAGGACTACATTCCCCATTCAAGCCTCCATAATCAAATACTCCTATGAGCATTCACAATAAGAAAAGCTGGTGAACCATCCCTATGTCATCCCAAGAAGAAAAGGAAATAGTTTGCATCTGTCAAATGGGGTTTATAGGGCATAAAACCTAGGATAAAGATATTGTGCTGTATTTATCAAACCAGATAGACTTCTTGTTTGGCAGGTACATTTTGTGCCTTGTCACACTTGAACAGGGTGCAATACAAAATGAGAGATTGGGCTATATTTTTTAGAATGTGTTTTATGATATTTTGTAGAGGAAGTGGCCAAGACATGAATTAAAAAATTCAGCTTTTCAGTTGTTCACATGATTATAAACTCCCATCTTTTTTCACAGTTGCCAAGGGAGTTTGTGTATACGACGCTGCTGAGTACCAGGTAAGTCCCCATGTCTTTGCAAAAGGGATTGTTGGATGAAACCATACAAGGGACTCATACACATGAATCCCAACAACATCCTTTAACAGAGTGGCTTTGAAGCAGGTTGCCTCTTATACAGTCCATTTTTAGAGTCACTCAGATTGCAACAGTAGATGTATCAGTTACATAGAGCCTAAAACCTGTTGGAAAAAGTTGCTACATATCACAAAAATGCTGTTTCCAAGTAGCAGAACCAGGGATATATTTGTTCTTAATATAAAATGATCATACACTGAAAATGGTGCACATTTAATGTCAGCACTCCGTTGCTCTGTTTCAATGTACCATTGTCAAAACTGTAAAGAATTGGGTAAAAGTCATATTCTGAACTGATATATACCTCATACTGTTCTCTTAACTTCATCTGTTATTTTGTGGACTTTTAAAAGGTGCCTGTTACCTTAAGAGCTTGGTACACCTTCATCATCTAGGGCTTCAATAGAAACACTAAACTAGGTTAAGTATTAAACTACTCACTTTACCTGCACAAGTCCAGCTTTTTACATAAAATAGTTGACTATTAGTTCCTATGCATCTACAACATGTTTTCCTAGTAGCTGCTTATTTTAGAGTGATTTTAGACATTGGAAATGACTGACACATTGCACCTTGCTAATACTTGGATTCTGGCTTTTTTTTTTTAATTCTAGCCTGGTCGTCCAGTCTTTAAGGATAAGTGTCAAAAATGTAAATGCACTACGCAGATGGATAACAGCACTGAACTAAATATCATCTCATGTAAACCTCTTCCATGTAACACAGAATGTGATGAAGTAAGAGAGATTTGTTTGTGTAAATATTGATATTTTTCTGAAAAACACAATCATAACTGAGAGAGGTGTGATCTAAGCAAGGGTCTGGGAGCTAGGAATTCATAGAGCTTCTCTTCTAGCTCTAACAGTGATTTACTTGGCAATTAGTTTTCTTTCTTTTTTAAAAAAAAAGGTGGAGTGGAGGATAATGATGCTTGATATATGTTGCTTAAAGCTTTATAATCATATTGTGACAATTACTTAGTAAATACCTATAAAGTGCTTTGGAGATAAATATATACTCAAAGACTAAACATATCTATTATAATAGATGTGTTTATATTTTACTTTTATTTATACTTTGATTTTTTTAAATCTTTTTTATATTTACCTGTTGATTTTTCCATTGCAGAAACCAACTGCTCTAAATAATCTTTAAAATTATAATCAGTTCTGCCATTTGGCTGGCTTCCCTGAGACAATCCTTTAATATGGTGATGGTATTATTAGTTTGTTTTATTTAATAAAAAAAGCTTTTAACTCTTTTTTCCCAAGGGATATGAACTTGGTAAGCCTGCGAAAGGTGAGTGCTGTGGAACGTGTATCCAGACAAAATGTGTCATGCAAACATCAGATGGCAATATCCTCATCTTGAACGTAAGTGCACTCTGATGTAAATGGTGTACTAGATGTGTAACAATCCTTGTCTTCCTAAAAACATGTGTTCAGAGGAAAGACATAGCAATTAGTGAGGCAAGATAAAGATCATGAAGTTTCAGAAGCTGATCGGATTCAGTTATCAAAATTTCTCTTCCCTGGAGAGCTTGAGAACTCAGACTTTTTTAGAAGAATCTTTTGGGTATGATAAGTCAGAAATATTATGAGAAGAACCATTCCAGACTGTTTCTTTCCACTCCAGGAAGAGGAAAATACTGGTAAAAGCTTAAATATGAATGATTTTTTTTTGAGGGTGGAGAGGCTTTTTTGGGTTCTTCTTATTTGATGTATGCTCATTGGTCCTTCTGTAATCAAAATCTCACTCAGTCATTTTTCATTGATTCCAGAGTTTCCTTGCTCCCAAACAAGGAGCAAGCGAGAGAGAGAGAGTGAGTGGGTTTGGGGGTGTGTGTGTGTGTGTGTGTGTGTGTATTCTTATGAGGTGGTGGAGGTGGGTAGCTAGCCAGGTTCAAAAAGGGACTGGATAAATTCATGGATGATAGATCTACTAATGGATATCGAACAAAATGGTTAGACATGTTTCCTTTGGCATCTCTAAACCAATGCTGGTAGATGCTGGGGAGAGTAATGAATTGGGGATAGATCATTCTAGAGATATTTGGTTCAATGCTCTCCCTCTACAGCATCCACTTCTGCCACTGTTGGAGACAAAGATAGTGGACTACAGTATATGGACAGTAGGTCTGATCCAGTATGGCACTTACTGGGGGGGATGTGTATTAGGGCTGTGCAAAACTTCAGTCCCTGATTCAATTTGGTGGAGATTTGGCCTGATTCAGTGACTGAATCTCTGAATTCAAATTGAATCAGGAGACCCTTTAATTTCTCTGAATTGAATCACGACCCTCAAAATTGATTCAGAGAGATTTGGAAAGATTCAGTGTTTCAGATACAGACAGTTTTAAATGTTTTTTCTACATACCTCAAGGTACCAGGTGGCTCATGAATGCTGTGATGCTGGGGCAGATGGACCATCCCACAGGAGCATGGGGGGCTCTCCAGCACACTCAGCAACAGATCTGTAACTGGACCAGAAGCACTTCTGGTCCACTTCTGGGTCTACTGCGCCAGGATCCCCTCCCTCCCATGCCCCTCTGGCTTGGCGACTGGGGCCTCCTGGGTCTAGAAGGGGCAACTGGGGTCACCTAGTGGATGATCGCTGAGCCAGGAGGGGAGGGGGGGCACGTGCTTGGCGGCAGACCCAGAACCACTTACAGGTTTGCCACTGATCACTTGGGGGCACCCCCCATGCTCCTGTGGGATGCTCCATCTGCCCCAGCTCTGCAGCATTCACAAGCTGTGCCTGGTACCTTGAGGTATGTAGAAAAAAACATTTAAAGCTGAGTCTATGGCCAAATCACTGATTCTCCGAATCAGCATCGAATCTGAATTCAGCCGAATCAAATTGGGTACAGTAATCCGAATCAACAAATTGAATCACAGTCCCAGATTCAGGCTGAATCCAAATCCAAATTGAATATGGCCCGTTTCACAGACCCTGAGTGTGCATGTGTGCACTCAGCTCAAGAGAAATTCCTTATAGAAATATAGAGATCACCTCAATCAACACAACTTCAGAATGAAGACATATCCCTCTCTAAGCCAGTACAGTTGTGTATCTACAGTCTATAGACTGAGATATAAGAGGGAAGTCACTTTTGGAGGATAAGATTTCAGAGTCATTTCTCAATTTCTCTGTGCTATTCCCATTTTTATATAGCCTGATGAAAGGAAAAATGATCCAAGAGACAACTGCACTCTTTATAGCTGTCTGAATATCTATGACCAGTTCATCTCCTCCACCTCCAAGATTTCCTGCCAATCATTCAATGAGAAGAACTGTAAGCCTGTAAGTAAATGCAAAATGCTCACCCTCAGTTCTCATTTTAGTTCGATGTAACCACCACAGTAGCAAGAGAGGCCATACTAGGTTTTACTAAAAGTATTAAATCTCTGATCAGAAATGCTAATATTACTATTTCTATTACATTATCTTCAGCAAGCTGCCATCCACGCAGGGGCACATAGTTCATCTACTACACATACATTGAAGTTTCTAGTTAGCAATTATCTTCCCATAGCCTCTAAATAGTCATCTATAATGTCTTAATGTTTTATATTCTGTCAGATCAAAGGGCAGCGAATTTTTTGAGTGCCATGTAGACAGAGTAGTTGCAAGGAACAGGCCAAGGTTTAAACACACCCACTTTGGGCATTTTTATATGCACTCTGGGAAGAGGGCACTTTAATTACAGTGGCTACAAGAAGGTGAGAACTAAACCTGGCTGGGAGTGAAGCTTGCATTGTTGGGCATGCTACAGGTGAGTTCATGTGGGTTGTTTGCTTTTCCCTGAGCCCTGGGAAGCAGAAGAACCAGGGCATTTTAGTTTGTGTTTCTGAGCCCAGAGAAAGACTGTTTCTGATTAAAGAGCTCAAGGACTGATTTGAGCCAGGTTAGCTGGCAAAGCCCCACATGCCCTCACTACCATTTTGAAGCACAGGAACACTGATGAATGGCACACAGAGGCTGGCTGGAGCACTGTAATTACTACACTCCAGCACTCAGTTAATTGAGTCTGCTCTGTGTCAGAGCAGCCTCACAGCTTGTGTACAGAGGAACCCTTTCAGTCTAAAATGTTGTGATATACAGAGAACTCATATATAAAACTGTGAAAATTGTTGCTAAATAATTGAGGTGAATGTCATGTGTCTTGGGTTTTCCTTCAAATAATTGTATTTTTCAGCAGATTCTACCGTAGATCTTAGGCTGTAAGACCAGAGAGAAGACTCTTATTGTAGTTTATACTGTATCATAGTTTATAGTTTCAACTACTAATTGCAAGCATGGAGGAAATAATTCTGTTCTTCTGGGGCAGTGTGGGGGTTGTACAAAATTCCACAATGTAGAAAGATAGTATTGACTTTTTTCCATTTTTTCCTCCAGGGTACAATTTCCTACCTACCTAATGGGTGCTGTAAAACATGTGAGTACAACTGCTCAGCAAACATATGTCCACTACAAAACAGAAACACAGTTTTCTTTAAAATGGACCAGTTTTTCTTTTTGAGAACTGATGCAATTGCTAATATGTCTTTAACTAACTAATTAAATATATATATATTCACCTTAGCTGTTTTTAAGAGCACTTAGAGCACCACTTTCTCAATGAGCTTTCAGTCTAGGAAAACAAAAGCTCGCTATTTGTACATAACAGATCTTAGATGTTATGTGGTAAAAATGCAAGACTACTGTGGAATGAATTAGTAAAGTAGCACATCAATGAATGGGGTTTGATTCAAAATTGCCTGTTGAGACAGGTCAGGAAAAGGAATGATAGTGCTTTCTTAATCAAGTTCACATCTTTGTTTAAAGCTTAGGGACTTTTTTTTTCTTTCTGCATTTTCTTTCCTCAGTGGGTGAGAGCACTATATAGGGCAGCTCAGTTTCAGTGCATTACAATATGGAAGGTATGAGAAGTGCCTAAATAAGGACTAGTGGTTTTCTCTTTGGCATTACAACTCTGTGCCAAGTCTCTCCAGCAGCTTCTTTTAAACATCTCTAATAACTGGCATGCTAGGCCTGACTGGCTGAAACTTCGGTCTTAGTGATTTTGATACTCATAGTATTTTTGCAGTCTGGTGATATCACCTAGCAGGTAATCAATGGGTGTGTCTACACATGCTTTTACATATGCCTTAATTTAATGTGTATTTGCCTGATGTGGAATTAAGATGACTTAGGCACCTGTATACACATGCACACAGTAAGGTGCATTAACGTGGTGTGTGCACTGACTTGGGACTAACTTTAGCCAACATACTTAGCATTAATGTGTCTTAGTGCATCTATGTGTGCATTAAGGCAGTCCTGCTATTCGCACATAAATTTGATACCTGCTTTCACAGGTATCAAATGTAGGTGCGAAGAGCCTAAAATTGCCATTTTTATGGTGCATTAAGGGTGTAAACACGTAGACCCTCATTCTTAACGTACCTTAAAATTGGCTAATGCACTCTAAATTGGCATGTGTAGATGCACATGTGTAGATTCTAAAATCACTGGTTAAGAAGCCATTGATTTTCCTTCTTCAGCCTACACAAAACCAATCACACATGTATGCATGGGTTCACATTTATTTTGTATAAACTCAAATAATTTAGTAGAACAAACCATTAATTTTTTTCCTAACTTTTTAATAATTTCTTTGCCTTACTGTATGCCTAATAGGGGGAGATGTTCAGAAGGTAGTTTATAATTGTGGGGTCCAACCTCTTTGACATGTGTGCCTCTAATTAGCCTCGATTTCCCTGGGCACATCTACACGAGATGTTTACTGCACAGTTGACTAATTAGCTATTCAGCAAATGCCTTGGTGTTTACACATGTGCTTCTATTAGGCTGGAGTAAACTAATTTACTCTACAGCAGGATAGTACTTGTAAATATTATCCTGCTGCAGAGTAGAAAACTGCAGCAGCACATATGTAGACTCTGGAGGGACTGGCCAGGGCACAAGGGTGCTTCAGTGAGGAAGCTGCTTGCTAGCTAGTCCCACACTGAAGAATCCTCATGCCCTAGCCAGCCCCTCAACAGCACATTGAGCTGGGTGGAGCTTCCCCAGGCTGGCAGGCTGACCCCTGGGCCATCTGCCTGTTGTGCTGCTCTGCTTCAGCACAGTGTCCTGTGATCCTGGGTGCACGTGCAGACGCATGTGTGGCTTCAATAAGCTCTGGAAAAATAAGTTCCAGTGCTTAATGCTGCACATTAATAGGCATGTATAGATGTACCCCCCGCGTACCATTTTAATCCCCTGTCTGATCTGCTGCTCTTCTTTCTGCCCCCTGTTCTATCTGCTTCTATGTTGCCTGTACCTAATACAATCTACCTCTTGCCACACAAAGAAACTTCTCATGCCACTTATTGTGCACATGCTACATGTTGGCCACCCCTGTTCTATAACTTAAAATTCATACTAAGAGCAGATGGAACCGCTATAGTTATCTTATCTGACTCCTTTTATATATACACTATAGTCCCTATACAAGAAACTGGATTAAAGCAAATACTTTAGAAAGTATTTTCAAGTAATCATGGAGGGTATAAGGGATAATGCTAAGTGCTAAAATGTTTGAACTTGCTAGATAACTAGTGTGCATAGAATTTATTCCCAAAGACAGTTTTTGTTTTTTTAGAATAGTTTTTGTTTTATGACACAGCCTACGTTAAAACACCGAGGTAGTTTTGCAGCCATTTCACAGAAGGTCTTTACCTTACTTTTATTCGACAGGCATACCTCGTGATACCCCGGCATCATGTTCTGTCAGCCAAGTTATGGACTATATCAGGCACCAAGGCTGTATTTCTGAGGGGAGAGTCAACGTGACTCAGTGTGAGGGAACATGTGGAACCTACTCACTGTAAGTAAACTGAACTGGACAATGAGACATGAATTTAACTGGCATACAGATTGTTTATATAAAAGGGACAATACATAGCCAAGTTGAAGAACAGTGGGAGATCTGGAACTGAATCAGCTCTCAGAATCACGGGTACTGAAATATGTGACTGAATGGTTTGTTCATTTTAGAAACAAGGTCCATAGTAAAGGGATCTCTGGCCCCAGACTCATGATGATGCCTTCTCGACTATTAAGTGGGAGCCAGTTCACTTGTCATTCATATTAGAGCAGCTTGCGTATGGTACAACTTGAGATGTTTCCTATAATGGTAATGAATTCAAACATTAACAAGGCCTGATCTTGAGCAGAGAAGCTGCTTTTAAAAATTTAACATATACAGTTGGGGAGAAAAAGAGGCAGACACATGCACTCACTTTCTAAGAGGAATTCAAAGGTGCACATGTGTATAGCAAACTGAAAACCCCCGAAAAACATACACTTAATCAACAAAGAAAACAGATCCAAATTTGTCCAGGGGGACTGTTACTATTGCAAAAGTGTCTGCACATCCCAATAATGACTTCATACTGGTTAGAAAAATAACAAAAATATGGCCCCAGCATAAAAACAATTATCTAATACAGGATGTTTAATGATCAGGGATGTGCTGATTCAGGGAAGCTTGTATTGCAGCTAGCTATTCTACATCTGATCTGCTGTGAGCAGAAAATATTTAAGAGTCATCAAGGCTGGACATTTCAGAAGTAGTCTAAGGGAGTTAAGTGCCCAAATCTCCTGGACTTCCATTTAATAGGCATGATTATATTACCACTCTGGTTGCGCAAGTGCCCTGACTCTAGGAATAGGGCCACCATCCAAAATATGCAAAATGTCTCCCTGATCATAGGACAGGAGCACTTATGTGCACAGGGGAGAAACAGAATCATTCCTATACAATAGTTAGGTACCTTAGAGAGTGTCTCAAGTTGCACTTTGGCCATCCATTAAATGAAACTGGATTTTGCTTGTGATGCTCCACTAGCTTTAAAGCAGCTGCTCTTCACACGGTTAAAGGTTGTTTTGCTTATTCCTAATTCCTTACAGTAGCTTATTCACCAAAAAAAGACACTTATACTGCATACTAATATCTAACAATGGGTAATGATATCTTTGTTCATACTAACAAACAGATACTCTGCTGAGGCTAACTCCATGAACCACAAGTGCACTTGCTGCAGGGAGTCGATAACTAGCACAAGGAGAGTTATACTACAGTGCCCCGATGGAAAAAGAGTGAACCATTACTACGTGCACGTGGAGCATTGTGAATGTCAAGGCACTATCTGTGATGTACCAGAAGGGTCTAGAAAGACCCAGCAACTGTTACTGGAAGGGGACAGAGAAACTGCAGTGAAACGCATCAGAAGAGCCATTCAGAGACCAGTGAAGTGAAGGAGATGAACATAATGACACACTGATAGAGGGGCAAGAAGAGACTGTAGTAGACCTTTGTAATTTTCCAAGAGTAATTCAGTGCTTTCCATTTTCCACCTCCCTCTCTTCTAAGCCCTTGTTACACTCTATTTATTTGTGTATAAAAATGAGAGAAAATCTTCCTTTAGGGACATAGTCTTCTATTTAGTTTTGCATTGCCTGCTTTTGCTTTAAATCATTAAAGACATACATCAGAAGCAAAGGCTCTGTTTTATTCATCTACATGCCTGAGCATTTGGGAAATGAAAAGGAAAGGGACTTCTCCACATGAAAAGAGACATCTCCTGGCCTCTGGGGCAGCCTGTGATTCTTAATAAGGGTCCCCAAACACCCTGGGGTGCCACCTGGTGCCACTTAAAGATGATTCACATGTTAAACCTAGAGATTTCAAATAGAAGTCCATAGTATCAAAAACACTCAGACTTGCTGCAACAGAGGAATTTATCTGTGTTTCCATAGTCCAGAAATGAATGAAAGCCAAGAACTGATATTTTCTAAAGAGTACCTTGAGTCTAACAAGTGCTGCTTGAGTTTCAAAAGGTTGAGAACTACTGCTGAAGGGGCTAAAATCTGTAGAGGTCTGGTCTTGAGAATCCAACATGCAAGGATCTTTTATTCCAATACCATGATGCCATGTCTGCCAGAATGAACATGAGAATGAGTAGGTTTGTTTACTAGAAAGCAGCCATTTTGAGATGATTTGAAGTACTGTCAGGGAATGCTTACTCTAGACCAGCAGCAAGCCCTCTCCTTTTCAACAGGGCTGTTTTTTTGCACTAGAAGTGCCTTATGACTACTTTCTTGTAAAGGATGACTACAAAAGAAGTCATTTCACAATAAAAGAGAATGTACCTGTTCAAACTGAGGGCCTTTGAAGGCCTTGTGACTATCTTGTGTATGAAAATTGTATCTCACAGTACTCTTTGCCAGTATTTGTGTCCTGATCTACAGAGGTATAACAGCTCAGTTCTGTGCTGCAGGTAGTCTGCCCAGAATAGCCGCATGGTACTGAGGACAATGCTGGTTCCTGCCGTGCCAATTGGTAGTGGTTCTATCGCCACTGCTGTGGCAATCAGAAAATAAGGGTTGGAAATGAGAATGGATGCTCTTGCTTTGAGCAGGGGGGTAGACTAGATGACCTCCTGAGGTCCCTTCAGGAGGTCATCTAGTCCACCTCCCTGCTTAAACCAAGAGCATCCCCAGCTAGATCATCCCAACCAAGGCTTTGTCTAGCTGTGTTTTTAAAAACCTCCAAGGATGGAGATTCCACCACCTTTCTCGGCAGTCTGTTACAGTGTTTTATTACCCACCTGCTGAGAATTTTTCCTAATTTAACCTAAGATTTCCATGCTGCAACTTGAAGCCATTGCTGCTTGTTCTGCATTTGCCACCATTGAGAGCAGTCTTGCGCCATCCACTTTGAAACCAACTTCAGGTTTTTGAAGGCTTCTATTAAATCCCCCCTCAGTCTTCTCTCTAAATAACCCCAGTTCCCTCAGTCTTCTCAGACTAAATAACCCCAGTTCCCTTAACCTCTCCTCAGAAGTCATGTGTCTCAGCCCCCTAACCATTTTCATTGTCCTCTACTGGACACATCTTTTCTGTAGTGGGGGTTCCAAAACTGGACACAGTACTCCAGATATGGCCTCACCAGTGCCAAATTGAGGGACTTAATAATGGCAGTTTTTGCCACCCCTGCAAAGGAAGTGATGGGGCTGCTGCCCCAGTTGTCTCCCCTCAATTACACTACTGCTTATTGGTGAGGAGAAATTGCATGTCATCATCCTAGCACTTTTGAACAAATCTGCATGTGCCATACTTAAGTATGGGCATTACCCCCAAATAAGGGAGCAATATTCAAGATAGATGTATAGGTCTTACCATAGATTTGTGGTGTATTGTATATGAAAAGGAAGCCAATCCTGCCATTCTTCCCTGTTCTTCTATGCTTTATCCATTAGCTGTTTCTTTTGACCTGTTAAATGTCTAATCTTAAATGACATACAAGGTTCTTTGGGTAAATCTGATATCCAATCCCCAAAAAACTGTGTCTACCTGTGATCTTAGACCAACACAGATGCAACCTATACCCCTGTCATCTAAGATGGCAGTTATCCCACCAAACATCCCCTGTATTACAGATGAAACACATGAAGTATTACATTATCAGCACACACTCCCTGACAAATCCTACTCCATGGCAGGTCACTACTATCTATCAGCAACTGAAAGCTAATGTAGACTTTCTTGAGTCTTGCTCTTCAAAGAACAAAAAGCTCCTGCATCCAAAATATTTCATGGAGTAAAGAAAGATGAACATGCAAATAGCTTTCCTAAATTGCTTTATTTTACCCTTCCACACTATGATAGAAATACTATGGCAGAGCAAACATGGGAAGAGCTGGTGGTCTCTTCTGCTTGTTTAGTTATATAAATGTTCAAATAATTTTTGCAATTTAGAAGTGTTTTGCTTCTAGACGGACAACTAGTTTAGTCTCCTTCATTGCATTCCTGAGATCATTTCAAGCAGCAAAGACAAGCTTATTTACTTTGCTTCTACTTGAGCACTCAATGCAAAAGGCAAATGCCTTCTCTGTGGTTTTGCTGTATTTTTAAGAAGCAGATGTCTAAATAAAATGTGGACAGGGTGCAGAACACCATTATTACTGCTACAGCAGATATCTGGGGCCAGTGGAATGAATCACCAATATGATAGGTCAATGTGCCTCCTGTAGAGCTCAATCCGTCTTCCATCAGGATTCATTCCACTGGCTTAGTTGGCAATGGGTTGGGACCAAGGAGTTGGGAAAAGGCAGTAATGTCTATACATGTGTAGCATTTGCCTAACCTACTTTCAGCTAAAATGCACAGCTTGTTTTTTCTTAATGACCTGTTCAAAACATCCAAGAAATTACCACTGATGAAATAATTACTTTTGAATAGTGAAGCCTATAATAAATTATTTGTCAAGCAATGTGCCAACTCCCGAACTCCTTCCCTTTATTTCTAATTCTAGCAAAACCCTTTGACTAGAATGTATGAGTCACAGGGGAGTTAATCCCAGGATGATGTCAGAACAATTTAAACATTGCATAAATTAGCAATACATGGTTTTAGCACCAATTTATACTTCAGTCTAATCTCTCACCTCCTTGAAGCTACCTAGTATTTGCAACAGTTCTTCATGCTCTTGTTATCTTTTGTCTCATACAATCTAGTTTCAAATAGAAGCTAGATGGCAAATATTAATGGTAGCGTGTTAAAAAGATGGAAAGCTGGGAACATCTGTTAAAATGCAGGTGTTGGTTTCACCACTACAGGACAGTCTGTGGCCAAGAACAGAAAATAATTTCAGTAAACAAGTTGGCCACATAGAACTGCATCACAGATAGGAGCTTGTGCCTTATCAAGCATAGAGTTTTATTTTGGATATTTATGTGTCCTAATGTTTAGCTGCTGCCTATGCTTTTACCCACACAACAAGCACCACAAAACTTATGGAAACAGGAACTACAGATCTGAACAGTCTGTGATTCTTTGCAGTTCACTGTTCTTGTTTCCTATATCCTTTCAGGCATTGCTTCAAAGTCACAATTGCCCATTCTTTGGGAAGCCAGGCAGATACTGGAAAGAATTGTATAGTTCCAGGTGTTTGGTAGCTCCAGTTACAGGTCACATTGTTCATGTCAAACCTTCTCCCCTTGTTTCAGAATCAGTGATCCTGGAGCCTTTGCAGGTCAATGCGCATCTGCATTTCCATTGGAATTCAACTCCAAAATGGCATTTTAAATTTTAGAGTCCCACCGAGGAAGCCCAAATGCAGTCAGGACTGTCTCAAAAAGGAAATTGTCATAATTCAGGGACCTCTCCGCAAAGAAGGGAAACTACTATGAAAACAGGAGCTTCCCTCCAAGGAAGATCTCATAGAGCAACCAGGAACTCCTTCCCTCAGAGCAGATAAATCTTGCACAGAAGATGTCCTACTTCTGCTCCATTATGGAGGAATCCCAATAGTCATTCCTACTCCTCTTAGGAAAAATAAACCCCCTTACTAGTCAGACAGTGAACTTGTTTAGAAACAGCAAGAGCACTCAAGAGTTTCTGATGCAGCATAACATTTCCAAAGGGGTAACACTTGTTACACTCTACAAAATGAGACCTGATTACATCCCTGAATCATTCGCCCTTCCTAATTAAAAAATTAAGCTTTGTTGCAATCAGTATCCATCCCACCTTTCCCTCAGAAGACATCTATCACAACTGGAAACTGCATTTCTCAAGAGCATTTTTAAATAAGGGTCTGGCACATAAATCAGATGCTGGCAGGAAACACATCTCATTTCCTGGCTACTGCTAAGTTCTAAAAGGAATTTACCCCTGTTTCAGAAAGGATTAGTCTTTATTTGGGTGGCAGATGTTACCCCAACCCCTTTTCAGCTCCCTAAAGAGGAAACACTTTTACAATCAGCCCTGCAACATAATCAAAAACAGAGCACGACCAGAAAATAGCAGATTCCTGAAGAGCAAGAGGGAGTTATAATTTAGAGACACTACAAAATTAAAACTGATTTGCCAATTACTGGGGTACCCCCTGGAGTAACTAGGAACAATGGCCACAAATTGTCAGAGACTAGATTTAGGTTGGCCATTAGAAAGGACTTCTTCGCAGTAAGGGTTGCCAGAATCTGGAATGGGCTTCCAATGGAGGTGGTGCTCTCCCCTACCTTGGGGGTCTTTAAGAGGAGACTGGACAAGCACCTAGGTGGGGTTCTCTGACCTCAGCGCTCTTTCCTGCCCAGGGTAGGGGGTCAGCCTTGAGCTTTTGAGGTCCCTTCTGACCCTAACATCTATGAATATATGAATTGCTGTGGCATTCCCCTGGGGGTTCTTGAATTCATGATCAAAATCTATTCTGTATTTAGATTAGTGTACTGTAGAGAACTCTGTTGGTACATTCTCTTTAGCTGCTTTCTTTCTTTTAATTTGAGAGGCCCCACAAAAAAAAAAAAACCAACAGGTAACTTTAAGTACAAAACAAGGTCTGTAACAAAGACTTTCAGAGACAAAGGCAAAACTCCTCCAATGTGCCTTCAGGAACCATTCAATCACCCACAGAGCATAAAGAAAATATTTCATTTTTATGTTGCCTGGTGAAACAATATAATTGACATGATTAAAATGCAGTGCCACACAATTATTTCTGAAGAGAAAAAGATTAAGGCTAGTTTTTGCTCTATGCTTGAGGGTTTTTAACCTGTAACAAATAAAATAGTGCCTCCCTCAGGACAGCACAGTCCTGGCTTAATCTCATTGTGTTTGCAGGTCACTTGGAGTTTAATTTTTGTCCAGTATTTTAATGACAAATTAATACAATATAGTTTAAATATTATTTTAAAATATAATAATAGCTTAATAATTGGTGAAAGAACAGCAGCAATAGTTGATGTAGATAGTCTTATCTATTACAAATCTATTCATTAACCTTACTTCAGTAAGTATCAACATTAAAAAGATTTCCAAGAGATATAAAGTATATGTTGCACTGTTGAGTGTCATATACTGTTTTGCATATATTGCTACATATCCCAAAAATATTTAGTACTGATAATAATTATTTTTTTTCAATGCCATGATCTAGAAGTAGTGCACATGCCAAAAAAAGCCCTTATTCTAAAGAACTTAGTCAATGGAGACAGGAGAAGAGAAGAGAAACAACAAAAAGGCAATGTGACTGGAAAATAAATAGATGCTAAATATTTATTTATCTCTGCTAAATAATAGATGATGTTACATAAGATGCTGTCAATTTTTCATTAACAAGTATATATTTCTATGTGTGTAGAAAATGCACAGCCAGTCCTGAATGGCTCTACTCCCATGCAGTTAAAGTTTTTCAGTGTCAAGTTTGAGTGGTTCCTTTGAAGGATTTCAAATATACAAGGAGTCATGGTCTTATGAAACTACCTAAGAGGCAGAAAGGAGAATCTGCAGAAATATTATTAATGAAAGAGAGAAATGAAGCATTACCACTGCTATCAAAGGATAGGATGGGAAGAATGGGCTGTGCAGAAAAAATTAACATGACCAAGAAGAGACTCCTGCTTGTCCCAGGGGGATGAAGGAAAAGGGTCTGAAGACCCCCTCCTGCGGCAGGACCCAGGGCAGAGCCAACCAGCTGCGATAAGAAAGAGAAAAGCCCTGATGACAGGGCAAATTTAACTTTTTCAGGGAGATATGAGCTGGGGGAACCACACTGGGATGTAATGACTGCATGATTCATCAGCCATTTTTATTTTCAGCTGGGAGAGGTGTGGGCAGATGATGTCATCAGAAGATGCCATCCAGCTGAAATAAAAACTGAAATAAATGGGAAAATGGCTGGGGAAGCACTGCAGGAGGCAGATGGCTGAGCTGAACACGGACTGCACCAGCATCCAGATAAGAGCGCAAGGGAGGACCTGTCAGATGGGTCCAGGCCAGTGAAAGGGGCCACTATGTTGGCCAGCAGCAAAGCTGGATGAGGGAAGATGGTGACAGTTGAGTCATTAGTGGGATGGGCTGAGGCCTCATTCCCCTTCTTTTCTTTTGTGTATTAATTTGTTTTGTTATCCCGGGGCCCTGGGATAGGGATAGGAATCAGCACCAGCCCTCACACACGAGCTGAGACACTGCAGCAGGTAGCAGTGCAGAGTGGGAGACAGAGCATGTTACCAGATATGGCCTAATGTCCTAAAATCATCCCTTATAGGGGAAGACTTATGGGAGCTGAACAGACAAAGAGAGCATAGGAGATGATGAAATCAGAGGGTGAGCCGACTTTCCATCATGTGGCCATCCTAAAAGCTGGCACATGGTTGGGGTGTAGGGGAGGTGGAGCCCCAAGAGTACCTGCTAGGGGTAGCCTGACCTGCAAGGAGCCACAAGAAGGAGCCCCATCACGGAAACAAAAGACCAAGTCATGGCAGGAGAGTATCGGGGTTTCTCTCCAGATAAGCATGACCCAGCGTCAAGGCCACTGGAAGAACTTCTATGGCTGACACTGGGTGCACACTCCAAGGCAGCAAGGGAGTGCCTACACAAGGCCAGGTGGGTACCCTGCTTTAATAGAAGTCTGGGTTTTTAATTTAACTACATAATGTCACATATTGACTGTTCTGTGTTTTGTTCAGGAATATGCCCCTTGATCTCAGTACCTGAAAATAAGGACACCTTTGCACATTACACTTATGGTGTGATTAAACAGTCATGCCTCAAGTTGTGACCCAGCTACACATTCAACTGATTAATGGCGTGATAAAACAAGCAATAAGTTACAAAGTTATTCCACAAAAAAGATGTAATAACTTTGTACATTGTTCTAATCATGTCATTAATTGGATCTCTGGCCAAGTGCTCCTCTGTGCCTGGGAGCCCCTTCAACTGAGGGGCTCCCAGCCACAGAGGTGCACCACTGGCTGCCAGCACACAGGTGATAAGTCCTGTAGTGGTAGCAGAAATGCCAATTTCAGTAAAACCCCAAATCTTTCAAAATATCCACCTTCCAAAACTTGAACCCATCTTTGTTTTTTTCTATTTCCCCTTTCTTCCTTATATTTCCTTGACTCTGCTACTAAGTCTAAGAGTTGCCACCCATTTTTTTCTTCTGCTACTTTACCTTTTAGATATTTTGTCAATTTTTCTAATGAGCTCTTCTGTACCGCCTACAAAGTTTCTTTCTCTAGATCTTGAATACATGTATTGTTCCTTTTCCTTTCCCAACCGAAAAAAGTTAAATTCTTGCTTACCTCTCCTTTATCCTCTAGCAATTTGTGATTGGCTGTTTGATTTAGCAGGTTGCTATAAGACAAGAACTCTACCAGAGGTGTGCCACTGGCTCCATAAAATTGTGCATTGTGCAGACAGAACCCCCTCATTTGCTCTAAGTGATGAACAAAGGAATTAATCTTGGTGTTATAATTCAGTTGTGTGAGTAAATATTGATCACTCTCATGGGGAAAGCTGCTGCCGAACTGTACAAATGCATCAGATTTTCTTCATTTGCCCTAGTAAGAACAGATGGACCACAGACTAGGGCTGGATACTCTGCTCCTCCAGCCCTAATTATGCTACTGGTGAGGTCTGATCCTGTGCTCCTCATAGACAAAGGAAATAATCCAAATCAATAAGCTTTGGACCAGGCCTCTTTCATTTTTTTCAGGTTTTAAGGGAGTATGTGGGAAACGAATAACCTAGGATACCAAATTAAATTCCATATCATGGAAGTACAGTAGTAAAGTAAGTTTGCAGAATAAGCAATGTCAGAGGTGGAAAAAAAAACACCAGTGTCAGCTCATGGGCAGATCTAGAATTTTGAAAAAGGAATACAGATTGTGGAGTGCATCATCATTAGGACTGTGCGAGTTTTCAGATCCTGCATCAGATCCAAAGCTGCTTCAGATGCTTCAGCGTCCAAAGGAGGATCCCAGCAATGGTGTCCAGAGTAGATCAGGAGCATTCAAAGTGCTTCAGATCTGCTTCAGATGCTTTGAACCCACTTTGGCCATTTTGAGTCAATTAGAAGAAGGGGAGGAATGTGGAGGAGAAGGGGGCAGAAGGAAGACTGACATCTGTTGGTAGGCAGCGAGAAGGATTTCTCACTGGCTACCTTTCCAATGGCAGTGTCTGTGAGGTGGAACTAAAAAAAACATAAAGGCCCATTTCTAGCCCTTCTTTGCATTTTGCAGCTCCTTCCCTGACAGCGACTGTGAGAGGAATGCTGCAACTGAGACCTGCCTGCTCCTTTTCGTGTTATAAAGGAGTGGTTAGGATTTAGCTTAGCTTAGCTTAGTTTGCTTAGCTATTCTATTAAATTATTAGTAGTATTACAATTCAATTTATTTCTTTTAATTATTTTTTGGAAACTTGTTTTGGGAACTTTGCAAAAAGAAAGTGTTTTCCCAGCCAGTGTTATCTATGACTGTGTGGGGAGGCACAGATTGCTTGTATGCATGCACGTACACACACACTCACATACACAGAGACCCAGAATATAGAAGAAAAATCACAGTGGAAAAAGATAGACAGATATTTACAGAAGAACAAGACACAGATAATATATTGAGACACAGGAAGACACACAAATAATTTGATTCACAGATATTCACAGGAGAACAAGACAGACAGATATACAAAAGGATTCATACACACAGAGAGACCTTTTGCGGTACAGGAAAGATCAATATGAAGTGTGCTAGGAAGGCAGGTGCCAGGTCTTTTGGCAGGGTGGGGAGAGGGGGTACGGGGAGAGCTAGAGCTGCAAGCCCCCCCATCTAAAACACAGGCACATTCTATTCCCAAGCACCCATGACATCAGTGCTGCCCGTGAAAGCCAGGTGGTGGGAGCAGTGTCTGCATCTAACATCCCTGCATCTGCACCACCTCTGCTCAGTCCAGAAGTGGGTGCCAGCAGTGGAATCACTGCCTCTTCCACCCGAATTTCAGCTCTCAGTGTGAGCCTCCCACTGCCAGAAGTGGAGCTGGAGCCGGAACCAGGGACGCTGAGCACGTTGGCTCAGGCAATTCTGGGGACTGAGGGGGAATCAAAATTTGTGCTCCACACCTCCCAAGTTTCCCCTAGACCCAGGTCTCCTCCAGAAAGCAGCACCTCGGAGGAGGCTGAGGTTGTGGAGGCAAGTGGTTCAG
>JAGPOW010000304.1:112227559-112245600 GCA_030014935.1 Caiman crocodilus | reverse complement strand
CTCCAGAAAGCAGCACCTCGGAGGAGGCTGAGGTTGTGGAGGCAAGTGGTTCAGCTGAGGCAGCTCCTTCTTCTGTTCAGACTCAGCCTGCTGAGAAGGGGGAAAAGGCAGGATCCTTGTCCTCAACCCAGGAGCAGGGGAATAATGTAGTGTAGGATCATTTTGAGGTGGCAGATGATCCCAGGCTTGCCATCTGCCATCACAGCCAAAGGCACATGAGCTGTGGCAAGGACATGAGACACTTCACCACGGCCATGCTGCTGCATCTGAGGAGGCACCACCCCCTTTCCCTTCTTCCTGCTGCTCAGCCTGGCACCAGTGCAAGTGTGCAGAAAGGGAAGTTCCTCACTTTCTCCAAAGCCCCCTTTCCCTCAAAGCAGAGGCAGGCCACCCTGGACCAGTGGGAGAAAGGTGGACAGAAAGGGGGGCGCATTCCCAAGGCGCATGAGATCACCCAGAGCATTGGGGAGATGCTTGCTCTGGATAGCCAGCCCTTCTCCCTAATTGAGTGACAAGGGTTCAGGCAGTTCATAGCACTTCTGGCCCCATTTTACAAACTGCCCACATGCACCACCTTTAGCAGGGTGGTGGTGCCCTCCCTGTATCAGGCATGCAGGGAGTACTTGAGGGAGGAGCTGCACAAGGCAGGGCCACAGGTAGCCCTGTACTTCACCTCCGACATCTGGAGCAGCCAGGGTGGCAATCACGTCTACCTCTCCTTCACAGGGCACCAGTGCACTCAGTCAGGCTATCGGTGGGCTTTACTTCCAGCCGAGGTGCTGGATGAGTCGCACACAGCAAGGAAGATCATGGGGGCCATGAACTGCATGGTGCAGGGGTGGCAGGTCGAGCTCACCTGCGGGTTCATGGTCACTGACAATGGGGCCAGTATGGTGAAGGCTGTCTGTGATGCCAACTTTGTTGGCATCTGCTGTGTGGCACAGAGGCTGCACATAATAGTGAGGGATGCCTTGGAGGGGGACAGGGCTGCCAGTGATTACAAAATGCAGGAAGGTGGTGGGCTAACTCCACTGCAGCATCAAGGGGGACAAGATGCTGCAGGAGAAACGGGCAGAGCTGAGCATCCCACAGCACAGAATCATACAGGATGTGAAGTCTCGGTGGAACTCCACATACCTGATGCTCGAGAAGCTGGTGGAGCAACACAAGGCCATCCATGAGATGGCCTTGCTTGGGGAGATTGGGATCAGCACCCCCTGAATAGAGCTGAGTGGGATACCATCTCACAGATGTTGGTGGGCCTCAAGCCCTTCCTTGAGGACCACCAACAGACCCTTAGCACTGGCAATGCCCTCCTCAGCCAGGTGAACCCCGTAGTGAGGGAACTGGAGAACCAAATGGAGAAGTTCCAGGGGATCAATGTTCCTGGCTGGGGCAAGCTGCTGTCACCTGACATGCAGGCACTGGTGAGGTGGCTGAAGGACGGCATCAGGAGACGTCTGGATCCCTTGCAGTCCAGTACTGTCCACATGATGGCGGGCATGTGTGACCTGAGGGTGAAGGGGAGAATGTGCACTGGCAGCCCCAAAACCCTTGATCACTAGATGCAGGGGATGGTGAACAAAGTCAGGGAGGCCAAAGTGCAGAGGTGAGGGGATGTGGAAGAGGGGGATCCACTTTCCCATCCCAGCCCTCCAAGCACCAGCACCACCACCAACACTGGCACCAGCACCAGTCTCCTCCATACCAGCCACTGCCAATGTGGGCCATGGGTATGGCTTCAATGCTGGGGTCCAAACGCACCCGATCCCAGCCTTGGGCAGGTAGTGCTGAGGCTTTGCTAGCTATCTATCTTGCTGAGGATGTGGATCCACTGGACTATGACCCCTTGGCCTACTGGGAAAACTGCAGCCAGATGTGGCAGGATCTGGCCATGGTTGCCCAGCAACACCTGTCCTGTCTACTGACTAGTGTTCCAAGCGAGAAGGTGTTCAGCATTGCTGGGGATGTTGTGACACCCCACCGCACCTGCTTGGGCAGGGAGGCCTGGTGGGACTGCTGGCAGCGCAGCAGCCCCATAAATGCCAGGACCAACGATCCTCTGGTGAAAAGCAGGTAGGAGGCACCATAACCTCTCCGAGGCAGCTCCAAAGCTTTTCTGAAGCACTTTGGAAGCTTTGAACCACTTCAGAAAACCTAAGAAAGCCAGCGCTTTGATCCAGACATGCTGCTTCAGATGCCGAAGCGTCTGAAGCTTCTCCGGATCTGAAGCTCTGTCCAAAGCCTCGCACAGCCCTACTAGCTGCTGCTGCTGCAGCTCAGGTTTCCTAGAGGCTGCCATCCTTGTGCTCTTCTAAATTTGCATCCAGGACTGGGGCCTAACTCCTCTAGCCCTAGTTAAGTTATTGGTGAGTCCTGAACCTATGCTCCTCAGACAAGGAAAGGTTCCAAATCAATGAGCTTTGGATCAGGCCTCTTGTTATTAATACAGCATAAACTGCCCGATTTGGAAATTATAACAAAACCTCATAGTCTGGATGACTAAACCTTCTAGCATGTATCATGATTTTTAGCACAATGAATATTTATTTCATGCAAATCGAACAGCTGTGACAGGGAAAAGTGAGAGAGCCCCCTCTCTAGCGTACATTATAGCCTGACCTTCAGTGCATTTATTAGGGTGAGAAGGAGATGTAGATTCAGATCCCTTCAGGCAAAGAAGGAAATTAAATCCACATCTCCCAAATTTTAGGTGAATCCTCTAACTACTGGGTGGGGAACAGGTGCGTCACTGGCAGCTTCACCATCTTTTTCTCTAGCCATGGATGGTAAGAAGGGGCTGGCTTAGGCAATTAGTTGAAGAAAGGAATTTTTTATTGTGAAGCCAGAGTGGTGGCAGGCATCTTCCTGCAGTTTGGCATGAGCGTTCCTTTTTACACATGCTCTGATGTGTTCTGATCAGAGTGCATCAGAGCAGACTCGATGAATGAGTCTGCTGGAGCGTTTTAATCAGATCTCTCCAGTGTGCTGCAGTGCCTTGTGTATTCAGAGTCCCCACACTTTGAAATGGTGATGGGGTGCTTTAACTAAAGCTCATCATATGAGCTTTAGTTAAAGTGCCCCCCCCACCACTTTGAAATGTGGGACACTGAATAAACAAGAAGCTGCAGGCATTTTACTTACAGCTACTTCTGAAAGCTGCTGTAATTAAAATGACCCCTCCCCCGTCCTGGAGCACATGTATAAGTGCTGTAAGAGCCCAAGTCCAGGGCACTAACAAATCATCTCTCTCCTCAGCATTTCCTGTTTTCTCTGATTAATTTGGTTCTAGCCATGGTGGGTTCAACTAGTGGGTACCTAATTCTTCTATGTGCTCTACAGGTAGCGTGGATGTCTCCCTTGGAGCTGTGGATTCCATTAAACAGTGACATGCTATTCAGTTCCCACTATTGGACACTGAAACAGGTGCTGAGGCCCAATCCACACCCCCCTGCCCTCAGGCTATTGCCCTGTACACAGTCATTCATTGGAATGGCAGTAGCTTTCAGTTAGGATGACCAAAACACTATTGTGGTATATCTTTGGGGCATAAGTTATCCATTGGCCCAAACGGCATGCTTTTTTTTTCATCCTAGAAGAACCAGCTCCACTCTTAGTATGTGATTCTGTTGCATTTTAACCCAGGGGTGGGCAAAATGCAGCCCGGGGGCTGGATGTGGCCCACCAGGCCATTCTATGCAGCCTGCAGGGCTCCTAAAATATTTAGAAAATTAGTATTAATCTGCCCTAAGCTGCCTGTGATGCGGCCCTCGATGGCTTGCCAAAACTCAGTAAGTGGCCCTCTGCCCAAAATAATTGCCCACCCCTAACCCATGTGGGATCACCCCTTGACCTAATCACATGCAGCTGGCTGAACTTAAATACCACAGTTCCAAAAGAATAGGTGTTAATCCCCTTAGTTATTATATGTGTTACATTGGCATAAGGCCATCATGAAAGTTTCTAGCAGGAGTGAGATGTGATTCCTTAGTACATTACTCTAACTGTATGCCAGCCTGTCTCCAGTAAGACAGCAGTGAATGAAATGGCTTGGTAGGTGATAAATGCTGAGTTAATATTTACCAGTTGTATTTACTAAAATCACATACCCTGTAATGTGTAATGGGAAACGATCTATGAAATATGTGGTAAAAAGGCCAAGATTAATTGTTCCTTCACCTACACAGCTGTGGCAAGCATGATTCTCAGAATGACTGCAGCTTAGATTGGAGGATCCAAAAATAGGGGAGAGTTATTAATCTGAGTATTTTACCAGCCCACAGCAACACTGAATCTGCGTACTAAATTCACATGTTCCCTGTTGCTCTGAGAGGAGTTAAAGTTACCTTAACCCTTTTCCCATTATTTTTTGCATTTCAGTATAGGCAGAGGTATAAGTGTTTTTATTCAAAACATCATATCCATATTTCTGAAATGATTACTGGGCCTGTGAGTAAGGCTGGTGCTCACTGGGAGTGTAGCATAGTACTCTCCTGCAAGAAGCCAGACATGGAGTATCTCCTGACAGTGAATGGCCAGAAATGCTGTTCCCACAAAAGTGACAGAATAGTAGCAATAGTCATCATGAAGAGACTGTAAAATCATCATGAAGATATGTAAGAAAACTGATGAAGGGGAGGAAGAAGGAAGGGTCTCATTCTTCCCTGGGCAGTGAAGGTTTTCCAAAATGCACCCGTTCTTTTCCCAAGTAGGGAATTCCAGACAGGACAGGACATGCTCTTTCCTGAATGCAGCAGAGGTGGGCTATAGCACTGTCAGCTATCCTGCTTCGCTCTGCATCCTCATGCGGTAGGCATGCTTTAAGTCTTGCCAATTGGCAACATTTCCCAAGTCATTGCTGGAGGAAATCACAATTTAGCCCACTCCTCCTGCCTATTGGGCCCAGCCCCCAAAATGTTCCATGTATAAAGAGTGACCAGTGAAGGAGGTGAAGGAGTCAGGTCTATATGAACTAGGTACTCTTCCATTCTGAGGCCATCCACAGGCAGGAGCTTTCAGGAGTTGGATGCTCTCTTTGCACTACTGTCTGGTTTGTACAGGGGCAAAGGGTGTTATTGTGATGGAGCTACAGGGTAGAGTTCATAATTGCTCCAGGTTCTAGGTTAAGGTCTTGCCACTGGACCTTATCTGATCAATTGGACATTGGATCCCTTCCTCCCCCTCAGGCAGTACGCCCTTTTTTATATCAATCTGTGGGGTCAACTTACCTCTGATCAATCATATCTTGGCTTAACTGCCTCTGTTCCACCAATGAGCCCTTCATGTGCACGAGGAGGCCATATCTGGGTTTGCTCAGAGTACTGCTTGATCAGAGGTTAACAGGAAAGGTTATTATAGTAGCATCCAATCAAACACAAGGAATTTAGGGTCATCCAAATATCATTTACTTCATACTCTGGGTTATCAAGTGCCTTTTCTGTGGTCTGATATCCCGATTGCAGGGTGGTGAGAGTGGAAGTAGAGTTGTGTTTCAAAGCAAAAAGAGCAGCTATGTGGTCATTCCATCTATGGTGCCATAAAGTCTCATTTCAGCATTGTATAGCAGCCAAAATGGCAAACCTTCAAGAACAGGCTTTACCTCCCATAGCTAGTACCTTAGTTTAACTGTGAGTGACAATGGAGTTAATGGAGCACAGGCAGTGGGAAAAGGGTAATGTGAACCCATGTGTCATGTCTTGCACAATGCTCTTGCCTGTTGGCACTGAATGTTTTGAAGAGTAACTGCAGTTGCAAATCTCTTTGTGGCAGATACTCACACCTGTACCTCTGAGTCAATCCCTAACTGGCCATTAAACTCTCAGGAAAACAAGAAGACAAAAAAAATCAATGATTTCAAAGCTCTGGGATGCTTAATTTTTCTACATGCCAGATAGGCTAGAAAAGAAGCAAGCAAATCACCTGTTCTGTATTCCAAAGGACATGTTGGCTGCTTGATACACAGAGGAGGGTATGTTCTGTTTTGTCACTGAGGCCAGTACCTGGGGGGCAGGAGGGGGCGGTGGGGAGGGTCATTATATAACCCACCTATTCCCTATAGGGCAGCTTAGTGTAAGGGAACCTTTGTCATGCCTGTCCATTTTAGTAGCTGCAATTGAGTATTGAGCTACATTTTTCTACAGACTGCTTTTCCTATGGCGTGCATATTCTTCAGTAGTCTGATTTAGCAGCAGAACAGGTAAATCCACCCTAATGCACCAGGAAATCAAGCCCTAGAGTTACTGTAATAAAATAATCTTACACAATAAATAAATGTGATAAGAAAGATCATAGTCAGTTTGTTGAAAATTGGTGAACAGAAAAAGGAGAAAGATTAGCAAAATATTAAAGGTGTGTTATTTGTCCACTTGCAAGAATGGTATACAGCAAGTACCAAGCCAGAGTGACTGTTGGAAAATCAAATTGAAACCACTGTTTCCTTTTTTCACAGTTAGGCTAAGAATCTTCTGTTTTGAGCTGCTATAAACCATCTTCTGAAGAAATTATCTGGCTTCAGGCATTCACTAAAAGGATTAAAAAATGACTCTCCCTTGTTTTTGGGCAAGATTCCAATGGCTTTACTGACACTGAGTGGTGCATTAGTGAGTAGTCTCACTGACACCTGTAAAGTATTTTTCAACCTAAATATTGGACCCTGAATTCAGGCAATTCAGAGTGTATTGTACATCTGAAGCTCTCCAAGGTTTGTGCCCTGAATGTGTGCATAGACCAGCTTATGCTCAAGTCCTAAGAGTTTTTGTTGGGCTTGTATGACATGGGGTCTTGAAATCACAAATCAACATAATGGAAACCATCTTTCCAACTAGCACTGTTGCGGTGATAACATTAAAGAAATTAAGGAAGGAAATTGGGATCTTCACGCCCTTTTTGTGGAACTCAGGTATCTAACAGCCGTATGATTCTTTGAAAATCCCAGCCTCTGTGGACATGGAAACTAGTTGTCCCCAAGATATATCTGAGCCACACTTCTAGTGCATTCACTTCTAATGCTCATCCTTCTGCTGCCAGCAATTTTTCTTTAGATAAGCCACTCCTAATGTTTAACCCTACAATCATTTTTGTGCTTTAATATTAAGAAGTATCCATTCAGCCACAAGAGGGAGCCAGCAGCAGAGCTATACTTACGTGCAAGCCAGGAAGGACTTAAATCAGGGCTATGACTGCTTGTAACTAATAAGACATAGTAAAGAGAAGGAATTTTGTAGCAGAAGGAAAGATGCACCATATTAAAGCTTTTAAAGGAAAATGAATGCAGCAAAGAATGATCTCCTCTGACGCAAAATAGAGTACTGCATGAACATGAATTTGTCTTCTTCAGAAAGAGGTTCAATTGCTCAGTGTTAAATCTGAGTCAATAAAAATAATCAGTGAAGCTCCACCTCTCAGGGACCCTGCCATCAATGTTTTGTTCTCATGCCAAATTCCTGGACTATAAAAATTTGCCCATAAACCAAAGCAAAAACATTCTCCTGGAAGTATTTTTGAGTTGCCAGTTTGCATTGAGATGGGAATAAATAACAGAAGAGCACTGTGGATCTTCTTCCTAGTCTGGAGTTGTTGTGAAGGCAAAGCACCACTGAAGATAGGTAAGAAAGATCTAACTCTCATGTTGTTCACTTAGATATTTATGCCCATTAAGTGGTAAATATAAATGCCAATTAAAAAACCAGAGTCTGTTAGATGATGATAAATACAAGTCTTATATATAGTTTAGTGCCATGTGCAGTCCCTATACCTCGATCACATTTAAGTTATTCATTGTTTTCTTTGTATTAAAAAGCAATCTATCCACTATTTCTCTCCCTCATGATCAGTTGTTTAAATAACAGATTCTCTGTGCATCTTTTTTAATATATAAAAAATAGCAACATCCTCTTTAACTGTCTAATTATACACACAAACACACTGCATATGGGATAGTTGTCAGCATGATGCCTTACTAGAGTTTTTTGCCCAACATGGTACATTATACTGTTTTTTTATTCCTGGTCTGTTATATTCTCATTTCTGGTTCTCGATGTCTCATAGCTTTCCGAGTACATTTAATACATAAACAATTGATATGATGGTTGCTGTATTATGAGCAAGGAAACCCATCTCCCACTCCCTCAGGAGTAGAACATTCTTATTTTCCCTTTCCTGATATGTGGAAAAGTACTAATTTATTCTACTCCATTCAAGTGATACAAATAGCCATTACAAATTGTAAGCAGAAAAACAGCTGTAAAGAGTCATTGGCACCTTAGTTCATTTTATAGATGTATCTTCTGCATAATGAAATTTTCAACCCGTGCTTGCTGATTCCTAGTTATAAATATTTCCTGACTTTTCAGAGTTCACTAGGTAAGTTAGTGGTTGATTTTGATTTGAAAAGTGATGCATATTGTTAGTCTGGTATTCCCACAAGAACCAGATTAAAAAAATCAAGGAAACTGCTCATTTTCTCTTGCTATTTTTCCAGCTGGGACAATGAGAGATACTAAAATCATATGGCAGCAAAAACACATTCTTGAATCTAAGCTGTAATTTCCATTGAAGGAGTTTTTTCACTAGTTTTAGTTCCGCAGTATGAAAACTACCAAGTTTTTTTTGTTTGAGATGTTAGTTCATTTGTCCTCTAAGACCATTTTGAAATGTGGCAGAAGTATAGACAATTCAAAACTCAGATGATGTACTCCTGAGCCAGGCAGAGAAGGGAAGAAGCCAGAGGGTTTTCTGAGCAATACAAATTGGCCAGATTGGGGCCAGGCCTCAGGTCCAAAGTGTTTTAGGTTGGATTGAGTTGTGTGGAAAAGTGAAGCAAAAAAACTTACAGTAAAAGTTCTTTATTGGCCTTTCCATCGAGGATAACACACTGTGTAAGCCAGGACTCAACATAAATAAACTATGAAAAACACAGTACATTTGAAAAAATTTTAATTACAGCTGGCATTTTTTGATTTTCTGGTGGAGGCGGCCATCTTGCTGCAAAGCCACATCACTAGTGATATTTGCTAAACAAGGGCCTAGTCAAAGTGACTAGTTTCTAACAGCAAACATTTAATGATATTTCAAGGGAATAATTTTAAAGGGAAAAAGGACACAAAGGCACTCAGCTCCCAGTGTAATGCAGTATGAGTTGGGTGCTATTACTGTTTGGGAAACTCTCCCATCATATTTTTAAAGAACCACACCAATGGGAGAGGCTTGTAGTGTGGAAATAAGAGCTTGTGCACATTTGTAACCTCCCCACTTTATCTCTTTCTACAGTTCAGCTTCCTGCAGTCAACAAGAGTGAATGTGCTACCTGGGGCAATTTCCACTTTCAAACATTTGACCAAGTTAAATTCAGTTTTCCTGGAACCTGCTATTATGTTTTTGCCTCACACTGTAATGATGGCTACCAGGACTTCAACATCCAAATCAGGCGCAGTAAAGGGCAAGGATCCCCTGTCTACTTCACAGCCAACATTGATGGGGTGTTTCTGGAGGTGAAAGGCTCAGGCATCATAGTGAATGGAAAGAAGTGAGTAAACATGTACTGCTGATATATTTTCTCTTTTACATGCCTCTTCTGTGTGGCCATAGATCACTGTCCTCACTGTAACTGGTATATTGTTTTGGAGAGTGAGCAAAAGTGAGATAACAAAAAAAAAGTAAGACATTTGTGATACTTCAAACTCTTTAGTGCTACTGTATACCAAGAGGGAAGTTTCTTCTTTTACCCAGTTGGCTGATCTGGCAATGAGAGCTTTAAGAAAGTCATCCAAAAACTTGACCCTTTGGAGTACTGAAGATCATTTATAAGAGCATCTGTACTACAGTTGGCATTTAGGTAGAATTCAAATAAGTTTCTTAGGGGCCTACACTTAGGTTTGCAGTGCCTAAGTATTGGATCTGTGCTCAGGCAGTTTATTCAGTATGACCAGTTTAGGAGTCTAGGATCTCTATGCAATTAATCCAGATGATTTGGAGATACCTAAGCACTCTACACAGAAAATGGCAATTCAGAAAGATGAAAGACCTCTAGAGTAAGCAATAAGAAACACCAAATGCAGGATGTCTGGATTCCTACCCCTCTTAGGCTGGGTATAGACATTTGGGGAGGCTAGGGGGAGGTTATATTGAGTTAAAATGGCCAATCGATCTAAGGTAAGTCAGCATGAGGGGCGCTAGTGTGCTAGTTGGGGGGGGAGGATTGAGGTGTTTGTGAGAGAACTGGGGGGTAGGCATGGTCCATGGAAAGGACTGGGGGGACAAGCAGGGTCTATAGGAAGAATTGGAGGTGTTAGTGAGGTCCACAAGAGGGATTGGGAGGATCTGGGGGAAAGTGGGATCTGTGGGTTGGATCAGAGGGAATGGGGGAGAAGATGGCTTCCATGGGAAAGATTAGGGGGCTATTGGGGTCTGCAGGAGGGATCGGGGGGACAAGCAAAGCATGATCCATGGGGGGATTGGGAGGATTGGTGGGGGGGGGCAGGCAGCATTCACAGTGAAATCAGGTGGGCAGGTGGGATCTGTGGGAGATTGGTGAAGTCGAAGAGGGTTTGACAGGATCTGGGGGACTCACAGAGTCTGCAGGGATTTTGGAGGGATGAGAGACTCTCTTGCCTATCCCCGAGGCTCAGAGGCTATTTTTAACCTCCCTAACCTATCCTCACCAGGACTTACTTAACCTCTCCCTAACATCCACAAATGTCTGTACACACCCTTAAATATTTAAGTGCCTGACTCACTTTATGAATTAGGCATTAGGGCTATGCAAAACAGTGCCATTCCATTTTGACCAGCGTTTTGACAGAACAGCATTTCATTTCAAATTTTGTTTAAATTTGAAACAGCTGTTCCATTGCACTCCATTGAAATGGTGAAACTGGACACTCATAGGATATAATGGGGAAGGTCAAAATAGCCTATAACTTTGTCATTGGTGGCCTGATTTGGATGAAACTTTAGGAATGATAGTCCCTTCTGAGGGCATGGAGTCTGCCAAATTTCAAGGAGATAGGTGTAGGAGGTTCGGAGAAACTTCACCCCAAAATCAGTTTCATAGTAGCTAGGGTCAAGAGGGACCTGAACAGATCATCTAGCTTGACCCCTGCCACAGGCAGGAATGAATGCTGGGTTCACAAGACCCCAGACAGGTGATTGTCCAACTTCCTCTTGAATTTGCCCAAGGTAGGGGTGAGGACCACTTCCCTGGGAAGTTGGTTCCAGATTTTGGCCACCCTAACTGTAACTGTAAAATATTGCCTTCTGATCTTTAACCTAAACCTATTCTTCATCAGCTTATTCATCAAGTTTTGAAAGCAAAACTTGTGTCATGTGTATGTGTTAAGCCACAGCAAGGTCAAAATTGCAGACATGCTACCTCCTGCTGAGGCCACAAAACCTGCCAGGTTTCAAGGAGATAGGTGCAGGGGTTTGAGGAAAACTGCACCTCAAGCTGCAGACAAACAAAACTCATGACATGGGTGACACTGTGTGTGTTAAGGTGCAGCAGGGTGAAAGCTGCAGGCCTGCTGGCCCCTGCTGAGGCCATGAAGCCTGCTAGCTTTCAAGGAGATAGATGCAGAGGTTCTGAACCCCTGCACCTCTAGCTCCTGACAGGCAAAAGTTGTATCACAGATGCTTGTTCAACTGTGTCTGTCTTGGGGCATGGGGGGTGGGGAGGAAATTGCTGCAGGGCTGGCTGCTAGGCCCTGCTGTGGACATGAAGCCTGCCAGCTGTCAAGGAGATTGGTGCCGGGGGGGTTTTGGGGCCCTGCACTCCTAGCTGCTGGCAGGCAAAACTCATGACATGGGTGCGTGTGCAACTGCTGCCTCTCAGGCAGCAGGACTGAAGATCCCCATCATTTGCCACCACAGACTTGGGGTTAATAATTGACCACAGTATGAACCTGAGGTGGCAACATGATGCTGTAGCCAGCAGGGCCAACAATACCCTGGCAGGTAACATGTATATTTGACTTACCCTAGTCTTGCATTTATGCAAATTAATATTAGCACCCAAGCAGAAAAATACACCTCGAGATGCACGTCATTCACGTATATACGCGAGATGCGCAGACTGAGTCAAATGGAGTTACATGCAGCTTGGGTTCTCAAGCAGGATTCAGGATTCAGCCTCAGTGTCGCCGTTGCGTTCAAGACGAGTGCTTCCAATACTGATTCTACAAGTGCTTCAACCTCTACAGGAAAAAGGAAAGCTATAACTTTGGAAGAAAAACTTGAAATTGTGAAGAGATATGAAAGAGGTGAGAAGACAAAGGAAATTAAGTGTGCTACATGGCTCAGTGAGTCACTCTCCATACAATTAGGGACAATGCAGAGAAAATTAAGGAGTCCTGTAAGAGTGCTACACGTTTATCTACTGCCCGTGTTTCATTAACAAGCTCGGCCATCTTGGAGAAAGTGGAACACAAGTTGACGACATGGATTGAGCACCACAATCAAGAATATGTGGAACTTTCGACCCAGGTGATTCAAGCAAAAGCATGCAGTATTTATGAAATGTTAAAGTGTGATGATCCTGAAGCCAAACCATTTAATGCAAGTGATGGATGGTTTGATAGATTTAAAGCATGCCATGAATTTCATAATCTCAAACTGATGGGTGAAGCAGCAGCTGCTGATAAAAGTGCTGCAGATAAATTTCCTTCAATCCTACAGGTGGCCATTGAGAAGGGAAGCTATGATTCGAGGCAAGTTTTCAACTTGGATGAAACCAGACTCTTCTGGAAACAGATGCTACATTTGGAGTTGAGGGCTTATTGTGACAGGTAAAATCTACCTTTCAAAATTCTACTGCATCTCATTGATAATGCTCCAGGACACCCCCAAGCCTTGGTGACCTCAGTGAGAACATTAAGGTGCTGTTCTTGCCACTGAACACAGCGTATCTCATCTAGCCCATGGATTTGGGTGTTATTCAAACTTTCAAAAGTTATCTTCTACAGAAGACCTTCAAGAAGCTTATCAATGAGGCAGAGTCAAAAGAAAAGGCAAATGTCAAAGAATTTTGAAAGGCATTTAACATCAAGATGGCCATAGACATCATTGGAGACTCCTGGAATGATGTTACACGCTGTAAGCAGTGCCTTAATGGTGTCTGGAAAAATATCTGGCCTGCTATTGTGAATGATTTCTGAGGCTTTGCCACTGACAAATTTATCAGTGATACAAGGCATGAGATCACTGAGATGGATAGAAGGGTGGACTTTGAGCAGGTCATGAGGAAAATGTGGCTGAGTTGCTCGATTCCCATAGGAAGGAACTCTCAAATGAGGATCTTCTTGAGCTGGAATGGGAGTGCCATGAAGAGGACGAGCCCATGGAAGAAAATGAAAGGCCCTTTTCCCTTGTTCCCATGATGAAAGGTCTGGCTGATGTGTTCAAACTTTTGGATGGTCACCTAGCCTTCTTTGATGAAAATGACCCCAATTGTGAACAAAGTGCTGAGGTTACCAGGCTGAAGAAGGAAACCAGTGCCTGCTACATGGAGCTTTACAGGGAGAAGCAGCGCTGCTCAGTGCAGTCTTCCTTGGACAAGTTCTTCAGGAAGTGTTACAGCACTATATCAACACAATCAACTGACTCTCAGCCCTCCACTTCTGGGGGATACCCAGTCACTTCTGGGGGAGAGATATCACCACCATCTTTGATGTGTTCAACCTGGACGAAGACTTGGCTCCCCATTGATGGATGGATTGCTGATTGTTGCATATCCATTTTGTATGTTTTTATTTTACTTATAATATAAATGAATAAATAGGTTTTCAATACATTTTTTGTAACATAATAAATAAAGTATTGGTTGGGAAAGGTTTGTATTTGGTGCCTTTCATGTCGTAAATGTGAGGTCCAAGGAACGCCACCCCTCACTTTTCTATTATTTCCTATGAGAAAATTCACCCCAAGTTGTGAGAATTTGTGATATGCAAGGTTTCTCAGGAACACAATATATGCAATATACACTCAATATAAGTCGGGGTTCTACTGTATCCCATACTTAGGTGTTTAATTTTCCCTAGCATTGTATAGAGAATTCCAGTAAATGGCAATGAACTCAAAGTTAGGCACTGTATTGTTCAGTGGGTGCATCTACAAGAGATGTTTACTGTACAGTAGCCTAATTAGCTGTGCAGTAAATGTCATGCATCTACATGTGCACCCCCATTAAGATGGAGTAAACTAATTTTCTCTGTAAATACAAGTACTATTTTGCTGCAGAGTTTTTTATTCCATAGCAATGTACATGTAGATGCTTCCCCAGCTGTTTGGAGCACAAAGGTGCTTCACTATTTAGGCTGCCTGCTGGCTAGCACCATGCTGTGACACCCTTGTGCTCCAGCCAGCCCCTTTGCAGCACGCTGGACCAGAGGGGAGAAGTCCTGGGCTGGCAGGCTAAGCCTTGGGCCCCTTGGCAGCTGGGGCTGCTCAGACCCAGTTCAACTTGATGCAATCCCAGGCACATGCATGCACAGGAACGCTACAGTCTGGTGCAATAAGCACCAGAGTTTATTGCAGTGCATTAATGTGCATGTATAAACATGCCTGGTGTTGCAAAAGATAAGTTGATTTGTGGATCTAGGCTTTGGATTATTCACAGTATCCATTTGTGGATTATTCTTTTTATGTTGTGCTTTACGAAATTTCCAGTTATGCTGGAGAATGGGATATTTGGTTCTCAAGATAGATATGGGAGAGCTCTGTTGTCCTTGTACTTTTATTTCTCTTGATACTTTGCTTAGTTTTAAAATGTATAAAAATAACCCCCGGGGAGCAAAGTTTCAAATGTACAAATGATTTGGGATGCTCAACTTGAGACACCTTGAAGAAGCCTACTTTGTACAGAGCGGGTAAAATCAGGCCTCTGCAAACTTGGGCACCCAACAACAAAAGTACTTAAAAACAGCAGTTGTGTCTGAAAATCTCAGTCCCTAGATTCATGTGCTGTAAACAAATATAATATGACATATGTACAACAATCAGTGTCAGCTGAAAGCAAGTTTCCCCAATTTCAAAAATAATTTGGACTTCGATCTTCCCTTCCAAGAAAAACATTTGGAACAAACCTTGAGAGTTAAAAAAAAACCAACTTCTAGTTATATCTAAGCAAGAACCAGTGCTGAACAAGAATTGGGAGTTTCCATTCCACAGTATATTCTTGTCTCAAGAACAGGAAGACATCTCAAAAAACTGGGGTTTATTCACAAAATGAAAAGATTCCTACTGATGTTTTTGGACCTGTTCAAAGCATTCTCTTTCTGGGTTTTGAACTGAATTGAAAATGCTCTGTTTCATCTTAGTCAACCATAAAACTGAAGTTGTTCCAGATTTGTCAGTGCTTCATGAAACTCACATGAAGTTCACCTGCCTCATGCCCTGAGGATTTTTCCCTGGGCATTGGGATTCCTAACTGGAATACATCTCTCCCATAAGGAATTTCAGTTACTTGACTCCCTAGTTACCTTGGAAAGCTCTTTCAGGAGAAGGGGAGAGGGAGGCGATTCCATTATAATATAAGGCTGCCTATACACATGCTTAGGGCCAGGATCTTTTAATTAGAGTAGTTCCCAGACAGCCACTTTAAAACAGCTCTCAGTCACATGTATTAGGCCCCTGCACATTTCAAAATGGCCGTGGAACACTTTAAAGCTCGTTCAGCAAGGTTTAGATAAAGTGCCCCCTCAGCTATTTTGAAAAGCATGGAAGCTTAAAACATGTGGTGGTGAGGCAATGCTGGAGTGTTCAAATTAGCAAGTGGACATGTTCTAATTAGAACATGAATAAGCATGTCTATAGGCACTCAAATAGCCAAGGAACCAGCTCGCTGGAGAGAACAGGAGCAAGAAGTTCTCATGCAGCACCATAGAGCTTTAGCCAGATGCAACTGAATGTCTAATGCACTGAAACACCCTCATGTCCCAGCCAGCCAAGGCAGTGTTTATATGTGCACTGTTGCAGAGTAAATTAGCTTACTCCAATCTAATAGGGGCACACGTGTAGATGCTAAGAAGTTTACTGTGAGGCTAATTAATCTACTATGCAGTAAATATCTTGTGTAGACATGTCTACCATGTAGCAGAAGGTGAAAACCCATGCTTTGCTTTAACAAAACTAAGCTGCAATTAGCTATGCAAGCTGCATTCTTTTCTGGAGCCTGAAAGTAATTCATTCTACCTGGAAAAGCAATGTCAGTGTGAGTGTTATCAGCATAGTGATGCTGCCACAGTTTCCTAATACCTTAATCTTGCTTTATACTATTTTATGCGAGGTAAGGATTTTATTTGTAATATCTTTTATTGGACCAATTGTATAGTCGAGAGAGCTGCTGGACAGGCTTCTGGAAGTAAGTGACTTCCTCAGATCTAAGAAAGAGGCAGTTTTTCCTTTGTTATCTTACTAGGTCAGATTTTTGAATGGTATAAACCAACACAGCTAAATTGAAGTCAGTGGGTCTATCTTATTTTATATTTGCTGAGCATCTGGCTCAGATTGAAGATGCTGATGTTCAAAGTTCTTTTGTATGGTTTAGTATAAATAAGAGGGCATGTTGGACAAAATGGTCTTGCTAAAGAATGCATTATCAATAAATGGAGATCAAACCTATTTTTCCCTGATAAATGTACACATTTTTGGGACCAGTTTGATTTTCATTATTTATGACCTCTGATGTGATTATTTTATCTGAGCTCTGGATTATGTCTTGGTTTTCCTTTTGTCTCCCTTGTCTAGGATTCCCCTGCCCTACAATGTGAAGAACATTTTGTTTGAAGACACCCGTGCTTACTTCCAAGTCGCATCCAAGATGGGCCTGACTCTCAAGTGGAACTGGGCTGACACTCTCTTAGTATGAAGAGCCAGTTAGTTGGTTTTCTTTTAGTGAATCTTAGTGTCCCTGATAGCTGCTATCTTGACAGCCCTTGAAACAGTTGCTCTGTAGTTATCTGCTCCTAGGTGCAGCACAGTCAGTGCCCAATGCTAGTTTTCCCCACATTATCCCATTCAAGTGCCTCAGACCTGTATATGAGGGAACTGTACAGAGCTAGGGGTGAAACAATAGTTTTGTCTCTATAGCCCATTGAATCATTGTTGTCTCTTTTTATGGGACTGTAAACAAAATCAGGGGTGGTGGGATTAGTCTGCCTTTTTCCCTTGAATATGCATATCACTATAATACTGAACTGTCAGTTTTGTTGTGTAAATAGTTCCACTAGGATTGTGAGTAAGAATACTATATTTTCTTGAATACCACATGCCCCCAAATAAGATATACACCTGGTTTTTGATAATGCAGAAAAAAGGGAAAAACTATGTTTCCAGAGTGCAGCTGACTTCCCTTCCCTTTCCTCATCAGACAAAACCAACATTTTAACCCTCTCAGCTACTTCCAATTAGCAGCAGCTCTTGGTTGCTCAGCCAAAAGTCACAGACAACTCTGCAGTGCCCGTGAAAAGGTTAAAACTAGCTGCTGCTGAAAACTAGAATTCATCCCTTTTTCCTTGAGATCAGCTCAGGGAGAGAATAGGAAATGAAGCAGCAGCCATTTTACAATGTCTCCATGGTTCTATTCCAGACAGAAGATCAGTTTTCCTTGTTAAAACATGAACCCAAATTTTGAAGGGCTATTTTTGGGGGGGCAGAAGATTTGTGTGGTATGTGAGTAAATATGAGATTTCACATAGCCCCTTTCACATGTGCAGGTAAAGACATGACTGTATCTAATGCATGAGCCACAAAATTGTGACTCCTACCATGACACCTGTGCATGACAGGAAGCATGATTATGGGTATGTGCAGAGATTCAATTGCACCTTATTGCCAGTGCATGCAATAAGGCACATTAGCAAGAAGCAGGCTCCCATGACCGGGAGCTCCCTTTGCTGATGGGAGTCCCAGCTGTGGGGACCATGTGTAGCCATGACAGAGAGCCATCTCAGATGTGGGACTCTCAGCCCCACAGCTGTGGAGCACTGCTGCAGTCTCCCAGCCATTGGGGTGCATGGAGTGCCCCACAGCTGGGAAATCACAGCAGCTAC
>JAGPOW010000304.1:112182665-112219390 GCA_030014935.1 Caiman crocodilus | reverse complement strand
TTAACTAATGTGTTTCAATAGGAACTATTCTCAATGACCTCAAAGGCAAAATATGTGTCCCCAGAGAGAGATGTCCATGCATGTTTCAAGGCAAAGTCTATGCAACTGGAGAGACCTACTCTGTTCCTTGCCAAAACTGGTACTGTTTTCATCTATTAATGCAACAGATGCATTTATTATGGAGCAATGCTAAGTTGCATTATGTTGTCCTTTTATTTCCTGTTCTTAATATTTCATTTAATTGAATGTATACTTACCTTAAGCTTGAGATATGAACATCAAAAATGTTGTTCATTCACTGAAAAGAAGCTCAATCAGAACTGAACTTGATGTAATTATGACTGTGGTTGGGGGTCTTCTGCAGAGAGTGAACTCAAAACCTCAGAATCTAAAAAAGCATAGTACTCTCTTGCTTGGTGTAATGAACTCAACCTGTTCTGGAGACAGTAACTTATTCAAATCATTCTCTATATGGTTTAGCTCAGGAATGGGTGAAATCTGGCCCATAGGCTAGATCTGGCCTGTCAGACAATTTCATCTGGCCCATGGGCACCCACCAACTAATTGTACCCTGGCCAGCTCCCATGCGTCATTCACACCTTTGTGCATGGAAGGGTCCAGCCAAGCCAGGGCAGTCTCTGGGCAGATATGCTGTTGCCACTGCTTTAGCTGCTGGAGGAGCTGCTTGCCTTCCCCAGTGTTCAGTGGCTTCTCCTTCTGTCCCTCCTGTAGTGCTCACTGTAGGCAGCAGTTAGGGAAGTATCGGGGTGGGGAAGGGCTAGCTGCAGCTGGGCAGGAGCATGGGGCGAGTAGGAATGGAGAGCTAGGGCCCAGGGGAGGGAAGCAAGGAGGTCAGAGACCAGGTGGACAAGTTGTGGGTGTGAGGGAAAGCAGAGGGGGGTGAGGGAGAGTGGGGAGGGGCATTTGTGATCTCCCACGCACTCTCCCTTCCCCTCCCACAGTGTACAGTCCCTGTTGCTGACGGCAGCAAGTGATGGGTGCTTAGGGCACTTGTGGCCTACACAGATGCTGCCACCCAGTGGTGTGTAGCTCCAGCCGGCGCTGCACTTGGTGACAAGGAGCACAACCAAGCTGGCCTGCCTCTATTGTGTAGGGCTCCCCATGGCATGCGTGTAGATCTTGGCACTCATGTGCCACTAGGGAAAGCCCCATGCAACGGAGTCAGCTGCCTTTCCTGCTCCCTGCCGTGCAGATCCTAGTACTCCACTGGGAAGCAGGGTAGAGTTCTGGGATCTTCACAGCAGGAGGTGGGGAAAGCAGCCAGCTCCATTGCATGCAGTTTCCCTGTGGGAGGCCCTTTGTGACAGAGGTTTGCTGGACCAGCTGCATACCTTGCCACCATGTGCAGTGCAGACCCCTAGGCGGCAGCACCTGACCAGTCCAGGAGCACCCCGAGTGCCTACCACCTGCTGCTGTTGCTGCCTCTGGTAGTGGGGCCTGTCTTCCAAGGGGGAAGTGTGTGGTAGGTCCCCACCCCCCACCCTCCCTTACACCCCACAAAACCCACACAACCACATCCTGCTCCCATGACCCCCTCACATTTATACACACCAACATACCCTATACCCCCACACCCCATCACAAACCTCCCCCATACACCCTCCCCACCACATGCACCTACCCAAATCATACCCCACACTCCTCCCCCACATAATATATAAGGATATGGCTTTTGAGTTATTATGCAATCAGCTCTATATACACTACACAGCCACAAGTTATGACAAAAATATTTTTTGTAATAAAATTAAAAAATGTTCTAATACGAGTTTGACTTTTAGTCTATGATTTGCAGGGGGGCGGGGGGGTTCTGCTTCCAGGTTGGCAACCCTCCCCTCCCACAATGAGTACATTCAGGGGCAAGGGGAAGGACTTTCAGTGGCACAGATCAAGGGTTAGGAGCAGGACTTCTGATCCAAGATGGTGACCAGGGGGCGGGGCATCTGTTGGGGGTGGGACTACCCTTGCAGCCCTCGACAACTCACCAAAACTCATTTATTCTGAGGCTGTTTCAAAGCCCTTCGTTTTGATTCTATTTCACTGTTTCGAGCTTGAAATGAGTCGAAACAGTGTTGAATTGAAACAGCCAGCAAAATTTTGCATAGCCCTAGAATCCATAGTGTTAGAGGTATTTTGACTGATTATGGTCTTTTTTAGTTGTTTGCAACTGGAAAATTGCACTATTGTTTTTCTGAAGTCAAAAAACTAATAAAAACAAAGCTGGAATTTTCTAAGGGGTGCTGCAAGTCTAAAAAGGTTGAGAATCATTGTCCTATACCCTTATGTAGCTTTTTATATTTTAACATACTTTTTCCTTCTTGCATCTTTCATAGTACCTGTACTGGAGGCCAATGGGCTTGTATATCTCTTCCCTGTGCTGGAAATTGTAATATAGAGGGAGGATTCCACATTACTACATTTGATAAGAAACAGTACATTTTTCATGGAAATTGCCATTATGTCTTAGCTAAGGTAGGAGAAAATCTCTGATTTAATGTCTCGATTGATTTAGGATCAAATGTTAAGCTATATATAAGTTGTATGCCTCACTTTTTCAAATAGCTACTAATCTAACAAAGGTTTTAAGTGCATGTTTACCTTTAAACCACATAAGTGATCCTGAATGATCTATGATTGTCACTGGGTGTTTTCTGCCTCAACCCATTTTTTTTTTTAAAAACATATATTTTTCACGTTGACTTATTGACATCGTTTTAATGGTCTTTCCTCCATTGAAATAATGGACAGTTATCATCAGGCTAGTATTCTTTCTTTCAAAGGCTGTATTTCAAACAGGCTGGCAGCAGAGATTGATGGAACAGGAAGTAAAGAAAGGGTAGTGGAGATGACAATGCTATCGAGAGGGAAATATTGTAACCCTTTGCAGTTAAGGATGACACAAATGAATGTTGTGCTTTCTTATAAAGTTCTTGAAGATTGCTGCCTGTTTCTTTTCAATATGCCAGAAGATATTTCACAAGCTTATTTTTCTGATTCTATTCCAGGACACTGAGCATACCTTTGTGGTGGTTGGAGAGATTGTTCAGTGTGGGCCATTCAGTACTATGTCTTGTTTGAAGAATTTGTTGATCACGCTAGGAAATACGGTAAGTCATTTGCCCTGGGAGCTGCCATTTCGTTCTCTTTAAATTAACAGAAATGTGAGTAATGAGAAAGGGTTGTATTGTACATACACTTGTTTGGTTATCTGTAATAGATGCCTCCACTGTCCCATCAGAGTTAAAGACAGTCATTGTAACAAAGCGTTTAAATAGATCAGTCAGAAGAAAAGTTTGATGCAGAAGTGTTACATTTCTTACTTCAGTCAGGGACAGCTGTTTCCCAGCCACTGGGGCTGACTTGGGGACAGTCAGTTGATTATCAGCATCCACTGGGACAGCCCCAGGTCTGGAGACACATGCCACACACTCTATTTAAGGTACTGGACAAATGAGTCACAAGAATATTTCTACATGAATTGCACCATAAATGTAACATCTCCCAAGGCCATGAGTTACCTAAAGCCACACTTGAGGCTTGTGACAGACCCAGGGAATGAATCAGATTCTGTTGAGCTTCAATGTGGTACCCTGATCACAAAAACTTTTTAAAATATTTTTTGAGCATCCATACACTCTCTTATTTCAGGAACAAATCTTTGGAGATATTGAGGGGAGTATCTGCTAAGTGCTCAGAAAGATAATTTCCTTTATAAGTAAGTTCATGAAGCTTAGGGATATTGCTTATAGCATGAGTTCTCCTTTGTCCAGTATGGATGCTAACATTTTTAAAATTTTGATGCAGGTCTCCCTGTTCACTCCAGCACTGTCAGGTGCTAACTGTAAGAACGGTCCCTCATGGTATACATTTGTTAAAAACCCTCCTTTCTTTAAGCTTGCACCCCTTCAGGTTGTGGCTGGAAACTTGCCACTTCTTCAGACATTTATTTTACATTGTGGTGTCTTCCTTTTCTTTTCTTCTTTTTTTCCTTTACAGCATATACGACTGTGTTCCTGTGGAAATGTGTATATCAATAATCTCATTGTGATACTGCCAACAACTAGAGGTCAGTGTTCCTGCTTTGGTGTTCGTATCTGCCCCAAATTAACTTACATCTGCCTATGGCAGTACTCTTACCCCTGCATCTGAAGGATCTAGAGCAAGCTACTATTAGAGTTGGACATTGGAGCAGCTGAACCTAGGGTCTAATCTATGCAACTTCTATGCCCCTATTAAATGACACAATAGATAGAGATGCATATTTGGCATAGTGAATATTCTATGTATACTAGCGGTGTGCAAAGCAGGCCCTAATCAATTCAGATTTGGCTCAAATCGGGGACCATGATTCAATCCGTTTATTTGGATCACTATCCCTGATTTGATCTGGCTGAATCCGAATCTGATGATTCAATGCTGATCTGGTGAGTCAGTGATTTGGACACAGCTTTAAAAAAATTTTCTACATGCCTTAAGGTAGCAGTGTGATTCATGATTGCTGCAGTGCTGGGGCAGATGGAGCATCCCACAGCAGCATGGGGAGCTCTCAAGAATGCTCGGCAGTGAACCTAGGAGTGGACCAGAAATATTTCCAGTCCACTTCCAGATCTGCTGGTGGAGCATGCTAGGGGGGCTCCCTGCACCCCCCAGCCTGGTGATAGGCCACAGGGGGACCTCAGGTGCCCCCCCAGACCCAGGAGGCACCAGTTGCTGAGCTGGGGAGAGGGCGGGGCCCCACAACATGCTCCCTGGTGGACCCGTCAGTGCTTCTGGTCAACTTCTGGGTCTGCTTCCAGGCGTGCTAGGGAGCTCCCCTGTGCATCTGTAGGACACTCCATCTGTCCCATCACTGCAGCAAACATGAGCTCCTGCTATCTAGAGGTATGTAGAAAAAACATTTAAAGCTGTCTCCATGTCCTAATAGCTGAATTGGTCTGATTTGATTTGGAGAGATTAAAGGATCCTCTGATTCAATTTGGATTCAGAGATTTGGCCACTGAATTGGGCTGAACCTCTGCCAAATCGAATCAGGGACTGAAGCAGATATATGCATATTTTCTTCATGAAGTGATATTCTCTTTCTTTCTTTCTTTAGATGGTATCACCATGTTCAGACCTTCCACATTCTATATCAACATCTTGACCTCTGTGGGAGTACAGATTCAAGTACAAATGAAACCCATTATGCAGCTCTTCATAAGTCTAGATGACTCATACCATAATCGGACATCTGGTATGAAATTAATGCTTTTGCTATATACCTTTATTGTAATGGGACTTGTACATCACCCTTCCTGTTCAAACTTTGACTTCAGTAAGTTCAGATACCTAGGCTTCTTAGAATAAAATTAAAAGCTTGGCAAGATTGTCTGAACCCTTTGTTCTGCTGAATTAAATAAATGGAATTTTACAGGCCATGTCTACGTGAGATGCCGACTGTACATTTGTTACTTGCATAATCAAATACTAAATGGACTGCACAGCAATTGGCATTAATGTGCAGTAGCATCCTGGCATGGATGCTACTGCACATAATAATGTGCAATAGCTCATTATTATTGCACAGTAGCTTGTTACTACAGTGCAGCAGCATCGTGTGATGGATAATGCCCAGTGATGCTACTGAACAGTACTAATGAGCTATTGTGCAGTAGTAATGATCTACTGTACAGTAAGCATCTCATGTAGATGCAGCCACAGAATCCAGTATGTGTTTGTTTTGGGGATTGTGAAGGAAGGATAGTTAAGGTACTGGAGAGGGAATATGGATGAGACTTTTTGTTCTTCCAATGGATTCTCATCCTGGGAGAACCCATAATCTCTCTATGCCTATGTTCTTCACTTGTAAAATGAGATAATATTCTGTTTCTCCAACATCTTGCCCTTTCCTTATATTGTAAAGTCTTTTGGGACAGGTACTTTTTTATTGTGTGCATGTACTGTGACTGATATAATGGGACCTCAGTCTCCACTGAGATCACTAGGTATTACAGATGATGATAATTAGACTTTAAAAACAAGACATTAGCAGCCTGATGTAAATGTTAAAACTCCTACTCGAAAAAAATGTTTGCTTTTTGAAGGGTATTGGAGAGCAAGTCTTGTTCTTGATTATTTGAAAATTGGCAGTTAATTTATATTGTGTGTGGGTTTTTTTCCTTACATAAGGTCTTTGTGGCAATTTCAATAACATCCAGACTGATGATTTTCGAACGATTAGTGGAGTTGTGGAAAATTCAGCTTCAGCCTTTGGTAACTCATGGAAGACTATGGCCAGCTGTCCTGATATCAAAGACAGTATTAAAGACCCATGTGCCAATAGTGCAGATAAAGGTATTAAACTTATCACCAAATTACCAGCTTTAAGTGACTTTTGTATTTCAGGTAGCCTAACCTGCTAGAAATATTTCAACTAGTTTTTCCAGTAGCGAGATCTGTCTGCCCTTGAGTCAGTGGCATAACAAGCACAGTTGGCATGCAGGGCAAGCCCTATGTGATGGGGAGGAGCACCCACTTTCATGTGTGAGGTTATGATGGGGGTGGGGTGAAGCAGTCTGGCCCATGCTAAGGACTGCTTTTGGTGTTCCTGGTACTGGTATGCTGCTGGGTGGCAGACTCTGTGGGGTCTTCAGTTCCAGGGCCTCTTCTAACTTGATGTCTAGGGTGGGTGCCCCTCTTGCCTACTCTTAGTTATGCTACTGCTTGGCAGCTATTAGGACACATTCGTTTCCACTAGAAGTAGATTTAACCCAAAGGAATTATTATTACTGATTTTAAACTCACTAGCTTTATCTTTTAAGAAGATGTACACAAAGAAAGAAAGATGTGGCACCTTCTATCTAAACTGGCCACTGATGATTTTGAGAACGTATATTAAATTACAAGATTTTAAAGACTCAAGACCAGACACAGTTGTACCTAGTAGAGTTAGATGCTTAATTGTGATCCTATTCCACCTTGTTCAAGTCCCTGAAAAATAGTTAATGTAAAATGTAGATAGGTCTTCCTCTTCCTCGCTATTTTTTGTAACTTAGACTTGAGTTTAAGATGTCATGTTACAAAAGTAGGCACATTGTCTATTTTTCAGGGACTCAAACCAAGTAAAATAGGTAGAGTAGGATCTGGCCCTAAAGGTACATGGGTGTTAACCCTGGGTGCATCTACACATGTGCATTTACTATGCATTAACTGAAATTACTGCACAATGCAGACATGTACATGCCCATACTGCGCAGTTAATATGGTGACTTATGCCAGATTGAGTGTAGATTTGGTACCTGCATCATGTAGATATCATATTTATAACCAATTAGTTACTGCACAGTAATGCATGTATGGATGCTTTACTACGCTGTAATACTGTGTGTGTGAACTGACTTGGGACTAACTTTAGTTCTGAGTCAGTCCACAGTGTCAATGTGTTTTAACACATGCATGTGTAGACGCCAGCCTATTCCTACTTACTGCACAGTAATTTACTGCACAGTAAATTGAAACCAGCATAAATTTACATGTAGACACACTCACTGTGAGCCACGTTTTTAGTTGGTTTACAGTGGCATAGCTTAATTGATGTTAGTGGAACCACACACAACAGGTTGGTCACTGAATATCTGGCCTTGTCAGCCCCTCCCTGAATTCCATACACAGCCAGAATTCCACAACCAATAATGTCTCTGAAGTCCTGTTTTTTTTGTATGTGTCTGGAATGCAGGACCAAGCCTTTTAAATGCTACTGTGTGGTATGAAAATAGCAGTATGCTTCTGGTCTCTTGGCTAGTTTGTGGTTCTTTGAGTAATGTGATTTTTCACTTATTTCACTGAACGTAATTCAATTAAATACTTAAAACAGGTTTTCACATCAACTCTTCAAATGTAAACCCAAGTAACAATATTAGTAGTATATTAAAGCCATCACACTGAGGTATCTGTCTACTTTCTTCACCATGATTTCTGAACATCTACCATTTCCTTCTAGGTTACCTAAAATATTTTAAAATATCTTTGGTATAAGAATTTTCAGATATTTTTTAAAATCCTGCAAAGAAAATGAATGTAATTGAGAAGTAATAGAAATCATAAGGTAACAGAAGTAACTGTGAACAATTTATCCTACTTTTCTGTTTCAGAAAAGTTTGCAAAGCACTGGTGTACGCTTCTGTCCAATACAAGCAGTGCATTTGCTTCCTGTCATTCTATTGTAGACCCCTCTTCATACATCAAGGTGAGGCATTGCTTTCAAGGTATGATCTATTCCAGTCCAACATTCACTTTACCATAAAAGTATTCCCATCAGAATGGGACTGTCCACTTTATTATAATAACTATTTATTTAAATGCATGGATGTCAATGAGAAAGTAAAAAAAAAAAATGTTCATGAATACTCTGCAAGGTTTTAAGGTTCTTTTTTCCTGCAGACCTAGTGATAAATAAACTTAACAAGCCATCCCAGAGAATCTGTAATGGCATCAGTGAAAAAAGCTGTTGTCTGAACAAGGAAATAAATTTGAAAAACAAGTTTTTACAAGTTATGTTAGAAACATACAGTAGAACAGGGGTAGGGAAAATGTGGTTCGCAGGCTGGATCTGGCCCACCAGACAATTTCACCTGGCCTGCAGGCACCCACCAGTTAGTTGTAACCAGTCCAACCCATGTGCCTCACTCCTACCCTCACGCTTAAGGACCCAGCCCAGCCAGCATGCAGCTTCCAGGCAGGGCTGCTGCTGCCACTGCTACAGCTGCAGGAGGACCTGCTCAGCTTCCTTAGCATCCAGTGGCTTTTCCTCTCATCTCTTCTGCACTGCTTGCTCTGGATGGCAGGTAGGGAAGCAGCAGAGGGAGGGGGAGGGGAAGCTGCAGCTGGGCTGGAGTATGGGGCTTGGGCTGGCAGGAGTGCAGAGCCTGCACCCAGGGAAGTGGTGGGAGCGTGGAGCTTGGGCGGAGGGGGTGTGGGTGTGGGTGTGAGGGAGGGTGTGAGTGTGAGAGAGAGTGCGGGGGTGAGGACTCCCCCACACACTTCTCCCCATGGTGCGCAGTCCCTGCTGCCAGCAGCAAATGTAAATGCTCGGTGTTCAGGGCTCTTGTGACCCACACAGATGCTGCCACACGGCAGCACACAACTTTGGCCAGTGCTGCACAAGGAGCACAAGCAGGCCAAATTGCATCTGTCATGTAGGGCTCCCTGTGGCACACGTGCAGCTCCCAGCACTCATGTGATATTGTGGGAAAGCCCCACAGGATGAAGCTACCTGCCCTCTGCCATGCAGGTCTTGGGACTCTGCCAGGAAGCAGGGGGTGGAGTTCCCCTCCACTTTCAGGGGAGTCCTGGGACCTGCACGGCAGGAGGCAGAGAAGGCAGCTGGCACCATCATGTGGGGCTTCACCACGGGGAGCCCTGCACAGCAGAAGTTGGTTGACCTGACTGTGCTCCTTGACACTGTATGCAGCACTGGCCAGAGCTGCACACCACTGGGCAACAGCGCCTGCATGAGCCGTAAGTGCCCCAAGTGCCCGCTACCTGCCGCTGCTGCCACTGGCAGGGGCTATGTGCCATGGGGTGAAGGGTATGGGGGCATCCCCACACCTCCACCCTCCCTCACACTCAACAAACCCCACACACCCACACCCCACCTCCATAATCCCCTACATATACACCCTCAGCATACCCTTTTGCCCTCCTACACACAGCCACAGCTCCTCACAACCTCCCTCTCACATCTCCGCACTCCAGTGTACACACACTCCCACACCCAAGCACACCTCATGCACCCCAACACAATATACGAGAGTAAGACCTTATTTTTGAATAATTATGCGATCATCTCTATATAGACTATGCAAACACAAATCACCATAAAAATATTTTTGTAATAAAATTAAAGTATTTTATAGTAGGTGTTTGACTTTTAGTGTATGATTTTGGTGTTTTTTCTGATTCCAAGATGGCAATCCAACCCTCCCAAAAGAAATATTTCTGGGAGCAGGGGGGGAACTTTGGGTGGCAAAGGGCAGGGGTTAGGGGCAGGACTTTCAGTCCCAAGATAGCAATGAGGAGGTGGGGCACCTATCAGTGGGTGGAGCTACCCTTGCATTCCTCGACAGCTCATCAAAACTCATTAAGTGGCTCTCTATCTAAAATAATTGCTCACTTCTGCACTAGAGGCACATTGACATTCTTTGCCAGTATAGCTAGGCTGGATATACTTTGTAGGTGCATTACTGTCAAACTTTCAAGGTGTTCTTGTATTCTTGTAGAAAAAATATAGTAAAAGCAAGTTAATGGTGTCTCTTTAATTGGTGCTATTAAACCCTGTTAAAGCAAACTACTTTAAGTGTTTTTAACATCAAAGTACCTGAGTAATAGAACTGATAAAATAAATCACCAATGGTTTTGTGGGAAATTCAAAAAAAAAGCATTTAAAAAAAATCCCACGAACATTTTTTGTTCTTTTGACCAAAATCCAAAATTGAAAACCAAATTTTTCAATTTTGTAAATTGTTTGTGGGGGACAGGGATGGAAAGAGATGTTCTTAGAATACTTACATTTTGCAAACCATACCCAATTTCTTTTTTTGAGACCAAAAACTTGGGAAAGTTACCTGAAATGGAGATTTGGATTTATTTTATGTGGGGTTTTTTGCTCCAGTTAAAAAGCATCTTGTAAATTATCCTTCAAATTTGCCAGATTACTAAAATTCCAATGGCAGCTACATGTAAAACAGGTCACATTAATCAAAACTCTAGATTCACCACACTATGGATATATTTGCTGTCCCTATTGATTTTATATGTGAGTTATGACCCATCCTTGTTTCTACTGATGTCAGTGAGAGTCTTTCTTGTTGATACCAGTGGGAGAAGACATGGCCACTATATACAAATATATAGGCACATCGCTTTCTGGCATCTGGTAGTAGTTTGGAAAGAATGTAAGGGTATTACTATAGGTGACAGCTAACAGAGCCATTTTTTTAGTTCAAGTGGTAAAGGCCCATCTCTTCTTTTTTGTCTCAGTTAAGCAAATATATATTTTAACATAGGTAAGCAATCAGTGGTTTACCTTTAAAGTTGAAACTGAAGACCCAAAATAAAGTTATTTTATGCCCCTGAAAATGCTTACAAGGATAATTTTTTGGATTTATAGTATTGAGGATCAAGTGTCAATGACAGGAAAACTTTCTGGAAAGTAATTAAACCAAAATTAATTAATTTTGAATATACCAATTTTTAAGCCCTTTCTGTTTCTGCTGCTTTGATTTCCAACATAATTCTGCTTTCCTCTTCTGTTCTCTAGAACTGCATATATGATACCTGTAATGCTGAGAAGAGTGAGGAGGCAATGTGTGCAGTGTTTTCTACATACTCCAGAGATTGTGCTACAAGAGGAGTACCTCTGACAGGGTGGAGGGAGGGTATCTGTGGTATGTATAGTATAAAAAAGCACATATATGTGCACTGGAGAGCATCTTCAGCAATGTTATGCTATTCTGTGCTTGCATCCCAAGGGAATAAATATCTTAGAAATAGGATAGGCACATCCTCTAGGTCAGGTCCTTTATTACTCAGCAATGACACTGCACTTGCTATTTTGAGGGACCTAAGACCTGGCTCAGCCTTCTATGCTCTTTAGTCTTATCACCTCTCAAACAATCTCATTGCTATGTCCCTGGCTTGACCAGTAGCAATGGTTGGGAGATGAGGAAGGAAAGGAATAAGTACCTGCTTTGCAGTACCTACCTCATGGAGAGATGCACCATTCTTAGTCTTCCTTCCAATTTGAAATTACCTCAAAATAGGAGGGCTGTGCAAAGCTTTGGTCCCTGCTTTGGATCCAGAAAATCTTTGGACACTTTGGGGTCTGAAGCAGCATGTCTGGGTCAAAGCTGTGGTCTCATTAGGCTTCCTGAAGTGCTTTGGAGCCTCCTCGGAGCCACCTTGGAGATCCAGACGTAGGGTATAATGGGGAAACAATGAAATATCTATAACTTTGTTGTTTTCTGTCTGATTTGGATGAAGTGTTCAGGAGTGGTAGACTCTGCAGAGAGCGTGAAGCCTGCTAAACTTCAAGAAGATCGGTGCAGTGGTTTGGGGAAAACTGCACCCTAAATTCTTGAAAACAAAACTCCTGACACATCAAGGTGTTTTAACACAGGGTGTTGAAAACTGTAGGGTTGGTAGCCTATGCTGAGTCCACAAAGCCTGCTAAGTTTCAATAAGATCAGTGCAGGGGTTTGAGGGGAACTGCACCCCAAATTCTTGAAAGCAAAGCTCCTCTCACATCCATGTGTTGCAACACAGCAGGGTCAAAGCAGCAGGGCTGGTATCTCTTGCTGAGGCTACAAAGTCTGCCAAGTTTCAAGAAGATTGCTGCAGAGGCTTGAGGGGAACTGGACCTCAACCTGTAGACAGGCAAAACCCATGCCATGGGTCACACTGCATGTGTTAAGGTACAGCAGGGCAACAGCTGCAGGGATGGTGGCCCCTGCTGTGCCCACAACACCTGCAAGCTCTTCAAGGAGATCGGTGCAGGAGGGTTCTGGGGCCCTGCACCTCTAGCTGCTGACAGGCAAAACTCCTGCCATGGGTGCTTGTGGGACTGACTGTCTCTGTCTTGGGGCAGGGAGGGGAGACACTGCTGCAGGCCTGGCTGCTAAGCTGCTGTGTTACCAATCAGTCATGATTCACTCAGGGACCAGCTCAATACACAGGACCTAGCCAATGTAGCCAGTTAATTACCATCAATTAGCACCTACAAAACCAGACTAAGGAGAGGAAAGAATCAATACAAACAATCAACTGCCCCCAGACAGACACAGTCAGTCCCACAAACACCCATGGCAGGAGTTTTTCCTGTCAGCAGCTAGAGGTGCAGGGCCTCAGGACCCCCCTGCACCAATCTCCTCAACAGCTGGCAGGTGTCATGGCCGCAGCAGGGGCCACCATCCCTGCAGTTTTCACCCCACTGCGCCTTAACACACACAGGGTCACCCAGGTCATGAATTTTGCTTGTCTTCAGCTTGAGGTGCAGTTCCCTCCAAACCCCTCCACCAATCTTCTTCAAACTTGGCAGGCCCTGTGGCCTCACCAGGGGCCACCACCCCTGCAGTTTTCAGCCACAGCCATGACATGAGTTTGGCTTTCAAGAATTTGGGGTACAGTTGCAGCCAAACCTCTGCACCAAGCTTCTTGATACTTGGCAGGTTTCATGCACTCAGCAGAGACTATGATTTCTTCAAGTTTCATCCAAAGCAGACAAAAGCAACAAAGTTACAGATATTTCATTGATTTCCTCATTATACCTTATGGCCGGATCTAAGTTTAGGAGCCACTTCAGCCAGATTGAGGTGGAAACCTGGTCTGGAGGTTCAGATCGGATCGCGGCCATCTGAAGTGGCCAGATCCAAAGCCAGATCAGATTGCTGCTGACTCCCACAGACTGATCAAATAGTAGTAATAGTAGTTGTAGTAGTAGTAGTTTATTTAAAGCTTTCACCAAAATAATATAATGAAATGTAATTAAATGAACAATAACATTCTATATATCAAAATTAAATACCATTTATATTAATCATTAATATTAATATTAATGTATTTTACCAGTTTACACAAAATTAAAACAGAACATGATGTATAATGATCTAAAATAAGAGGTAAAATGGAGCAATGAAAGATAGAACAGGAAAATTCTATTTTATCTTGGCCCTTATTCTTGTGCGAGTAGCACAAATACACTTAGGGAGTATAAGACAGGCTCCAAAGTGTGAGAAAGAAGCCAGATTGTCTTTTTCCTCATTTGCCTAGTTTTCCTTATTTAATGGAGAGATCTATTTCCCTCTTATTTCTTCACAAAACATAGAAGGCCACAAATAATGATTTAGTCATCGATTTCATTCTTTTTTATTCTTCCATCAATCTCATTCTTTAAGAGCATACTCTTCTCAATATGGAATCTGACACCACCTGCCCATTAACACTGCAGAGATCATTAATGTGAATCTCAATCTAGTGATGCCTCTTGTTGCTTGTAGTTTTGCACTACAGGTAGGTTTGTAGGCCAACAGAATGTTTTATTAATTTTAAGAAAAAGGAAGTTTGATTCAGTTTCACTGTCAGAATATCTTGTCTACATGCTGTCATCCTTAATTCTTAAATATGTGCCTTGTTTTAAATACAAGAGAAATATCAGATCAGTTACTCTCAGTATATTTCTGAGGTCATTTATGTGTGGAAGAGAGTGTAGATGGTCTTTAGCCATCCAAACCATAGTTTTTGTCAGAGGACAGGCATCAAAAATGTACTTCTTGGGATATCTGGTTTGTGTAAAAGATCTAACTTTCATCCAGGAATTTAAGGTTGTTAATTGGACTAAAATGTTCACATTCATCAGTCCAGTTTTAGAGCTCATGATCCCCACTTCTGTAGAATTAGGTAAAGACAAAAGCTACCTTAAAAAGTAATTAGAAATCTTTTCAATTTTTGGGTGGACCATGGGGTCAGCACTCCAAAGTGCTGCTTCACACAATAAAATGGAATCTGCTTTATATCTATTGACCCTTCAGGTATTTATTGATACGCTCTGGGAGGTGGGCGTGGAGGGGGAGGGCAGTGCTTTAATTAGGCCAGCTCTCAGAACTGTGCTAATTAAAAGTGCCCAGAGTGTCATGTGTATCTGTGTCCCCACAGTGAAAAGTGGCAGCTCATAAAGTGAGCTTCAGTTTCAAGCAGCCTGCTACCATTTTTCAGTGCGAGGATGTTGATATGCATGATACTGGAGTTTGCTGGAATGGGGTAATTACTAGGGCTGTGTGAAGCTTCGGTTTCTGATTTGATTCAGTGAAGATTTGGCCCGATTTGGTGGCTGAATCTCCAAATCGGAGTAGAATCAGGAGGCCCTTTAATTTCTCTGAATTGAATCGGAACCCTCCTAATTGATTCAGAGAGATTTGCAAAGATTTGGCAATTTGGACACAGACACAGCTTTAAATGTTTTTTCTACATATCTCAAGGTAGCAGGCAGCTCATGAATGCTGCAATGCTGGGGCAGATGGAGCATCCCACAGGAGCACGGGGGCTCCCCAGCACACTCAATAGCAGACCCAGAAGTGGACCAGAAGGCTTCTGATCCACTTTCAGGTCTGCCAGGGAGCATGCGGGTCCTCCCCCGTGCCCTACCTGGTTCAGTGATTGGTGTCTCCTAGGTTTGGGGGAGCACCCAGGGTCCCCCAAGGCTGATTGCTGAGCCGGGGCTAGGGTACAGGGGGGCCTCCCAGTGCACTCCCCAGCTGACCTGGAAGTGGACTGGAAGTAATTCCGGGTCCGCTGCTGAGCACACAGGGCCCCTCCCCCCTGCCGTGCTCCTATGGGATGCTCCATCTGTCTCAGCATTGCAGTGTTCACGAGCCATGCCTGATACCTTGAGGTATGTAGAAAAAACATTTAAAGCTTTGTTTATGGCCATATCGCTGATTCTCCAAATCGGCATTGAATCTTCAGATTCAGATTTGGCCAAATCGAATTGGAGACAGTGATCCAAATCAACTAATTGAATCACTGTCCCCAATTCAGGCCTAGTAATTATGACCCTCTAGCATACTCAATGCTCTGACATGCTTTAATTACAGCACATCGGAGCAGCCTCCTTGCACGTGTGTAGGAGCCTTTTATACTTCCAGACCCACTCTTCTGCCAGTCTTATTGTAAAAAGATAAAACTCTACTCAAAGCTTGTTTTGCTCTAACAGTCACATTTTCAGTGTGCTTATTCCAGCTCAGATTTTTGCTAAAATATATTCCAAGTATTTAAAGGAAGACACAACTTCTTGTTTCTTTTCCTGAGAAGACCCATCCGGTTTCATTCTTTCATTTCCAAAGCCCATTACTTTGGTTTTAGCTGTAGTGATTTCTAAGCTATTTGAGGTGCAACACTATTGAAAGGCATCTAATAACCTTTGAAGACCTATTTGGGATTGTGACAGAATGAATGCATCATCTGCCTAAAGCAAGAGAGGTATAGTCTTTTGGAAGTACTAAATATGGTGCAGAAACAGCCCATACTGCTGTGCTGGTGGCACACAGTTATTTTTAGCCACCACATTGCTGTAGCAATGCACTATGGCAGCATCATGGTTTGTGCCTGTGGATGCTACGTTGTTGTAGCATGTTGCTATGGCAACATAGCATTTTGTTTGTAGACGTGCCCTGTTTGAACTTGTTTTAAATCATGCAAGAGTAAATTGAAAAGTGGCAGAACAAGTAAACATCCTTGCAATACATCTGCCTTATTTGGATAATAGGGCACCACCAATCCTATAACGTACCCTTGATGCTCTATTTGAGTGGAAAGTGACAATTAATTGCACGAGAGCTTTGTCTATTGACATTATTGCCATCTTCTTCCACAATTTTAATCTATCTATGGACTCAAAGGCTCCCTTGAGATCTATGAAACCAACATACAAGTGATTTTGTGTTTTAATGTATTTAGATGTCAAATAATACAATGCCAAGCAATGGTCCATGCAGGAACAGCCTTCTCTAAAAACAGTCTGCTTTTCATCCAAAATAATTTTTTTCAGAGCTCCATACCTGAAGGTAAAAAGTAAATGTGTCCCAAATATTTTGGCACAAATACACATAAGGCTAATCGGGCAGTAAGATGTGGGATCTCTCTTATTACCATTTAAAAAAATTAGGATTATCGTATTTAAATTCCAATACTTTGCATAAATGCTTTCTAAATTAATTATATTACATCTTTTGGTCAAAATTGGCCTTTCCATTTCCAGGAAGGATATATACGATCTTACATAAGGTTCAGAGGTGAGATAATGATCTCATTTCTGAACCAGAACTTGTAGCTTAACAGATAAAATTTCCTTCAAAAAGAAGCTACACTTAACTTCACTGTCTGCAGTAAGTTGTTTAACTTATTTTTAAAGAGCAAAACCAATAGATGCATCAGGAAATACATTTTTTCCCCTTCTGTTATACTCTGCTAAAAGCATTGATATTTTTTCCCCTGCAGCTAGTAGTTCCTCTGATTGGTTCATTTGATATTGTTTCTTTTGCTTATTTATTGATTTTTTTGCAGTCTGTATTAATCGTCTTGATCCACTGAAAGCTAATGCTTTTAGACTTTACTTTAATGACTTTTAGACTTATATTCCTCCAAGTCATCTCTAAAGTCATCTTTAGTTTGAGAACATTTCTCATCAAACCAGGGATTTCCCATATTCCATAGACTAAAACAACAAAATAATGGAGATGACAGAAAATAAGCTAAAAGTTATATAAAATTTCTCAACACTTAAAACATATCAAATAAAGAAGTACATGCACTTCAGACTTGCAAAGTGGTCAGTCACCTTTGGCCTCCATCTCTAGGGCAACAGCAATTTATGTAGGGGGAAGGTCCAGCTCACCCAGGCATAGAAGGTTTTACTGACAAAGATACTGCTGGGCTCCTGCCTGCAGCTCCATACCCCTCAACACAAATAGTAGAAACCGCTTACCTCTCATTGTAACCTCTTGGGTTATTTTTCTCTTTACTTCATGCTCCTTGCAAAGATTTGAAGATGGCTCTTGTCAATGCTATGTTCAGCTTGTCCAGCTTTTTACTTTCTCACTGAGACAACTCAACCCTTTTAGACATTGTGTTTAGCCTTTTGGTGCACTCAAGGGAGCCTAAGACTGTTTCTGTGTTTCTCAGGAGGTCTTTCAAGAATTTCTCCCATGGTCTCTCCATTGTTCTCAAAAAATCAAGCATATACACAGAGTTTCTTTGACAACAGCATACAGGCAGCAGAAATCATTAAGTTTCACGCCTGCTGAGTGTTATTTTTGTCAAATTTTTCTTAACTGAAGAAGGATGCATCAGAAGTATCTGGGCCCTGATCTAAAAACAGATTTGTATATATTATCCGTAACAAATTTCTATCTAGTCATCTACTCCATTCCCTGCCATGTCAGGGTTATGCCTGACTGACTATAGTTTACAATGTTTTGTCTCATTCATTTTTAAATACTTTAAGTGAGTTGGCTCCCCACCCTCCACCTCTGAGCAGATGAGGTTTCATTGTAATGGAAAAGTGCGTATTTGCATTTATCAAAGTTCAGAAAGATACTTCAGGAGCAGAAATGGTGCTTAAGTGCCGTAGGTCACAAGACAATTTCTGGCTTTGTTTTACTTATCTTGCAAAGATGTCTCCGATTGTCCTGAAACGATGGTGTACAATTATTCCGTGAAGTTCTGTAACTACTCCTGCCGCTCGCTGAGTGAGCTTGATCGCCTGTGTAGTGTCAAGAGCATTCCTATGGAGGGCTGTGGTTGCCCTGAGGGGACTTACCTAAATGCAGATGAGCACTGTGTGCTTCCAGAGAACTGTCCATGCTACTATAAAGGCCAAATCATAGAAGTGGAGAAATCCTTCCAAGAGGACAAAATGATGTGGTATGTTGATTCTGGTGAGGTAATGATTGCATCATAGCTGCACTGAAATGTTAGACACACTGTTGTTTGTGCAAGTAATACTTGCTGAATAAATTTGTATCATACAAGAGGACAATGGTATTTTTCTCCTTGTGATAATACTGGCGCAGGCTTCAGTACCACTGAATAGAGCAGCATTTCAGAGTAGTGGCATAACTAAGATTGGGCGCCTGAGACAATCTCCTGGGCACCAACTTGGAAGGGGCTGGAAAATTTGTAACAGATGCCACTGCAGCTGCATAATTGTGCTGCCAACAAGGTAGGAGCTGCAATTTGGCACTGCTTCCATGAATCTCAGCTGTCCCAGGCACCTAGCTGCCTTGTTACTTCTCTGCCTCGGATGTAAAGCCAGGTATTGCAGCAGTGGACAAGAGGTTTTTAAAAAAGAAGGTGAGAACCACACATTAATACCAGGAGTGAGATGGAATATTAATGGATGTAGGTAGAAGTGAAGGGTATGGAGGTATTAAGAGATAATAAGAGAAAGGAGGTAATAAGATGTCAAAAAGGAGGGAAGACGGGCTAGCTGAGTTGAAAAAGTGAAGTTAGTAGGCACGTGGAAAAAGGGCATCATTAATAAGGTACAGAGGAAGCAAAGATAAATGGTAAGAGTGAAAGTGGATATGATAAGGGACTGGTAGCTTTATGGTTTGGTCTCAGATATCTTACTCATAGGGCATGTATAGACCTCATACATGGGCTCATATATGCCCTAATGAGCCTTAAAAATGTCTAATGTGCCTTAAATCAGCACATGTAGATGTGCCCATATACTATTAGACTTTATTGATAGTCCCCTTCCAACATACAGTTTTGAAATAAACATCAGAAATAAAATTTTATTGTGGAACAAAATTGATTGTTGTCACAATGTCCTTTTTTGGTGTGAAAACCTATGAACAGAAACATTTTATTTCTTCCAAAAAGGAAGCTTGTAAGACAAAAAACAGTTTTGGGAGAGCACAAACTTCAGTTTTGAAAAACAGACATTTGAGAAATTCTAACACATGGTAAAAATAAAATATTTTAAATTTCAAGTGAAAAATAATGGACATTTTCAACCAATTGAGTGCATCACTGGATTATAACAATTTGCTCTTTATATAATCCCTTTTATTCAAGGTTCTCTAAGTACTGAAACAGAATTGTCATCACAGACAGAAGGTGAGGGAAGTAAGAGACACAAGATTTACGCTCTGTCCTCTCCATTTCCACTGACTTTTGCATCATTAAGCAATTCAGTTCAATGCATTTAATCTGTCTCCTTATCCGTAAAATGACTCGAGGGTACTGGGATACAAAAAAAATGTTTTAAAAATCAGTGGAAATGGAGAGGACAGAGCGTAAATCTTGTGTCTCTTACTTCCCTCACCTTCTGTCTGTGGTGACAATTCTGTTTCAGAACATGGGAAACTTTATGACCCCTTCATGCTGGTGTGACAACTTTAGACAACTTTTGCTTTCTAATAAAAATGTGCAAAGAACTGATGTGTTTCTTATTTTATGAAATATCTTTAGCAAATGCATTCAAGGAAGATTAGACTGCATTGGAGAAACCATGATAAATAAAGGTGAGACTTTATTAAACTTGGGAATTAAGATGTCCTTTAAAAGTTAATTATTTTCAAAATATTTGTCCCTTTTTAATATGTAGTGCTATTGTATCCACATCCTGGTTCTCCCTGAAATGTGCGAGTTAGAGCTTGAACGCATAATAGCTTTTTGGATACATTTTCTTTGTAAAGTATTTCCAAACTGGTTGAACTTTAAAAAAAAATTATATATCCCAAACCTCATAAGATGAAAAAGGTGCTGCCCACCCATGCTTTCAGCTTTTTAAGACTGAATCCTTCAGGAATGGAAGTATGGTTCATTTGAATAATGACTTTCTTCATGATGCTCTTAGCCTCAAATATGCACTCATCTAGAATTTCTGATGTGCCTCACGCAATGTTGTCTTTCTTTGTCTCCCCCAAGAAGGATGTGTGTTCCAATATCACAAATAATTCAATTCTGACAGCATAGTAAGACATGTTCTTTTGTGGGAATTCTTTATTTCATGAAAAAATAAGGGGTTCTATGCTTTCCTGTGCAACACGAGTCTGCTTCATCCCTGTTAGAGACATAATGGATGAGCAAGGTTCATGGATGAAAAAGTATGTGTTGTTGGGAAAAGGAGGGGCAGCTGCTATTGGTGGGATGCTCCACTCTGTTGTTACATCTGCTAGGCTGCAGATTCCTTCTATATCTTGTGCTACATTAAGCCTAGGAAAAACACAAATATGGAAAGAACCAAGGCAGTGAGTAGTAGATATTAAAAGGGAAGGCCCCACACTACAACAATTGGATCCAGAGTTACAACATTATTCCTCTACAGGGTTTCCAGATTATCCTCCACACACATCCCTGTCAGCTGGTTTACCTTTAAAAAAATTTCAAAGCCATTTTCAGCTCAGATTTACAGCAAGATTTTTCAATGTAAGAAGGGGCAGCTGGAGCCACTGGTGGCAAACTTTCTTGGGGGAAGTAGGACAAGTTTACTTTGTACATTTTATAATTTAAAGAAAAAGAAAAATACTTAGTAAATCCAATGACAGAGGTGGTCCTTTCGGAAACAAACAAAAAAATCTGTTAGTTTCCCCTTTGGAATCTTAGCTCAAGACTCTATGAAAGAAAATCCCAGAACTACAGCTGGTATGCTCCATAATGTACTTTGAAATATCTGGTGTGGAAAACGTTATAAGATGACATCCATATGAGTTTCATCAGCTGACCCTTCTGTTACGGCTTTTTTTCCTCTTGTAGAGTGCCCTCCTCCTATGTACTACTTCGACTGCACTTCCGTTGGGCCAGGGACCATTGGATCTGAATGCCAGAAAAGTTGTAAGACACAGGACATGCAGTGTGTAAGGGGTTACATTTATAGCAGCTAAAAGATGCATGACTAACACTATTCTGCATGTACAACTGTTCTTAACAAATGCTAATGGCAGTGCATTACATTGTTTGCAAACAACCTATATTCAGCTATTAACCACAGCTATAACTATCTACTTTTTCATAATGCTTATCATGACTCATTTTAATGGTTTGCAGCAATCTGACTTGTTGAATATTTTTGAAAAAAATCTGCTTTCCTACATGCATAAAATAAATCAATCCACAAAAAACTATAGATCTGTAGTATCTATGGCTTCCAAAAGAATATAATGGACCTGATTTGTAGGTTGTCTTCAGCTTAACTTCTGGTTTGCAGCTGTAGTTTTGCACCCATGGCCAACTGTCTGTGATTTTTCTTCCTCCTACCTGGTTAACTAAAATACCACTTTTCATTATATTTTTATGTTCATAGTATGTCACAGAATGCGTCTCTGGCTGCATATGTCCTGATGGGCTTGTATCTGATGGCAAAGGGGGATGTATTGCTGAAGACCGGTGTCCATGTGTCCATGGAGGAAGTTTCCATAAACCAGAGGAAACCATCATAATTGGCTGTAACACATGGTATAATATTCCACAGAGTCTTTTATTATCATTCAGTGTGTCAGAAGGTGATGGCTAGTAAAATGGCTGTTAAAAACAGCAGGGCAAATGATCCAAAAACAAAATAAAAATCAAATGCTCAGCCCCCTGCCCCCAGTTCCTCACTTTGTATATGTACAGATGCAAAGTGCATTTTCAAATTTGCCCAGGATCATCATGCTGGCTCCCTTGCAGCACCCCGTTTCCCCACACATTATATAAATTCATTTGCATATATAGGGACAAAAGGTGCTAGCTTCTCTTCATATTATTTTTGGCTGCCTCTGTAAATTGCTCATGTACCTACACATGAAACACTCAAATCCCTGCCTGGTTGAGAGCTAGATTACAGCCAGTTGTTTTATGAGTAGTACAGGTGAAATTGCCATAGGCTTCTCTCCTAATTCAACATCTGTGCACAGATAGTAGCCAGGGATGCACCTAAGTCTTCACCTATATGTGTGGACTGAGTTCTGCTATACTTGATGTGGGCTCTGGGCAACTAAAATGGATGGGAAGCAAGTAGGATTGTGTTTCCTGTTCCATAGTTACAACAGCACTAGTAGTCTATGGGAGAACTTCTGCTATATTGTGGCTCTCTTTGCACTCTTCAGCAGTGCCCCCAGTTTGAACCTACCTGTTGGGTGTAGCTGAGCCTTATAAGAAGAGCTAAACCCCAATAGGGCTGAATTTGAGGAAATCTGATGTTCTCAGGAAATAACTGCATTTCTGAAGTTATTGCTGTAGTTTATGTAGCACCTGCTGCCTATGGCTGAGGAAACTGAATGGATGTCTTTGAGGAAACACCTTATATAAATTATAAAAAAGTCAAATTTGTGCCTCAGTAATACAATTGATAGGAAAGACCTCAACTTAGTTTACCAGTCTAAAACTGGGAATTTGAGGGGTATATTTTTCTCTAACCAAGTGAAACCAGCTGAAATAAATTAATCTTAAACTCTGAATTATTTAATATCTGCCTTGATTTATGTAAGACCATCCGTCATGGAAAAATTGTGATCTTTTACATTTTATCTTTTAGCACATGTAACAACAGGCAATGGAACTGTACGGGTAACATCTGCCATGGAGTATGCACAGTGTATGGAAATGGACATTACTTGACTTTTGATGAAGAGAAGTATAATTTCATGGGCGACTGTGATTATATTCTAGCTCAGGTATCAAGGTTTTATTGCCATTCTGAGTCCTGCTGCTTTTCACAGGCTCAAGTCTGTGTTGCCTTGAAGTGCTCAGAAGTCTATCCTATATAAGATAAGAGACACTAAGAAAAGATTCTACCCCTCCATCCCTTCATGTCTGTAAAGGAGCCCAGGCCACAACAGAAGTAGTGAAATTTCCTCAGAAGAAGAATGACAATCAATGTTTAAAGGCCCCACAAGCAGTGTTCAGCTCCCTGAGGGTTGCCTCCAGGATATCATGTAATAAGATTCTGAGTGTAGGACATGACTGCACAATCCTCTGCCATGTGGCTTCATTAGTCTGTTGCTTAAGGTATAGTTGGGATATTATAGCTGTAGGATCCACTACAGTCTCACAGCTGGAACAGGAGCTGAAGGGCAGGAGCTTTCTTTCCAGGAAGAGACCCAAAACAGTTGGGTAGGATTCTGAGCAGAGGACAATGCAGATGTATCTTTCAGCGGCCTAAATGAGGGGGGATGACAGAGGCAACTGCCCTGGGTGACAACTTGATGTGTGTAGGAGGAAGCGGGGGTGGTATAAAATAGCTGCTACTGGCAACTGCCTTTTTGCATTCAGGAACTAGAAGTGATCACTTCTGCTTTGCCCCAGTTGCCCAGCCATGTTGCTGCATTGCTGGTGTCTCTACAAGAATATTATACCTATCAGTTTAATACCGGGGCCCAGCCTTACAAGTCTTTGCTAGGACTGTCAAACTAACTGAAAAAAAATCCTGTTTCAGAAGAGATCATGAGGAAATCAGGGCACCTTTTGTCCTGTGGTGTTTGGAAGAAAAATGATGGCACCAGACTCTGTTTATAATTGAGTATAGATATCTCAATTGTGTGGCTGTGACACGGGACAATCTCCCAGGCCTGGTCACAGTACTGGCCCACCCACCTGTCTAGGGCAGTCTGCCTGGTCTCTTCTGCCATGCCTTTGTTGTAAGGTAAACTGGTGTTACAATATAAGCAGGAGGCTGCCCATTCAAGACCTTGATGCCTAGAGGTTTACATATAACTCCAACCTTCCTTTATCGTGTCCCAAGCCTCGTAGATGTCATCCTTGAGTTGCTGTTTGCTCCAGCTTGAGGCTGAGCCAAATTCAGCCCCTTGCTCAATCTTACGCATTCATCCTATCATTCCACTCCAGCGGACCTCATTCACACCACCTGCTCTCACTGGGCTTCTAGCACTCCACCCACTCTCACTGGGCCTCTTACTTGCTGCCCCAAACAAGGCCACATTTGACTTGCCCTTTTCCCTTGAGGGGCTCCTGTAGGCCATCAGGCTTGCCTACTCACACTCCTTAGACTGAACCAGGGCCAGTCTTTGGGCCTCTCCTGCGAGTCTCTTCTGAGTGTTGACCAGCCAATTCACCTTGCCCTGGGCAGAGTTCTGACCCAAGCCCCTTGCTGGGTAACTCCTCATTTGCACCCTCTAATTAGGGCCAATTACTTGCCCTCTCGGTCTCAGGCCCACTGTGGCCTTAGGTATCTGAAGACTTACCTGGACCTAAATGTCCCCTTCCTGGGGCCTCAACACTCTATCCTTTCACCAGGGTAACTACTTTACCCCTGCTCACTGGGGCCCACACTCTGTCCCTATGATAGGGAGGGCCTTGGGGTATTACACCTCCTTGGGCTCAGGTGCCTCTCTCATAGGTGGACCTGGCCCACTATGCTCCGGGGTCTTATACTCCTAGGGGCTCAGGTGCCTTTGTCTAGGCATGCCTGACCCTCCTTCCCGCTGATCTGAATGATCCACTGGATGGTGGGGGCTGGGGTTTTAAGGTGCTTCTACCTGCCTTTCATCAGGGAGGTAACTGGTCCAGCATTTTTGGGGGACTGTCCCACCATGGACAGCCTCATCAGACCATACTTCCCCTGCAGGGTGTAGTTTTTGGTCTTACCCAGAACCAAGCAAACATATCCTGCCCTGGTCTAGTTCCCTCATTAAGGCACCTGTCTGATGTACTTGGGCTCTCTTTCTCACTAGGCCCAGGTCTCACTCTGACCCCATTCGGATCTGATAACATCCTGCATGCTCACTGATCCTTGCCCTCTTTGGCTGTGATGTCCCCACATCAAAGGGACCTTCAGCTTTTGCAGGCTTTGGCCACACCTCCAGGTCAGTTGGGGTGCCAAAGAGCTCACAGTGGCCCTGGCCTGCCTCTCACATTGGGCTTAATTGTTGTTTTGCCTTGGCCCTCTTGCAGTGAGCAGTGTGAGGGATCAGAGACTCAATTTAGCCAGTGCTGACACCCATACCCCAGAGAAGGGTCCCTCCTGGATACCATCAGAAAACCCTCTTCTACTCCTGGGCTTCCCTGGATTCCTTGTAGGCCCACCAGCTGTTATCCCCATGCCTAGGCTGGGCCTTGTTCTAACTAGGCTGAAATCTTTTTCCTGGGACTCAGGACCCCACTTGTCTATAGAAATCTCCTGCCATTCCTGTAGTTCGTTCCTTACTGCCAAGCATTTTTTATGAGCAGCAGCTCAGCCGGATGTTGTTGCTCCTTCAGATGCTTACAGTACACTGCTGCCTCAGCCCAGAGAGCCAGGATCTAAAATGGCCACCCCATGAGGGCTGGCCGGCACTTGCCAGCTGCCTGCTCTCAGGCCTTAAAGTGACAGAGCACTGAAGGTGCTCTGTCACACACCTTTCCCCTTAAAATGGCTACTGGTGTGTGTGTGTGTGGGGGCGGGGGGGAGAATCTCCCTGATGCTCACCATGCAGGCTGCTCTGTAGCCTGCAGCAGCATACTACATGGCAAGTACCCTGATTGTGCTCTGCCGCAGTATCCAACCTCACGCATGCATATTACTTTTCCTGGTAAATGCCTCTTGTCAGTCCACCCTGCTACACTCCCACAACTCAGCTGGACTCCAAGGCTTATTTCTGAAGCGGTATGAAGGGTTCTAATTTATCCTTGGAGAAACAGCACAGATTCTGGCATCCAGATTCTGATGCCCTTGCTTATGGGATATATCTCAACTAGAAAAAATCCTGGGATACAACCTAAAGTTCACCAGGACTAGCAAATATACGGTTAATGGACAATATACCCTGAGTACATGGCATTAACTTAGATTTTTTTTTTTTAAACACAATTTCTTTCATCATCTCCTCATGGCCTTTTTATATAGTGCTGTGTTGAACCATCACTTCAGTATGATTCCCTAGTAATAATAATGAGATCTGGCCTTTAAACTGGTTTAATTTATACATTCAATTGTCTGGGTAAAGCTGTATGCAGAACCAGCAAAAATGGGGCTTAGCTTTCTTTTTGAATTTGGTCCTGATTATAGAGTGTGCTTAATATTGTGTGTATAATGTTAAATGGTTAACATCTAAGGGCCACATTTATCCTTGGAGTAACTCCACTGACTTCAATACCTGAGGAAACTGGGATGGCTTTGCTGGATTTGCTGGCAACATTTTTCCATATTTTAACCGTCATGCCTCTTTGAAAGACATAACTGCTGCTAGACATAACAGTATAGGTAATTCTACAGACAAAACATTTTTTGTTAGAGTTTATTGTAAAATTCAACTTACAGGTAATGAAATGAACAGGATTCAAGGTCCCAATTTTTCAGTCTTCTGGTTTTTGTGAAAATGCTCTGAGTAGGAAAAGAAGTCTTAACAAAGGACTCTACTATTTATATTTAGAAATATAAGTAGGTTTATAAAAATGTTCAGTCTTTCACTTAGGTATGCTTTCTGTAAAAACAGTCATTGACTTAAATAAGCACAATAAAACCAACACTGAGTACTTCAGAAAATTGGAATGCAATGATGATTCAAAAGGTGCAGTCAAATATGACTCACATAATTCATTTATGGGAATGTTTAAGACTTAAACTTGTCATATAAAAAGATGTAATATGCTTTTCTTTGTTTTGCTAAGGACTTTTGCCCCAATAACCCTAATGATGGCACCTTCCGAATTGTCACTCAGAACAATGCATGTGGAAAATCACTGTCCATCTGCTCCATGAAGATCACATTGATTCTTGAGGTGTGTGCAAAATCAGTTTTAACTCTGAATTATGTTGGGGGCAGGGTGGTGCCTGGTTAGATGGGATATAGGTAGGAACTTATCAAATTCATGGCAGAAGTGGGGTGCACTGTGGGTCCTTTAATCTTGCAGGTTCCCTCGCACCCTCCCCCCACTGATTGGTGGAGGGGCCCCATTTGCAGTTTGCTCTTGATTAGCAGGGAGGCAAAAACTATGGTTTTAAATATGGCATCGTTTTTGCCTCCTGCCACTGATTAGATGAGGGGCCCTGGATGGCCCTGCTGTTTGCTGCTGACTGGCAGAGAGGCAAAAATGGTGCCATGTTTAAAATTGCTGTTTTAGCTTCGCTGGTGATCAGGAGGGAGAGGCAGAGTCCTCTGCTAATTAGCAGCGGAGAACAACGGGGTACTGCTACCGTGACGTAGCAGGGAAATCTAAGTGTGAGCCACCTGTATGGCATAGTATGGGCAGTTACTGCACTGTGTTTTAGTATTTCCAAAAGGAAGAAATAAAGGATGGCACAGTAACAACATTGCTGCATGGTGATGTATAGACACACTCAGTTTGTAGGTGGGATTATCAAACTAGGAAGCTTGCACTAGAGATTTCTTTGTTGAAACCAAAAAAGCCAGAAAAACAAAAATATGTGAAATGAGGCAGCATTTAGAACTGGTCAGAATGGCCAAGGCTTGGCATGTAAGTGGAGTAAGCGAAGGAGGCAGCAGCCCATAATAACAATCAATTTGTAGGGATTTAGGGCTGTATGTGGAGGTCGGAGGAATGGTTATATCCAAGTCTCATGGCTTGAACACAGGGCAGGGGCTGCCAGACAGAAGGCTCCCTTGTCACAGAAGGCTCCCTAGTTGCAAAAGAAAGAGCCTCTTCCTCATTGTAGTGTTGTATTTTCTATTCAGTTGTGATTTCATTCTTGTTTTCTTCAGTGCAATCTAATTCCTTGTTCTAGAACACTGAAATTAGACTCTTGGAGGGGAAAATTCAGGAGATAACCACTGATCTAACAGCTGAAAAGAATTACAAAGTGGATCTCCGAGGAATTTATATTGTGATTGAAACTACCCAGGGAATGACCTTAATGTGGGACCAAAAGACCACGGTGATTGTCCAACTGGCACCATCTTTCCAGGTAGGTAGAAGACTAAGGGTAGAGAGACTGATTCTCAAATTGGGACTCAGTTTTTAGGAGGAAAAATTGTGTGCTAGTGGGCACATTTACGTGAAATGCTACATCAAGCATCTACACAAGACTACAGTAATGTAGCATGGTAGGTACAAACTGTGTTGCCAATGCTACTGCACAGTAAAATTGGAAAGCATCCATGCGCTGCTGGGACTGAGCAGTAATGGCAGTTACTGTGCAGCCAGGAGCACATGTAGACATGCCCAGTATTAACCTGGACTCCCAAATTTGCTTTTTATCTGCAATACCTTGCTAAAATATTTTTAATCTGAAAATTATACCCCTTAAAAATAGAATACCAATTTGAAATCCATGCTTTAAAAAAAGACTGTCTCAATTGCTGTAATTAAATCAACTTACTGCATTAGTTAAGTTATTGTGATCACATTGGTACTATGAACTATCCAGAGTGTGAAAGAAAACTAGAACATATTTTAATGCAATAGGGCTTATTGGGCTTTATCTTGTCCCTTATACCATAATTCTTCCGAGGTGTGCACTGCAAGATAAAGAGCTCTAAGGGTTGTTTGGACTTTGCAGAGATTTGGAAATCATTTACTTTTTTCAGTATAGATTTGATGGAAAAGCAGACCATATTTGAGAACAGGAGAGGCAGCAGGAAAGGTCAGTACTTAATTATAATTTATATCTATTCCATAGGGCAAGGTCTGTGGTCTTTGTGGAGACTTTGATGGCCGCTCAATGAATGACTTTACCACCAGAGGGCAGTCAGTGGAGATGAACGTGCAGGAATTTGGGAATAGCTGGAAAGTTACTAGTACCTGCACTAATATAAACGTGACTGACCCATGTGCTGATCGGCCTTTCAAGTCTATGCTGGGACAAAAACACTGCAGCATTATTAAGAGTGATGTCTTTAGAACTTGCCACAGTAAGGTAATTTCACTCTCTTCTTAACTTTAGAGACTTTTTACTTCATAACAATTCAGTAAATTTAGACCCAAATCCTACTGACTGGGAAGGAAGTTTCATAGACACCCAGGAGAACCCACATCATGATTAAATTAATTCAGCAAAATAGAATGAAAGACCCAGAAAATAATTCTTACAGAAGGAAAAAATACCAATTAGCTGAAAACCTTAAAGATAATGTAACCTAGGATAGCCTAAGAATTCTCAGAAAAGATCATCTCCATTCATGAGAGGTGGGAGTTAAGATGGCCTTAATTTGGCTTAGTTTAGATCCAGACTGGATTAATCTAAACTAGGGATTGGTAACTTTGTACTAATGGTGGGGAAAAATTAACAAAGTGTGGTCCTATGGCAGGCTAGACTACAGCTCCCAGCATGCTTCCAGCTCCTCTGGGGTTCTGGTTCCCCCTTCAGTGGGAAGTGAGGTGTTGGGGAGGGTAGGGGGAAGGGCTAAGGCTATGCAAATCTCACAGACATTCACATACATCTTGGAAACTCTGCATGGGCCTAAGCAGCTCCGACTTGCCTGGGCTAGGTCTCCTGGGTTCTCCTGTTGCGCAGCCAGACTGGGAAAGTGTGGGCAGTGGACCAGGCTGTGGAAGGGGCTGGGAGAGGCAGTGGAGTGTCCTTACACAGTAGCAGGCACAGGGTGACACCGGGGATTTTTTGGTGTGCTTGACAATCTGGATAAAATCCCTTCACAGCCAAATCCTCCCACAGGCCATAGGTTTCCAAACCCTGATCTAAACCAAATTAAGGCCATTGAAATTGTGACTGAAAATATATCCACATAAAGGTTTAAAATAGTTTAATTAGTGAAGTTCATAAATTATTTCACCCTAATTTTCCCAAGTATCCCTGAGTAAACATGTCCAAAGACACAAGCAAAATTCAGCCTTGTTCCACTCAGTGGTGTCATGATTTTGTTTTATTGACCCAATTCCATTTTACGAGTCTTGTGTCTTTGACTTTTGTGGCTGTGACAGTGCAGGAGACTGTGAGTGCTTCTGTACGACAGTTGCTGCTTATTCAAGAAGTTGCAGTAGAGCTGGTGTCTGTATTGACTGGAGGAGTCCTACCATTTGTCGTAAGTACTCACTATGAAAATCATAGAATCATAGGGCATTTTTACATGTGCTCCAGGGTGGAGAGGAAGGGGACATTTTAATTAGAAAAGCTGTCAGGAGTCACTCTAATGAAAACACAGCGTCTTGTGTGTTCAGCATCCCACATTTCAAAATGGTGCCAGGGGCACTTTAACTAAAGCTTGTTCAATGAATTTAGTGAAAGCACACATCCCACCCCCTCCCTGACATTTTGAAATACAGGGATACAGAATACATGAGGTGCTGCAGCACGCTGGAGCGTTCTGATTAGAACACTTGATTAATCAAGTCTGCTCTAACACGTTCTAATAAGAACATGGAGGGACTCATGCATAGCTACCCACAGAATCATAGAAACTTAGGGTGGGAAGGGACCTCAGGAGGTCATCTAATCCAACCTCTTCTCAAAGCAGTACCATTCTCAACTATCATCCCAGCCAAGATTTTGTCTGCCAAGGTATTGAAAACCTCCAAGGATGGAGATTCCACAGTCTCTCTGGGTTGCATGTTCCAGTGTTTGACTCATGAGAAAATTTTTCCTAATATCCAACCTAAACTTCTCTTTCTGCAACTTGAGACCACTGCTCCTTGTTTTGTCATCTGCCACCACTGAGAACAATATAGCTCTATCCTCTTCGTAGCCACCCTTCACGTAATTGATTAGATCCCCCCTCAGTCTTCTCTCCTCCAAACTAAATAAGCCCAGTGCCCTCAGCCTCTCCTCAGAAGTCATGTGCCTCAGCCCATGCACATTATGAAGCAGTTTGCATGCAAACAGGAATATTTCAGATAAGTAGGGCTGTGGGAAGCTTTGGTCCCTGATTCGATTCAGTGGAGATTTGACCCAATTCAGTGGCCAAATCTGAATTGAATCAGAGGACCCTTTAATCTCTCCGAATCAATTTGTAGAGATTTGGAAAGATTCAGAGATTTGGACATAGACACAACTTTAAATGTTTTTTCTACATGCCTCTAGGTAGCCGGTAGTTCATGATGCTGGGGTGCATGGAGCATCCCACAGAAGCATGGGAGGCTCCCCAGCACAGTCAGCAGCAGACCCAGAAGCAGACCAAAGTACTTCTGGTCCACTTCCAGGACCACTGGGGAGTGTGCCAGGGGGTCCCCTGTGCCCCCCAGCTCAGTGACTGGTGCCTCCTGGGTCTGAGGGGGCACCTGGGGTCCCCCTCCAGCCAATTGCTGAGCCGTGTGTGGCCCCCCCCTACACACACTCCCCAACAGACCCAGAAGTGGACCAGAATTACTTCTAGTCCACTTCCAGGTTCACTGTTGGGCATGTGAGCCCCACCTCCATGCGCCTGTGGGATGCTCCATCTGCCCCAGCATCAGCAATCATGAGCCATGCTGGTACTTTAAGGTACATAGAAAAAACTTTTAAAGGTGTGTCTGTGTCTGAATCATTGATTCTCCGAAATAGCATCGAATCTTCAGATTCGGATTTGGCTGAATCAAATCACAGACAGTGATCTGAATCAATTAATCAAATCCCTGTCCCTGATTCAGGCTGAATCCAAATTCAAATCAAATAAGGCCTGCTTCACACATCCCTAATAAGAAGAGTAAGATCCTAACTTCGGTACAGGTTCATGACTAAGAATCCTTCAGCTTTTAAGAATTAGAACATTAGAGCAAGTTTCAGTGATCTGAGATTTGGCATTTTATCCTTATCTTCCAGCTGTGTTCTGTGATTACTACAATCCTCCTGACAAACGTGAATGGTATTATAAGCCCTGTGGAGCCACTTGTCTAAAGACCTGCAGAAATCCACAGGGAAAATGTGGTAACACCATCTATAGTTTGGAAGGTAATTCTTATCTGACTTTGATGGACTCTTGTGGGGTCTAAGCTAAACCACACTTGTCTTATGTAATAGAGTTTCTCTCTTCTTTTGGGAGACTGTTTGAGTAATTGCATTGATTTCATGATGTGCAAGTCTAGGTAAAAATATTCTGATTCTTTGGCTACAGGGGACCCCCAGGTCTTGCAGCAATAGAGTATCATTAATACTATATTTGCAACAATAAAGACAATTCATATTAAGGAAAATAAAAAGGAGAGGATAAATGATCTATGTATGTAGATCCCCACTGGTATCCATGAAAACAGAAACCTATTTTTTTTAAAGATATTTTAGAAGGGTTCTGTCTTTAGTCTGTGTTAAGGTGACAAACAGTTCTTTCCTTCTGTTCATGTTCCAGGCTGTTACCCAGAATGCAGTCCTGACAAACCATATTTTGATGAGGAACAGAGGGAGTGTGTCTCCCTGCTCAACTGCATGTCTTGGTAGGTCAATGGATGGTAAGAAAGACTATATAAGGTCTATCTATTGGCCAGGTACTATGTTGCCTCAGCTAGTAGGGAACATTTACATCTTGAATTCTCATCAAAGGCCTAACAGAATGTGTTTTTTTTCAGTTGGGTAGAACTGTGATTTATTTTGGCGGTGCTCTGGTGATCTCCTTCATTGGAGGTTGTCAAGAAGAGGGTGATATAGGTCTTTTTCTGGGATAATGCACAAGTAGCGTATTCTGTATTTGTGCAGGGGGTTGGACTAGATGACCATTGCGGTTCCTTCCAATCCTATGATTGTATCTAGGGCAATAAAACATCAATTATATTTATTTACTGTTTGTCCACAGCAACCCTGAAGAAGAATTGTGTGCAGAAGACAGAAAAGGTAACTTTCATTAGTAATTGTACTATAATCACAACAAATGACCTCAGAGTGCTAGGCACTGGATATGCATATAGGATATGTCTATGTAGCAGTTACAGATATGATTGCTGTACAGTTTAGTCATAACAAAGCTAATGTTAAACTGCAGCAGCATAGAACTCAGCACAGGTTAACTGCCTGAGTGATTACTTAGCTTCTCAGGAAGGTTTTGCAGCTTATGCTGAGTTCCATAATTCTCAAGGTACCCTGCTTGCATGACTGAAACAGGATAGGTTAAAACTCACTTGGGTGTATCTACACAGTGACTTCAGTATAGTTATACACCTCAGTGGGCATGTCTACATGTGTATTAAGGTGCTTTTTCTAATGCATGTTAAATTTAGTACCTCCAATGTGAGATACTAAAGAAATGTGCATTACGCTGCCTTAATGTGCAGTAATGAATGCATGTGGTTTTTAAGTGATGTGTAATGTGCAGTAACCTATTTTACTGTGCATTACCATAATTACACATTTTTAATGTGATGCTTTAAAACTCAGTAAAATAGTCTACTGTACATTAAAGCACATACGTAGACATACCCAGTATGAGGCAGGTTTTGCCTTGAAGAGTTTATAGACTAAATAGACAGGCTAGGGACTGACATTACATTTGTCTCTGGACAAGTTGTGCTTATGTTTGTCCTGGAATAGAAAATTGATTCAATGATACATTCCCAGGATAATTTTTCAGAGTACTTTGTGATGTCTTGGGATAAACTGTTAGTATATTTTATCTTATAAACTTTTTTAGGATTTATCCAGGAACAATGGCCTTGGATATCCGATTGATTGCACTTTGTCATAGGATAAAATGGCTTATCCCAGCACAAATGCAGTGTCTGATTGTAGTCACAGACGCATACATTGACTTGACTGAGAGATGATACAAGTTTTGTGAAAGTGTGGGAATAAAACCTGTCTCGGAAATGTCAGTCTAGTATTTTATGCCCTGGACCATTTTGCTTCCCTGAGCATGTGTTGGCTGAAAATGTAAGGGCCTCTTCAAATACAGTGACCTGGCATTACTAATTAAATCATCAGTTGATGGATTTTAGGATTCAGTAGACTCCTAGATGGGTACTGTGACATCTAGAGGCTCACTAAGGCAAAGGGGAGTTCCAAACACAGCTCCTGTTTCTGGAAATATGTGCTGTATTCAGGGTTGGGTTAGAAGAGCATCTGTATGCCACTTATAACTCTGTGCCTTCCAGTGATTCTTTTTATACAAGTTGACTCTTAAAGGAGCCACTCAAGCTAGTTTTGCACTGCCAGTGGGTCTTCGGTTCTAGCACAGAATGAAGTTTGGAATCTAAATGCAATTCTGCAACTAGAATTGGGATAGGGCTGTGCAAAGCTTTGGTTGCTGATTAGATTCAGAGGAGATTCAACCCAATTTGGTAGCCAAATCTCTGAATCCAAATCAAATCAGGAGACCAATAAAAAGGTCCAAATTGATTCAAAGCTCTCCAAATTGATTCAGAAAAGATTTGGAGAGCTTTGGACTTTTGCTGGTAAGTAGGGAGAGGGAGGGGGGCTGGAGAAGGAGAGGGGACCATGGGGGGCCCCACAAGGCCCCATTCCCTTCCTGCTCCCCCAAGCCTCCCGAGCATCCCTTGATCCCCACCTGCTCTCCCAGCCCCCCCATGGCTATCCCACCTGGCCCCAGATCCTAGTGCTTTTTTTTTTTTAAAGACCCAGGAGCTGGGGCTGGGCAGGGCAGCCATGGGAGGGGACTGGGAGAGCGGGGGTGGGGACTGGGAGAGCAGATGGGGGCTGGGGGTCTGTGATAGAGCCCCCCCACACAGTGTGGGGCAGCGGGGTACAGCGAGAATTCCTCCCCACCCCACCTGGCAGCAGCCAGTGTAAGGGCTTATTTTTTTTAAATAGCCGGGAGTTGGGGGCAGGTTGGGCAGCCATTGATGGGGCTGGGAAAGCAGGCGGGGGATGGGGCCTGTCTGATTTGGAGATTCAGCCAATTCAGCAGTGGCCAAATCTCCAAATCAGATTTAGTTGAATCGATTTGGGACAGTGATTCAAATCACTGAACCAAATCACTGTCCCCCGAATCGGCTGAATCCAAATCCAAAGAGAATACTAGCCGCTTTGTACAGGCATAAATTGGGATGAGCTCTGCACCTATCATGGCATATGCAGGAGCCACATCACACTTGAGCATCTTTTATCTTAGAGTTGATAGTTTGGGGAAGAATTATACCTAATTCAGAGTTACATTTTATATCTGTTCATAATCATGTGTTTCCTTCTTTCACCGCATTTCCTTCTCATTGTGTCAGACTGCCTCTGCTGCTACCATGAGAAGACCTACACCTTAAATGCAAATATTTACAATAAAACAGAATGGGGGAGATGCAGAACAGCTGTTTGTGGTCCTAATGGAAAGATCATTAGAACATTTATCCCTTGTGAAGTACTGCCTACAGCACTACCTGCTATAGAAATGTCAGGTACTAGATTTATATGACGTCTGTTGTGTTATACTTAGTATAAAAAAAAACCCCTTGCAATTGTGACAAGATTCGTCCTCCTTAAAAAAGGCCTTTTTTACAATAATTGTACAGGGCTATGGTCGACACATAATGCAGAAGAGTACAAATTTGAGACATGATGTCAGGTTCTCTGGTCTACAGAACAGAAGAACTAAAGAGATAGAGGCAAAGGTGCCTCTATGATATTTTTACAGAACCCCAGTCCTCGGAATCTGGCAAGTTCCCAATACAATTCAGATAGGGGTATTTATGCTGCAAACAGTTCCAAATATTTCATGGCTCTAGAGCTACCTTTTTATTCTGAACCTTGTTTTTCTGATATACTTCTCACCTCCTGTCATACTGCCAGGCAATATCACTAGCTGTCTCGCACTTTGTGAAAAACTCCATACGTAAGGCACACTAGAAAAAACTCCCATCTCACAAGAAACACTAGGGAGGGGAAAATGAAGCTTCTATATGATTTTGTCAAGGGTTGGTTAATGTTCTGAAAACCAGACTAGCAATGAAAAAATGCAGGGAGGAAAGTAAATATGTTATTCCTCCTTCAGTTCAATGAATTATACTTAAATCAGTAACAAAAGATACACTGTAGGACTGTGCAAGGATTCGGATCCAGAGAAGCTTTGGATGCTTTGGAGTCTGAAGCAGCACATCTAGGTTGAAGTGCTGGCTTTGTCAGGCTTTCCAAGGCGGTTTGGAGCTTCCAAAGTGCTTTGGAAAAGTTTTGGAACCACCTCAGAGATCTGGCCATAGGATATAATGGGGAGTCAATGAAATGGATTGAAGTGGATGGGTCGTACTCGACCTGGAGAGATGTTAGCAGTGGGGCTCCCCAGGGCTTGGTCCTTGGACCTGCACTGTTCAACATCTTTGTCGCTGACTTGGAGGAGGGGGTGGAAAGCAAGCTATCCAAGTTTGCTGACGACACCAAACTGTGGGCTGAGGTGGGGACACCAGAGGAGAGGGAGAGGCTGCAGCGGGATCTG
>JAGPOW010000304.1:112167958-112179046 GCA_030014935.1 Caiman crocodilus | reverse complement strand
TGACATGAGTGTTGCTTTCAAGAATTTGGGGTGCAGTTCCCCCCAAACCTGTGCACCAGCTTCTTGAAACTTGGAAGGCTTCATGCACTTAGCAGCAGCTAAAGCCCTACAAGTTTCATCTAAAGCAGACAAAAAACAACAAAGTTATAGGTATTTCATTGATTCCCCATTGTACCCAGGTTTCTGAAGAAAGCAGAAGTCAGTCAGTAGACTACTGCAAAAACCATACAGTAACATAGGACAGGAAGTAAAGACCAGACTATCAACACAAAGCCATTAAAAGGTAGGTGGTATTAGAAGGTAGGTGGGCAGGATGTAGGTATAAGTATTAGGAGTGGAAACCATTCCCTCAGCTAGGATCTTTGAAATTCAGGAGTGGTCATGATCTCAATATTGAATCTGATACAGAATTTTTTTATAGTATAGAAATAGGTCTTGAGGCTTTATTGATGGTTTTTGTTGTGAAGTGTTATGAGATTTTCAGAATTAAAAAACAAAAACAAAACCTCAACAGGTAGTAAATACTGACAGGCTAGTTGTATTACTGAGCTGCCTATGCTCTCTGCCAGTAATTTTCAGTGTACTAGTACATTCATTTCCCATGAATATTCTCACCTCTTGCTTTTAAATTGTCAACAGTTTAATGAGTCATGGACCTTTGGAAATTGCCAGATTGCCACTTGCTTGGGAGAAGGAAACAATATTAAACTGACCAGTGCGGACTGCCCACTTAGGCAATCAAATCTCTGTGTCAATGGTTTCCCATTCACAAAATACTTTGATGAAACTGGCTGCTGTGAAGTCTTTGAGTGCAAGTGTAAGTAACGTGGCAACAAGATTATAAATTTTGTTAGGTGTTAAAGTGAGCCTCAAGGGAAGTATTGTATTTTACAGTGTAAACATCAATATATTGTATAACTCAGTGTACGAGGCACTGGAAGCCCAGGTGGACTTGTAGGGAAGTTGGACTAGGTGCCTTATTGCTTGGGCAGCTGGGCCCAGAGGGTGCCACCACCTCAGAGGGAAGGACTGGGTCCCCTCATGCTCATGGGCTGCCCAGCTTGGTGGCAGCTCACCCGCCAGCTGCTGGTGGGGAGGGGAGGGCAGGGGGCGGGCAGGCTCTGCCAAAAGGAGGGTCAGGCTTCTCACTGCTTCTGCCTTAAGCAGGTGGGCAGCAGAATGCCTGGCACCACCTAGGAAGGGGCTGCGTTGCCCCATGTCAGGCAGGGGTAAGTGGGGATGCTAGGGGTGTCAGGCAGGGCTGGGTGCTGCCTGGGCTTCTAGCACCTCCCACACCATTCCCACTGCCTTCTCCCATTTCTAGTGAACCCTGCCACCCCCCATACTTCCCATGGGACAAAGTAGCCTCATCCTTGGGAAGTTGGATTGGACCCACCAGACATCCTGTGGGAAGCAGGAGCCTGCTGTAGGCAGAAGCAGCAAGGAGTCTGATCCTGCTTTTGGCAGAGTCTGCCCACCTCTGCCATCACCAGAGGACAAGCTGCTGCCATTCTGGGCAGCTCCTGAGCTGTGGCGGGGGGGGCACTCCTTCCCTCTGTGGCATTCCCCAAACTGTCTGTACTCCCAGGGGCCTAATCCAACTTCCCCAGAGCCCACCAGCATGCCACCTCCCTGTGCAGCAGGATGCTGACATGGCATCCAGTTGAAGTATTGATATGGTGTATAACTCAAGGTGGAAATTTAAGGCTAAATTTTGGGGGTTCAAACCTTGACTTATACCCATAGAAATATGGTACATCCAAATCAGTTCAAATTCTGCTACCCATCATTCTCAGCTTAGTGAGGTCACAATTTGCTTCATATGTAAAGCATGTAAGCTAGGTTGAGTCCTTACTAGAATCAACTGTCTTTAGAAATATGTAGCTTAACACAAGTAACATTCAGAAGATTTTCTAAGGGAGCAAATGCTGTGATGGAAAAAAACTGTCAGAAACAGGGATGTAGCAGGATGGCATGAGAAGAAGGGAGGAAGTGTTGGTTGTGGAGATGGGACAATGTCTGTAGGTAAAATAAGGTTTGCCATGATGACGTGTGGGATTGCTTAGATGTGGAGATAAATGTGAAGAGGAATAAGAATAATAAATGATTGGGATAACAAGAGGTTCAGTGGGACAAAGGCGACATAAGGATAGAAAGTGGAAAGGAAAGAAATGGCTATATGCGAGTGAGTTTGGAAAATGGGTTTACAGAAAGTGCTTAACTATGGGAGAAGGGTTATCTATGAGACTGAAATCTTGTCTGCCTTTTTGTAAATGTTTTCTTATGGGCCTATCATAGAAAACATTTTATTTCCATTATGGCATACGGTACTTCAAAGGAACTGAAAACCTGGACTGTTATAATATTTATTAACCAGAGGTGAAAGGTCACAAGGAACTTGCACTGTAAAGCCGGCCAAAGAAAGTGTGGGACAAGATGCAACTTTGTCAGTTGGCAGAGAGATTGGCCATTGCTGACTTAAAGCTTATTCATACATTCAGAAATCCTAAAATAAATCACCCTTTAAGCTTATCTTTGTTTCTAGGTATTTGTAGCGGGTGGGCAAATGAGCATTATATGACCTTCGATGGAACATATTACAATTTCAAAGGGAATTGCTCCTATATCCTGGTGAAGCCGATCCAGCCAGATTCCCCAAACTTCTGGATTCACTTGGACAACTACTACTGCAGTGATGTTGATGGAAACATTTGTTCAATGTCACTATTCATTTTGTATAATGATTCTGTAGTTCTTCTGACACAAGCAGTAGAGCATGGAAAAGAAGGCAATCTGGTAATACATTTTCTATCACCTTTTAAGATTATTCCCATTTATGTTTTTAGCCATGCTAATAGCTCCACCAGGTTTAAGAATAGAGCTAATTTACAGTATAAAACAAAAACCAAACAACAAACAAACAAGAACAGAGGTGGAGAGAGAGAGATTCTGTTTTATTTGGCCTCTTTTCTTTGAAAAACATTCAGTGAAATGTGCAGGCCTGTGTTTTTTATGATAGAGAAGATCTGTAAAATGTGGGGATTTTAAGAATAGAATAGATTTTGCTTCTTGTTTGTCTTTGCCCTTTTGGTGTTCAGTGGCTTACATCAACATTGTCTGCTACTCCCCCTCTACTGAAAGATGGCTGCTTTACAAAGGCCATCACTACGACTGGCACTACCCAGGATCATGTGATCTTATTCTCTCACTCCAAATTATGAGTAGCAGCTTTCATTTCATTTGATATAGAGCTAATTTGGGTTCATATGGCAGCAGGTTTGAATTTGCAGCAGAAAACTCCAGAATTGGAAGGGCCTGGAGGCTGATGGTAGCCTCCTTTACCTAGAGATAGTCCTTCCAGTGTAGGTAAGGCTGACACACTCTGATAGAGCAAATAAGGGTATTTGCTGTATCACTGCCCATCCTGTCTTTGCCTTCTGAATAAATGGGATAAATTGAGGGATGTCAGTCTGAGGGGCTGTCTGACCTGTTTCAAGAGTCTTGGAATAGCTTAATTTATTTATGATTAGATGTGTGTCATGTTCCTCAATAATAATAATAACTTGGGCTTTTTTCTATGAAAGAAAGGACCTCAAAAGACCACTAGAGTCAGTGCAAATCTTTCCATTGACTTCAGTGAGGTTTGGTTTACTCTTACCAGAAAGCAATAGTTGGTAGGTAAGCCATAAACTGTGTCCTTTAATTCATGGTTTCTTTTCTTGTGATTTATTCCATGGACAATCAAAAGAAACTTAACCGTACATGGAGCAGTGAATGATTCAGAGAAACTGTCTTGTGAAAACTAATTGAATATGTAGTAAATTGCTGTATTATTTTTACTGCTCATATTTTCTCTGCAGTTAGTAACTCAAATATCTGAAAGCCACATGGAAACTCAGCCAGTTTAAACTTCAAAGGGTTGCGCTCAGAGGCTGCATCTACACGAGCCACTGATTGCACAGTTGCTAATGTGCAGTCAATTAGTACTTGCTTATACTTGTTTATACAAGTATGAAATGAATGTGCAGTAACTGGAATTACTACTCAGTAGTGCTACCAAATGGCTTTTTTGTGATTCTGACTGTGCAGTAGCATCATGTCACACTTTCTGCCGTGCGACGCTACTGCACAGTAATTATGGACTACTGCACAGTCAGCATCTCATATAGGCACAGCCAGTATATCTGGAAGAATAATTTGTCCTAGGCATTCCAAAATATAAAGTTTATATTAAGCAACATAACACTTGCTGAACGATTTGGACTCTTTCTTTCATTTAGGTTCTGTTCAACAGTAAGAAGATGGTACCAAATTTCTTCAAGAATGGTATCAGGATAACCAGTTCTGGCCTCTACATTATTGTTGAAATACCTGAAATAGGACTTTATGTCTCCTATAGCTATAATGTGTTCTACATAAAACTCCCTTTCAACACCTTTTATAACAATACGGAGGGACAATGTGGTAAGTGTATTCAGGTGTAATTAATGTCTCCAGATTCTTGGTTTTTTTCATTTTGTTATAAGATTTATCAGCACTAGATTATAATGTTTTTCTTCCTCTTTGGTGGAGCAGAGAGTGGTAATAGAGAGTTCCAAGTAATCTCTTTTTACTCCCTTCTCCATTTGTGGATGAATGGAGGAATTCAAGAGAAGCAGTATGTATGTATGTGTATGTTTCTTCTCCCCTTTTTCCATCTCCTGATCACATCTGCTCATGAAATGGCTCACATAATCCATTTTAAAAGACAGGACTTTCTCAATTGCTTAAGCAAGTTGGAAGAATTCATTACCTGACACTTTGTGTCATCCATAAATGGCAAACTAGCTATTTTAGCTTTTTCCTCCAAGCATCTTCTTTTTGTGAAGTCAATGAAGACCCATTTGTGTTTGATACCTTCCAAGACCAATTAAAATTTTCCACCTGCCTTTATGCAGGTAATTTCCTCTCCAGAAGGAATTCTGGGAAGTCCCTGAGTTCTTCAGCTTTTACATACCTTTGTTTTATATTGCTGGCAGGTACATGCACCAACGAAAACTTAGATGATGCTAGGAAGAGGAACGGTGAGATTACAGACATCTTCAGTGAGATGGCATCTGATTGGAGAGTGCCTGATCATACCAGGAGACCTTGTGAATTAAGTGTCCCAGAACCCACTCCGACTGAAATAGATCAAGGAGTTTGCCCCCCTTCTGCTCTTTGTGCACTCATCTGGTAAGACATGTTTTCATGAGCATCATATAGATCAGCAGTCAGCAACCCTTCCTGGCTGCAAGCCAGAATGACCCACCTTGGGTCAGAAGTAGGTGCAAGGAGGGGGACGGGGTGGGAATGAGGACCCATTCATGGTTTGTGCTTCTCCCTGCAGCAATCTGGGGAGGGCACCTGAGCTTAAACTCCCTGCCATTGAAGGCTACTGAGGCTCCATATTCACAAGTTGGATTCAGTGCTTCTGTTGGCTAGAACCAGTCTGCAGGTTGTAGGGGTATCTATGCTTGCTCCAGGGTAGGGGGGCATTTTATTTAGAGTGGCTCTTGGGAGTTGCTTTCATTAAAATGCCTCCAGCATCTTGTGTATTCAGCATCTTGTGCTTGAAAATGGCAACTGGGATGTTTTAACTAAAGGTCATTTAATGAGCTGCCATTTCGAAATATGGAAATCCTGAAAACACATGATGGCAAGGCTGCTGGAGTGTTCTAATTAGACTCAATTGATTGACACTGCTCCAACACGTTCTAACTAGAATGAACTGGAGCAGGCATCCCACACATATACAGACACTCCTAGGTTACCAAGCTCTGATATACATGATCAGGTCTAAAAGGAGGCAAGTGTATGCTTCACAGATTGGCTATGAACTGTCTATGAAAGGTAAAATAAATTAATCTAAATTTAGTGATTTATGATCTGAGGCTTAAAACTGCTGATTTTTAATGATACATAATGAACAGCTGATTTGTCAAAATCCATCTTCTTTTAAGGCATTTTAAATTTGTTTGCTCAAGATAAATTTTGGAGCATTAAAACCAACATTTTTAGGTATCCTATTGTTTTTGTCTGAAGGCTGTAAACTAAAATCACTGCTATAATTCTATCCTGCAAATTTATTTTCTTAAATAATTTTATTATTTTAAAATAAGATTACTAAATTAAAAAAACAAAATCAAATATCTGTACCTAGAATTACTGCGTTCATATTGCAAAGAAGACTTTATGATTCAATCCTCTATTGCATAATCCATGGGTAAATCAAGATGCTGTAAATAACATGAGAAAAAGCTCATCATTACTTAAGAAGGATGTATGATTAGTTTCCATTGTGTGCATCTACACATGCAGTTAATGCGCCTGCTTTTTCTACATAGAAAATTCAGGCACATTAAACTGCACCCCCACATGCATCTGAATGTGCTCACATTGTGAGCAATTTGCTCCCAACCGGAGCAGTTCAATCTAGAGATTCTGCTTCTGCTCTGCTCTGCCCCCCTATAGCAGCCAGGGGGAGCTCCAGGATCCCCTGGGTGCCAGCCCCAGACTGGTAGGGGTCATGAGGATTAGTCGCAATTCCCACATGCCTGGGAGAGATGTCCCAGTAGCAAGGCAGCTCCCTGCCAGCTGCGTGGGGATTGGGACCCATGCTGTTTCCCATATGGCTGGGAGAGACACACCCACTGCAAGATTTGCTAGTGGTTGGTATCCAGGAGAACATTTCCCATTAAAACATCTTAAAGTTGTATATTTAACTTGACAGATTTTTTCCATGGTTTGGTGTGCTTCTAAGCTAAACTTTTGTTATGACACAAAATCCACCATGAAAAACTTGCCTATCGTTATTGTTTACTAAGGAATATGACAGACTGTCACAACGATGTTCCTCCCCAAGCTTACTATGCAGCTTGCCTCAGAGATGCGTGTTCAGCTGTGGGTCAGAGGACTGAATGTTACAGCCTTAAGACCTATGCTGCTTTGTGTGGATTACAAGGAGTTTGTGTTGACTGGAGAAGCAAAACGAATGGAGAGTGTGGTGAGCTGAAGAAGGGTTTTCTGGCTTGGAAGTAATATTACTCTGCTCCCTTTACTATTATACATATATACTGTATCTGTGTTGATTTTAGAAGTTACATATGGCTTGAGTCTTCCCTGAAAGTATAGACAAATTTAATTGCATCCATACTGATATAAGCTGAAACACTACAATTTACATCTCTATGATTCTGTACTGATTCAAGTACAGCAAAACCTTTCCAACTTTTAGCCTGCTTCATTCAGGGCAAATTTAGAAAGTTGTACCTATGCCAGTAGTTTTCAACCTTTTTAGACACAAGGCACCCTCTTAGTTTTCACTCAACATTTGACCACAGAAAAATAATAAAGCAATTTTGCAAAAGACTCAAAAAGACCACAACACATTAGAATGTTTTTACATTATGGATTTCTGTCTGAAATCTCTTGCTTTATCTTGTCTTAATATTGTGCAGTATCCTATGGCACCCTTGAAAGAGTCTCAAGACACCCCAAGGTGCCACAGCACCCTGTTTGAGAATCACTGATCTATCTTGTAACACTACGGGATGATGCCAGAGTAACAGTTACAGCTTAAGAACTGATGGACGCACCCAAGTGACAGATCCCCATCCACTTTTAAAGCAGATAAAATGTACATTTTCCATCCACTCAGATGCATCAGCAAAGCTGGAATAAAATAATTGATGTCAATGTAGTTATGCCTGTGTGGAGCTAATGGAAAAGGGAAAATTAGGTCTATGGCATGTTTTGAATGGTTTAGCACTAGAGCTGACTGAATTTTCAGTCCAAAAATAGTGAAAATTTGCAAAAGCTGGAATGGTTTTTCAGTGTTTTGCCTTTCTGATAAAAGAAAGCAAAGATTTTTTTAAGGAAACCTGGGGATGAAAGATGTTGGGTGAAACCTTATGTTTTATCAAAAATCTATTTTTCCATCAACATTTCAACAGGAAAAAATAGCTAGCCCTGCTCATGTTACATTCATGTATATTCAGAATAAACCCACTGATGTTAAGTGGAATTACTTTAGATTTAAATCAGTAAAATAGTATGGTATTTGACCTAATCAATTTTCCTCATCATTTACAACCATCTTGTCCTGCCACTGGCAATATAATGATACTTGTTCGAAGGTTGATAATAGAATATATACATAATGATCAGAACCTGGGCTTCGTTTCAGTCTTTCACTAATGTTTTCTAGTTTGTTCACGTCCAGTACAGTTTCATCACTAGGTGGCAATATATATATATACTGGAACAATCTGCCCTTATGATCAAAAGTACAATAGAAACCTCTCTTTGGAAACCTTCTTTTCTATGTCTGTGGAATGCACAAAGTGAAATACCCTACCCAGATGTAATTTACATTGTAAGGCGGTAGGCAAAGCAGGACATGCTAATTTCCATATTGTCAATGTACTACAGAGGCCAGTTGTTCTGGGGACCAGGTCTACAAGCCATGTGGAAGAAGAGAAAGAAGAACTTGCTTCAGCAGGTGAGTCATTTCCTAAGCACTAAGGATAAAAACTGGTCATTTTTAAAGTATTGAAGGGATTTTCACATTCAAATCCCACTGGAATTCCAGTTCCTCTCGAATAGATTTTTGTTCTTAGTTCTCTCTAAAAGCTGGGCTTGGTGTCACTCATCCCTTCCTATTTATTATATAATTATGCAGGGAAACCATTCCTGGTACCATTCCCTCACAAAGTAAGGCAAAAGTGTTTGTTGAAGGATGTTACTGCCCTGATGGGAAGATCCTGTTGAGAGATTCTGAAGTCATTTGTGTTTCTGTCTGCGGTAAGGAAAAATACAAGTTGGGGGAAAAAAATAAAAATTTGCTCTGAGCAACTAATGTAAGATTCCAGAATACAATCCCTTTCAGTCCCCAATGCCCTGCAGCTCAGTGTGCTGTATAAATAGAAGCAAGGATTTCAAAGGGTGATATCTTTTATTGGACCAATTATGTAGTTGGAATAAAGTTAGACAAGCTTTTAAATGCAAGACATACTTCCTCAAGTCTTTGTACATTTAGCCTTTAGTTATTGGATGACACTTTCTGACTAGACCAGAAATGCTTCCGAGGGGCATTTCATCCCTCTAATCTTATCCAGAAAGAAGAACTTTCATTTGGGAAGATGCAAATAAAATCAGTCTTCAAGAACTTTTGGATTCAAGTCCCTGTGTTTTGGCTGTTGTTCACTGTTTCTTCAGTTCCTTTTCTTAGATCCCAGGGTCTTGTTCTTGATTCGTGTCCCTTTCCCTTTCTCAGCTTCGAAAGTTTTCTCCAGCATTCTTTTCATTTCCAATCATCCTAACAATTGTTCTGTTTTACAGCCTGTACTGGACCAGATAGATTAGTGAAACAGGTAAGGAAGGAACAGAGGTAATGATCTTCCAATAACTATTGTGATACGGTGGCCAGATGCTGTGTCCTACTGTAAAAATGACTGCAGAAATATCTCATTTGTTTAATCCCAAATTCAAAACCTGTGTACAATAGAAACAGCAAAAACAAGGAATGGGACTTTTAATTCTGCTACATAGCTGCACTCCTTATGAGAGACACTGAAGCAGAATTGGAAACCTATGAAAGTCTATTGTTTTCTCACTCATTCTTATTTTCCTCCTATTTCCTCACACAAGGCTGCAGAGGACACAATCAACCACAGCATATTTTACCATAGAACTCTCTGGTCCCTATGAAATTTAGAGTCTTTAGAGTTTCATATGTACCATATTTGCCCAAATCCAAGATGACTTCAAATTTAAGATGATCCCACAATAGATAGATATCATAAGCATGAGAAATTTATAAATTTGTTAAACATTTCCATCTAATTATTGGAGTGTCATCTTAAATTCACCTTCCCGCTCCCCCTACCTCCTCCCCCAACTGCAGCACCAGGGAAAACACTGGCAGGTGAGTCAAAGTCAGCATTCCACACTTCAAAATGATAATAGAGATTCTTTAAATAAAGTATGTTTGATGAGCTTTAGTTAAAAAACCTCACCACCATTTTGAAGTACAGGGACACTGAATACAAATGATGGTGAGGCTGCCGGAGCATTCTAGTTAGAATGCTCCGGCAGACTCAATTAATTAATTAATCAAATTTGCTCCAATGTGTTATAGTTAGCATGCATTGGAGTGGGTTGGGCACATGTACAGGAGCCGAGAGTCTCTGGCTTATCCCCCACACTCTTTTCTCTATAGTCTATACCTTCCAACTTCCGTTCTGTGATCTGTTGCTTCTTCTTTTTGCACAGCCTGGAGAGACCTGGGAACATGATTGTCAGTATTGCACCTGCAATAAGAATACCTTGAAGATTACTTGTTCACATAGATCTTGTCCAAAGTCTCCACCAGTGAACTGCACTATAGAAGGATTTGTACCCAAACCAATACCACATCCAGATGACCCATGCTGCATGGATACAGTGTGTGGTAAGCTTGATAGCTTGATGAAAAGCTGGAGGAACTGGTATTATTTATAAAGAGGATGGCACAACATTATTCTTCATATTCACTATAGACAGGGTAATAAGTAATGTATTTAAATTACTAAAAGGGAGTTTTATATTAGATACAGGAAGAATTTTCTAACTAGGAAGGTGTTTAAGCACTGGTGCAGTTTACCTAGAGTTTAAGGAATCTTTCTGTCATTCACAGTCTTAAATATCAGGTTAGACAAATATAGGTTCATAATGGTTTAAAGAAGGATTCATTTATGTGGAGGGGGATGAATCTGTGTGCCATGATTTAGACATATATGTTTGCGTATGTTGGCATAGTTGGCATATATTGGCTATAATTTAAAGAAGCACCAGGCCATTTGATGAAATATAGTCTAGAAACTAGGCCTGTGTGAAGCAGCTTGTTTTCACCTTGGATTCGGCTGTTTTGGGAGAAAATGATTCAATTTGGTAATTCAAATCACTGTCCTGAATTGATTTGGCTGAATCTGATTCAGAGATTCAACTGCTGCCGAATCTCCAAATCAGGCAGGCCAGGCCCATCCCCTGCCTGCCCTCCCAGCCTGGCACTGGCTGCTCGGCCCACCC
>JAGPOW010000304.1:112139768-112167858 GCA_030014935.1 Caiman crocodilus | reverse complement strand
GGTTAAAAAAAAAAACCCTGACTCAGCGGGTGCCGCCAGGCAAGGGGTAATCCCCATTGCCCCCCACTGTTCCACGCTGCATGGGGGCTCTGCATGAGCCCCCTGCCCCCACCCACTTCCCCAGCACCCTCGCTTAAAGGGCTTTGGCCCTTTATGAAGAAAACCCCTGAAAGCCCCCTAGACTCACCGTTCCTGCCAGCAGGGCTGATCCCCACTTCCCCCCTGCTGTGTGGGTGGCTCTTCCATGAGCCCCCCAAAACCCCAAGGTCGCCACAGGAGCTGGTAAATCCTGGGGCTTTTCTTGTTTTTTTTTTACCTTAAAAGTCCAGAGCTGGCCTGGGTGGGGCAGCCATGGCAGGGCTGGTGGAGTGGGAGGGTGTCCAGGGGCTCATACAGAGCCCCCCCACGCAGTGAGGGGCAGTGGGGATCACCCTCTACCCAGAAGCACCCGGTGAGCACAGGGGGTTTTCTTTAAAGGGGTGGGAGCTGGGGCTGGCGGGGCACCCGTGGGAGGACTGGGGAAGAAAGCGAGGGTTAGGAGGAGCTTAGGAAGCAGGCTGGGGCTGGGGCTGGGGCTTGCAGGAGCAACCCTGTGGTTCCTTCTTTGAGGCACTGACCGTCACCTACCCACTCTGAAGTCCTGCAGGAGAAGTGAAAAGGGCTGTTTGGGCCAGACACAAAGACTGAAACCCTTCAGATAAGAGCCTCAGAAATGAAATCTTTCCATCATGAAGAGCAAATATGCCTAATTCCCAGCCCCACGTATCCTCTGGTAAAACCACTGGTTTATAATGTGAGCAGTGTAAATTGCTCTTCTCAAGGCATTCTAGAGAGAAAGCCACACTTTCTCCTCATGTGTGTTTTTATTACCTCTTCATGCAGCCCAAGCCATGTTTCTGCACAGATGGGGAGGGATTTAGTGCATCTGGCACAGGATGAAATAGAGAGACCTGCCTTCTAGTTCTAGCTTTGCGAAGGTCTGTCTGTATGATATGTAGCCCATCATTTTCCCCCTCTGCACAGTTTCTTTTTTGCAAATCACTGGCATTAATTTATATTTTAGTTGGTAATCTCAGATATGAGGCAGAATATAGAACAAGTCTGGATACTGAATGTTTCTTTCATTCTAGGGATGAGTCCCATCAATGCTATAAATAAGGTGCATTTACAGAGCACTGAAGGGAAGTTTGCACTGCCAGTCCCCTTTCTGTTCATACACTGTAAATGAATGGACCAGTAAATGCAGCCTATAAGAGTTTAAGCTAATGTAATGAAATTATTAGGAGATAATTAGGGTGTACAAGTCTTGGTACTCAGATAACATCACTGGGATAAAAAGGCTTTTTGACTCTTTTTTTCTACATCTCCTGTTTCTAGAATGTGATGTGAAGTCTTGTTCTGTCATCAAAAAGGAATGTGACGCAGGCTTTCAGCCAGTAGTAGAGATTTCTGGCTGTTGTCCTATATTTTCTTGTAGTAAGTACCATGATTTCTTATAGTATGTTGTTTTTCATTATTTGAAATGGGACTTTATTTACAGTTTAGTTCCAAGACATATCCACACCCATATGTAGTTGTATAATAATGGGCGCATCTACGATGATGTAGTGCATTGCTACATTGCCATATGGTGCACTACACTGATGTAGCAATCATGTAGGACTACACGTAGTGGTGCACTCCCTGGTTATATAACCTGACTTATTATTCAGTTTAAGATTGAAGCAAAAAATATAACTTAATTGGAATGAGTTAAAAATAATTTTCAGGGTTGTGAAATACGAGTTTTATTACTAGAAGCAGCTAACAGCAGAGTTGCAGAATAAAAGATTGTTTGATTGGTGGAAAACCATTAAAAAGAAAAGAGAGTTGTTGACATTTGTGGAATGAAGAATTGAGAAGGGATCAGGTAGATTATAATGAGCCATGATGTCAATTGACTCTGTCAGCGCTGTCTGACTAGAAATCTGCTACCACTGGCAGGCAGTTGGTTTTAAACTCTGGATGGGCCAGGAATCCAAGGGGCATGCAAGTGTACCAGTCCATCCCCCCTGGATCTGCCCCGGTCAATACCAGGCACCATCTTCATGCCCTGTAATCCAGTTTGCTCTTTTATGGTGATCCATAACAATAAAGCAAAGACAGAAAACTCTGCTAATTCGATTTAAATATACAGGAAGAAAATTAGTTTGTTAAATAGAAAATACTGATGGGTACAACTTGCACTTCACACACAAAATCAAAATAAACAATAAATGTGGGTTTCAGGATCAGAAGTAGCAAAACAGACAAGCTTTTGGCGATCACAGATCCCCAACTTTTTATCTGTCTACTTGAACTATGCAGTTGGTCCAATAAAAGACATGACCCACAAGTATGTTCTTCACCTACTTCCTGGACCATCACAGCAACAATATCACTTTACCACTAAAAAACCCCCACAGTCATTCTATAGTTCCAGTGCTGGGTAAAAGGGCTACTAGCTTCTGTTAGGTCTTTTCTACCTCTTTTGAGGCATGCAAAACTAATACAGAACCTGATAATATTTTTTCCAAAGCCTCTCTTTTGTTTTATCTTTCTTGCAGTACCAAAAGGTGTTTGTGTTCATGAAGGAGTTGAATTTAAGGTAGGAGTTGAATTTAAGTTGCTTCTGTCAATATGCTCATGTGTTGTAACTTTAATATACTATTAATTTGTAATATCAAAATTCCCTTCAAGAAGTAATTTCAAAGAACATAAAAACATCATGAAAATGACATGATTTTTTTCTCTAAAAGTTCATGTGCATTTTTTCTTTGAGAAATTATTTAATAATCAACCCAGGAAGCCAATCGATTCCAATATACATGAAACATCCACTTGTATTCAGGTCTAAGTAAAAAAGTTGATGTAACAAGAGTATGTACAAAAAAATCAAATATCATTGGAAGTTTTGCACATGGCTAAAGATTCAGACAGTTGAAGGCAATAGAAAGTAAATTTATGAAATTATGAAGTAATATTACATAGGGCTTACTTAATACAGGGCGGGTCTACATGTGCATTTGATCCAGGAGCAATTTACTCATGAGTAAACTACTTGTGAGTAAAGGCTCCTGGGCAGGTGTCTACACCTGCAGTGTTTTAGAAACAGATTTGCTGCTCTTGGCAGCAGTCTGCTCCCACCTCCACTGGCCTTACACCAGCCCCTTGCAGCAGCCAGGGGGAAATTAGTGCTCCCCCTATCTGGATGCTAATCCAGGGGATAGCAGGGAGCACTGGGCCAAGAGACAGCTGTCTCCTGGCAATTTCTGGGACATTGCTCTATGACCTTGGGGAGCTGCCTTCTGCTAGGGAAAAGCATCCTCATTGCCTGGCATCAGGGAGCTCCTGACCCTGGCTCCCCAATCAGGGGCAGCAGACTTGGAAAAATCTGCAGGGGATAAGCAGGTCCCATCCCCCTGCCCTGATCTGCTGGTGGGGTAGCTAGCAGTAAGCCCCCCACCCAACAAGGGTAGATTTCTCCTCCCAGATAGGAGCTTTCTGCTAGCTGCCCCTCTGGTGGATGAGGCAGGGGGCTGGGACCTACCCCTGCAGCTCTTTCCAAGCCCTGTGCCTCAGTTACTTGATCAGGGCATGGAACTGGGATCTGCCCCCGACTGGGACAGTTCTTAGCCCCTGCTCTGTGATCAGGGAGTGGGGTGGAAAGTCTGTTCCCTGCTCAGCTCTGCAATCACGAAGTGGGGTGAGGAGCACAATGGAGAGCCTATTGACTGTCCAGGTCCACAATCATGAAATTCAGTAGGGAGCAGGCTTCCCAGCCCCTGACAGCAGGGACCTTCCATCTCCTGCTCTGTGATCATGGAGTAGGGTCTGGGAGATCTTTATTTCCCAGCACCACTTCCATGGTTGCAGAACCAATGCTAGGAGCTCCTTATCTCCCAACTCAAGCCCCGTGGTCACAGGACCCAGGTTGGGAGATCTTTATCTTTTAGCATCATCTCTATGCTTTGCTTGGGCCTGGCGATAAGGATCTCCCAGTGCTGGCCCCAGAACCACAGAGCTGGAGCTGCAAGATAAGAATCTCCCAGCATAAGCCCTGTGATCACAATTCAGGAGCTGGGAGAACCCTACTGAGACAGAGGACTATTGCCCCTGAAGCATGCAGCTCCCTGGGGCAGGGAGCAATCTCCTACCTTCTGGTGCCCCCTGCTGACCAGCTGACCGGGTGCACATTTGCTCCTGGTCAGGGGTCTACACCTGCGTTACTGCACAGTTACTAATCTTGAGTAAATTTGCTACTTGCATTTGCAGGTAGCAAACTTACTCTCAATTAGAGCCAATTACTGTTCAATAAGTGCCTACACATGTAAATGCAGACATTTACTGCACAGTGATTAGCTCTTCTGTACAGTAAAGCATCTTATGAAAATACATCCACTGTGTGGCAGATTAATGAAATTCTACTTTTTTAATACTTTTAGGGCATGTCTACACAGGAGGTGAACTGCACAGTTGTTACTGTGCTGTCACTTAATACTTGCTTAACCGGTGTTGCTGCACAGTCCCATCAACACACAGTTATTTCTAGACGCCACTGCACAGTAGCAACATGCTAATGCACAATAGCTCATTACTACTCTGCAGTAGCATCACTATTGTGGTTTATGTCTGACAACACTACAGCACCATAGCAACAATCTATGATGCAATAGCATCTCATGTAGGTGCACCCATAGTAAGTTAACTAGAGATTGAAAAGTGTTGGTTTCAGGACATACTGCCAAAAATAAATGCCAAGAACCATAATTTATTTGTATTACAGAGTAATATATGTATATTACAGGGTACTGAACTCTTTCACTCTATTTTTCTCACTTCTATTCTCTCATTTTAAGCCAGGAGCAGTGGTGCCTAAAACTTCTTGTGAAGACTGTGTATGTACAGAAATGCAGGACCCTGCCACACACATCAAACAAATTCAGTGCATTCCAGTGAAATGTGAAACTGAGTGTCAGCAGGTAAGTCACTTTAACTGTTGACTTATGCTCTGACATTCTGTTAGCTAAACTTCAGGTTCTGAACTATGGTAAGTGAGATAATGAGCCATCTCTTGAATAAAAATGGCACTTTACAGATATAAACAAACTTGCTTCTTCATGTTAGTGGTTGTTTGTCTCTTGAAAATTTAAAAAACAGTGCCAGAATGATATTCTGGCAAAGAAATTTCCAATAAAAGTGTAATCACAAAGATAACCTGATTAGAAGCAAAGATGTTTGTGTGATTGCTTTGGAGCTGTTAAGTCACTATTAAGTAAAATATGGTAGAAAACTATTCTGAATTGACCCACGTATAAAGGTCCTGATGAATGTAAATATTCTAAAAATGAATGAATTATTTTTTTTTAGGCAATGTTTATATTACAGGTGTAAGGTTTAATACGCCCCATCTACCCAAGCCCCCAACCATGTGCTGCTGCTGCTGCTATGTCCTGTTGTCTTCCTATAACACTTCTACGTCATAGGTAGGCAGGGCCATGCAACCCCAGGTAAGACAGTGAGGGTCAGTGTGGCCAGATCAGAGCTGTGGGGCCAGGAAGGGGGGAGAACGTCAGTGGGGAGGTCCATTATGGAGCTGACAAGAGGAGCAGAGCTGACAAGAGTACGGCTGAGAAGTGGGCTGGAATGGGGGCCAGCATGGTGTGGTCGGGGGAATCAGAGTGTAGAGGTAAGTAGTGGACCCCTGGAGTTGGGGGGAACATCATGTAAGATCATTGCTGTCATCAAACAAGGTTGCCAACCCAAGCATTTTTTTTTAACTGACAATCTGAAATTTTTATTGTCAACACAAGATTTTTACTATGTTTGTTAAACCCCTAAATTTGAATCTGGCCTTTGTAACTGCTATCCAGGGTCTGGCAGGAAGGGTTACATTTATATTATGTAAAACATATGTCAGTAAAAACACATCAGTAAAAAAGTTGGTTGTCAGTAAAACAAATAAAATAAAAAAGAATGTGCTTGGATTGGCAACCTTGTAATGTCAGTACCCCGAGGGTTTAGTAAGGCAATGAAATAGATGTAATAAGCAAGTAGGTATAAGCATCAGGTTTGAAATACCAGGCCTCCATCAATCAGAGCTTTTTACAGAAATATAAGCATCGGCTTGTTGGATTTTTCTCCCTCCCAACATTAAAGAGGACAATATGGCTTTTGTCTTAATGCTTTTTGCAGGCAAACCATAACCCATGTGGCGATGCTTTTGTTTCTACAGGGCTTCCGCTACATGCAGCAAAAAGGTATGTGCTGTGGCCAGTGTGTGCAGGTGGCCTGCATGGGAACTTTTCCATCTGGCACTGTGACCATTGAGGTGCGTGTTCCCTGCCCTACAAAGAATTGTAATGTCACAGCGGACTGTAAACATTTTAATTAGAGCTCATGGTTCATTTCAATAAAGAGTTCTGCTTCAAAACTCGGACCATAGAATGCTGCAGTTTTACCATACCTATTCTGCTGTCAGATTTTATTTATTTAAACTGAGGCTGCAACTATTGATAGAGTGTGCAGAGGAGTCTAATGGAGTTTACATAGGCTGGTATCTTAGGAGTTGGTTGTATAGTAGCAAAAGCAAAAAAAGTATAAAAATAGTTATAAAAATTCATCGTGTGTTGTAACTCGTTTTCTTGTCCTTATTCAGGTTGGGAAGCACTATAAACATCCGGATGATAATTGTACTGAGCATATGTGCACAGAGTTATCAGGCCAGTTTGTCCTGACTAGCACAGTAACAACTTGTGTGGAATTCGATCCATCAGACTGCATCCCAGTGAGTATTGCATAGATGGAATATTCTTAAAATTAGCCATCATGCTGTTTAAAAAAATCCCCAGTTCTCGGTTAAAAAAGTAACCCCAAATCCTCACTTTTCTGTTATTTAAATAAAACACCGCTATATATATCTTTCTATATTAGTGGTGTTTCATTTAAATCTTGGAAAAATGTGGATTTGGGGTTACTTTTTTAACTGAAAATTAGGGACTTTTTAAAATCAAAGAAAACCAGGATCTCTGGTGATCAGCAATGATATATATCTATATAGATATATATCACTGATCAGCAGGGATCCTGGTTTTCTCTGATTTAAAAAAAAACCCCAATTTTCAGTTAAACAAAGTAACCCCAATCCACATTTTTTCATAATTAAAATGAAACACCTCTCTCCCTCTCTCTCTCTATATATATATATGTATATATGTATATGTATGTGATATCTCATTTAAATCACAGAAAAATGTGGATTTGGGGTTCCTTTTTAAACCTAAAAATTGGGGATTTTTTTTAAATTAGAGAAAACCGGTATCCTTGCTGATCAGTAATTTAGTTGTGTGTGCACTTTATAAAGGTTGACAGGGAACACTGGATGTTAAAGGGTGAGGATAGAGGGAGAAATGGTGGAGTGAGATTTTCTTCATTCATCTGGTAATATAATTTTTGTTGCTGTGCCACTCTCCATAACTGACTTTCTGCCACACCTAAGTTATCACAACTCACCAAAACCAAAAGTGGTCAAGTAAGAAAGAAGCCATAAATAAGCACCTGTAGTTACATACCTGGGAAGCACCACAGTATGGGTAGTCACTATGCTTTTGGCTAATTGGTGCCTCACGAAACATAAATTGATGACAACAGGAAGACAATAAGTATCCGTAACTGGTTTTTCAAAGGTAAGCAGCTTCCAATTGTTTCAATAAGTGATGCACATTATCTGTACTCTTAAAAAATTGGACTTCATGTATCTGATCTCAAAACCAAGTAAAAGTTTAGTGGAAAATACCCATTGTCTTAAATCAGTTTGAATCAGGCCACATATCAATACATCTTCACTTTACAAAGACAGAAAGCTTAGCCTTCCTGTTGTTGTTGATTTAAGCCAGTGGCAAAATTTCAGGGGGAGTAGCATAAAATCTGGGGTCATAGTATTTCCATCCATCTTACATAGATCATGAATGGAAATACTAGTTTTGGGGAAAACTCACCCTGTTCCTTGTCAGATTTCTCAGAAAACATCTTACATCACTGGAACAGAAACAGCTTTGTGATTATACATCAACGGATTGATTCTACAATTTGCAAATTAAAAGTTGCTCATGGTAGCTCTAGCTTGGTTAGCAACAGATATATCTAAGCTTAGAATCTGAACATTTGTGGTCCTGTTTGCTTTCACTACAGGGGACTCTTACGACAAGTCCAGATGGATGTTGTAAGACATGTGAGTATATTACATCTAAATATGTGAAAGCTAATCATAGTCAGGATCTCCATTCATTATGTCTGTGACCTGGTGAGCTAGTGAATGCCCTCAAATTTCATTGCCATCCATAGGCTTTGATGGCTGTAGCATACATCTGCCAGGTTCTTCCAGTGTTGCCATTGGCTAAACCTTCATGTTCTTTTCTCTGTTTATTTTAAAGAACTGAGATAATTTTAGGTTAAATGAAGCTCCTGATGGAAGAATAGTGTTAATTTGATAAATAATGAGTTTCAAACTTTATCATCTAAAACAGTGGTGCTCAGTGTTTTGACTCCTGCAGGCTGTGAATGAGTAACTTGGGGTTGGTCTACAGGCCAGACCGGGTTTCAGACCCTGTGCATTGGAATTAGGCCCTGGAGCCCTGCACCACCCTCACCAGGCCTGCCAATCCAGGTTTACATCCTGGAGCCCATTCTGAATGCCAGGATTGGCCCCTGCACATCAGGATTGGGCCCTGTGCCATCCCTGCACGGCCTCGCGCTACCCTGCAGTGCACAGTGCCACGTTATTTGGTGGTGCCTACTGCTGCCAACATTTCTGGACCCATGGGGAGTCCTGTGGGCCAAATGACCCAGCTGTGGCAATTCTGAGATCAGGAGTATCAAAGTCTGACACATAGGCCAGGAGATGAGTACCTGTGCACTTGAACAAGGGTGTCAAACTCATCTGGCTGCATCAGCCAGCACTCGGGGCTGGTCCAGCCCTGCACACTGCATGCAGCCTGTTAACCGTATCTTTGACACTCCTGGTCTAGGAATTGCACAGGAAGAAGCATGGTCCATTCTCTAGGGCCTACAGAGGATTTATAGGCTACATTGGCTGTCACAACCTAACTGTTCTGTGTGTACACTCCATTAGGGATGCAAGTGAGCCTGGAAAAACATGCAGCTGGAGCAGCTTTCAAAGCAGAGTATGAGCTGCAGGTTGGGAGCAGGCAATAGCTGTTACACTGTAGAAACCTGTAGTGGTACAAATGAGCTAAATCAACTCAATTTTGAGCCTGAGTGGTACAGAATTGAAGCATTTTTTTTCTTCATTTGTATTACTATTTAGACTCATACACACACAGCAGTTACAGTTGAGTAGCAGCAGCTGATCCTCCCTTTTTGAAGCCCCTCTAAGTGTACTTTAGTCCATACCATTAACCAGTGCAAGTTTAGCCCTCAATGAAACAGGGTTAATTGTTTTGCTGGTATTGCTGTAGGAGCATACGTTTCCACTGTGACAGTTTACTCCCAGTATCATTCAGAACTGGAATAAGGATTATGTTTGCCTAGGCCCTGAGGGTAGATATCCTACTTCGCGTCACACATTTAAAATGGCAGTTACAAAGATGCATGGAATTGCTGGGAATGCCTGTGCATGTACTTACCAGAAACAAAATGGCAGAGGAAGAGGACCTTCTTATTTTTAGTCAATATCTAGCAGTTAAGGCACTCACCCAGGAAATGGGAAACCCAGGTTCTAGCCCCCACTCTTATCCAGTGAGGCTTCAAACCTATATCACCTGCTTCCTAGCCCAGTACTTGAACCACCAGGAAGTAGAAAACGTACAGTCAAACGTCCTTTGGGAGAAAAGCCCGTGTTTCTTATTCCCTGGGTGAGTGCCCTAACCACTAGGCTATTAAGATAAAACATAGGAAGGCCATCCTCTTCTAGTGCCTAACTCCCTTTAGTCATGGGGTTTGATGGAGCTATAATTTTGGCTTTATGTGTCTACGTCGGTGAGAGTGTATGGTGGAAAGCTGGCTCAAAGCGCAGCCCTACTGAGCATGTTCAGTAGGCCTGTGATGCTTGTTCTCCTGCTCTGCACCCAGATTAGAATAGCAAGCTATACACAAATGCCCCAAACGACACCTAATGTATCTAGTTAACTGCATGTTAAAGTGAGATCGAATATAGAAGTGTTGTGCCAAATTGGAATGTCAAGCTTTCCTTTGGTACTTGAACTCCAACTGCTTTTAATTAGATAGACTTTGTTTTCATAGCTGACCTCTTTCAGAACATTTTACCTCTTACCTGAGTAAAGTTAATAGATGGAGTCCTCCCCACAGGTAAACCTTTGAAACATGACTGCAAACCTACACCAAAAATGGAGACAATTATTCACAACGATTGTAAAACATCAAGACCCATTTCAGTGCCTTCCTGTGAAGGGTTCTGCAGTACATACTCTGTGTAAGTAAGGAACTGCTTCTCCACCCTTTTGTCCTGCCTTCACATATTTTTGTTCCAGACCCAGTTATCGCTGCACCATCAAACTCTGCAAGGCTAGTAGCATACTGATTCGATTGTTATTAATTTGCTGAAATGTTAGCATGAAGTAAATATGATTTTCCCACTGACGCTTACAAATAGAAAACACTCTAAATTTCTCCTGCCTGACAGATCTGGGGGGCTGGAGGAGGGAGCAGCTAATGATAATGAAGAGCAGGAAAGCAATAGTTAGTAGACTGATCACTTAATTTTATTTTATCAGGTACTCCTTTGATGTCAATAAAATGGTTCACAAATGTACTTGCTGCTATGAAACAAAGAGCCATGAAGTAGAGGTGGAACTGATTTGCTCTGAGAAGAGGAAAATCAAATACACATATATTCATGTGGATGACTGTGGGTGTGTAGAGGCAAAATGCCTAGAGAAAAAAGCATAAACACCCAGTGCTGGAGAAATATTGACTTATTTGTAATACATCCCTTGTAAGTAGTTAAGAATATAGCTGTGAGTGATTGATCTCCTTCTAATGAGTCTTTTCCCCTCCACCTTTGTTTTGCTTCCAGTAATATGTGAAGTTGTGGAAGTTAGTTAAAGGACACTGCTCTAAATGTTTGTCAAATAAAATGCATTTAAAAAATGGTCATGTTCTGCTTTTGCAATTACACTGTTAACAGATATGTATAGTAGTAGTGTCTTTCATTGCAAATGACTTTATATGCTGATGAACTTAACAATATCTGTTTTGAACTCCAGATATCCATGGTGCTTTGCAAACACAAGACAAAATTCCTGTCTGGAAAAACTATACATACATTGCAAAATTATATATTTAGGTTGCTTCATTTCCCTTTGGGGTGAAACAAACAGAACATTCCTAGAAGAGATGAAAAAGCAAGGATGGATATTGTCTCCAGTCTTTTCTGTGTCCTTGTAACAAGGTATTTACCAGAATTTACAGATTTGTTAGAAATCTGATAGGGCCTCACTGTGAGTATTTCTGCTATGGCCTCAAACTTACAATCTCTGGGTGCTCAACCATATACCTTAGGGCCCATGCCACCTCAGCCCCTACAGTTTCCAGTTAGAATTGTAAAGGGTAGTGCAGATTGGTAGGATGCAGTTTGGTTGGTACCGTGGCTAGAATTCAATCTTTTACAAATACATTAGGAACTCTACATGCTATGAGTGGTCAGGACTTCAGTTGTAGACCTTATCCAAGACAATCCAGTAACAGTCTCCTAGGGTGTCGTATCTACTGACTGGAAGCACAAAGACTAGTATCACCACTTCCTGCAGCTCCCATGTTTCTAAGAAATTTCACCCCATTCAAATACCACACTGTTATGACTGTACCTAGTTTGTGAGATGTGTTGAGATTAACAAGATGGCAGGACTGCAGATTTTCAAAATGAAATGGACCCATGGTAAACAGCTAGCATACAGTCTTGAATAATCGGGTTGCTTTGTGCTGCATTATTTTAACAAGTTGGACCTGAACCTGATTCATAGATGGTAGGGTCAGAAGGGACCTTAGGTCATTGAGTCCAACCCCCTGCCCTGGGCAGGAAAGAGCATTGGGGTCATATGACCCCAGTTAGGTGATTGTCCAGTCTGCTCTTGAAGACCCCCAAAGTAGGGGAGAGCACTACCTCCCTTGGAAGCCCATTCCAGATTCTGGCAACCCTTACTGTGAAGAAGTTCTTTCTAATATCTAACCTAAATCTGCTCTCCGTCGATTTGTGGCCATCATTCCTAATTACTCCAGGGGGTGGCCTAGTAAATAAAGCATCTCCTATTCCCTGGTGCCCTTCTCTGATGAACTAATAGGCAGCCACAAGATCACCTCTCAGCCTTCTCTTGCGAAGGCTGAAGAGATGTAGGTCCCTCAGTCTCTCCTTGCAGAGCCTTGCTTGCAGGCCTTTGACCATATGAGTGGCCTCCTCTGAACCCTCTCAAGATTCTCTGCATCCCTCTTGAAGTGCGGCACCCAAAACCAGATGCAGATACTCCAACTGTGGTCTGACCAATGCCACACAGAGGGGAAGCATCACCTCCCTGGACCTATGTATCATGTATCTGCTAATGCATGATAAAGTGCAGTTAGCCTTGTTGATCACTTCGTCACCTTGACGACTCATGTTCATCTTAGAGTCAACTATGACTGCAAGATCCCTTTCCACTGCTGTGCTGCAGTGAAGGTCATCCCCCAGCCTGTGTTGGTGGTTCTTTTTGCCCAGGTGCAGCATTTTGCACTTGTCTTTCTGACTTGGTATCAGTAACTCGGGGGGAATCTCCTGGTAGTACAGTGTGATCAACAGAGTTCCTGCTCCATCCAGCATAAATGAGATGGTCAGGGAAAAGACACTGCTGAAGCATCTCTTCATCTTGTCAATGCATTGATGTTTTGGCAAGTGCTGTAAGGTAGGGCAGACCAGCCATTTCCCCAGCTTATATAAGCAATTCAGATCAAAGTTAATGGAATTAGATGATGGTGGGGGGAATTTTCCTTACTCTTCCTAACTGATTTTGTGCAAAGTTGACTAAGCATCAGGCCCAAGTCATAGAACAGGAGATACCACTTTTCTATTGCACAGTATTTCAATCATGGCTTTCTGGTACAGTTTAAAAAAAATAATATTTTCTGTATATGCAGCAAAATGATTATTTCCCTACCCTTTTTCATTCTTACCTGACTGAGTTTTATTTAATCAGTACAGTCACATTTCTAAATAGATTGTATATTACATTTTAAATAAGTAGGTTCAGTGTCCAGTGATAGATTAAGATATAACCATACCATTCATAATATAATTATTTTATATGCCGTGTTATATGTTATACCTATATTATAAACACTAGATGACTAACTAGTAAATCCCATGGGTCAGAGCAGTTATGCCAAAGTTAAGCAGAGACTATGTCATTAAATTAGCCACTAGAGGTCACCACTGGGACATCTATTAAGTGTTCATGCAAGGGAAAATGATATGATTTTTAGATAGCAGAACATGTGTTAATTGAGCTATCTTAGTTTGCACGTAAGCTTTCTAAGGGCCTTGTTGCACATTACACTTAGTATCTGTTGACTGCACTTAAAATGCTAGCATCCAAGCATTCAAGCACTAAAACATGAGCCAAGTGCCATCATAGCGAAGCAAAGTTAAGACTTCCTTGGCAAGGAGTATCTTTATCTGTAACGTGTTGAGCTAACATTCGACTGCTCCACAGAGGTGATATAATCAGGAGATTCTGGTATGGTGTTGAGACTGGGACTGACAAATATTGTTCCCAGCACTCCCACTGCACCGGAGCCAGATCTGGCCTCTCCTCTCCTGCAAAACCTGCAGCCACAGCCCCCACCCTTCCCCACCATTGCTGATGCCACTGCAGGGGATCCCAAAACTATATTTTGCAGGGGGCCTCAAAAAATTGTGGGCCGGGCTTGACTTGAGCAAATTCAAGACTCCAGTGTGATGGGGGGTGGTAGGGACTGACAAACTGCGGCTCTTTGGTCCCAGCCCATCTCCCCCTGGCACACTGCAACCCACTGAGTTTTCAATGACTCTGGTGTTTAGGACATGTTTCTTTAGTTTATAGAAAGCATTATTGTGCAGCTACTCAGAAAATTTTCTACCTTCGTAATAATGCTTACTACGATCTAAATAAAACATGTCCTGAGTATAACCTGTAACAAGGACCTAAAAGGAGAGTGAGGCTGTGAAGTTTTAGTTCTCAGCTATAACCTAGTGCATTTAAGTGTAAAGTTGATATTCATATGGGGTCCCATCACATTTCAGAATCAGGACTTAAATAGACAAAAGATGAAAATCCAAGTTATTTAATCTCTACCTTACCTACATAATGTTTGATTCAAGATTGTAAAGTATTGAATAAAATATAATCCAATTTATTCACTTAAAATATAAAAATTTCACAGCTTGAATATCAAAATTGACCTTTGTAGCCTTAATGATGACTACAAATAATAGATATTTATTTTCACCTGTAAATGTATACCAATAGGTTAAGGATTGTGGAACATATCTTACATACTGACTCAATTGCTTGGCTTTTCCTAAAGATTAGTTGTAATTTAAACTTCAAAAGGACTCAGCATCCTATTATTCATGATTAATGTTAACTATTTCAATGGATAATTATTAATGGTAACGTAGTCTAACACTACCAATGCCTTATTGGAAAGGAATATCCAAATATTTTCAAAATGACTTTGTATATCTGAAGAGTCATTACTTTTAATTTCTTTTAAGTGCTGGAGTTGTGGAATTTCAAGTCACCATACCTATTGTTTAATACAGGTTTTTGATGATGGTAGGTCGATTGAATGTGAACTTATGTAGCTATATTTACTGGCATTTTTGTGTCCATCTACACTGGAAGACCAAGGATTTGATCAGGCATAGGATCTGAATGACCTTCTGACTCTGACTCCTCCTGGAAGTGGTTCATCCCATACAGGAGTGAGAAGATCATTGGGACACTCTAAAGAATCTTGTTTTATCCCTATAGTAGTTTACACGTTGTTTTTATTACTTTCCCTTATCTGTAGTCAAGAACTGAGTATTCCAACTAATGAAGAAAACAGTGTGCTGCAGTTATGAAATTCCCTCCATCTAGCTATAATGCTGGTATAGTAACTATGGGCATATTTACAGATGCTTTGGGGTGGGGTGGAGGGGCCACCTCTCAGAGCCCCCACAGCGTCATCTGTCTTTAGCACCCACACTTCAAAATAGTGACAGGAGCACTTTAAGTAAAGCACATTCAATGAGCTTTAGTTAAAGCGCTCCCACTGCCATTTGAAGTGCAGGGATGCTGAATACATGTGTTGTGGAGGCTTCTGGAGCACCCTAATTAGTATGCTCCAGTCGACTCAATTAATTGAGTCGGCTCTGACATATGCTAATGAGCATGCATCAGAGCAGATGTCTGACACACATATAGGTGCCTTATAATTCCTTTTTCACTGTATTATATTTAATTATTCTCTTTCTCTGTCATTGAGCCCTGTCTCTACTAAACAGCTGTGTTCCTGTTCTCTCTCTACAGTAGCACCACTAATAACTTCTTACCACTTTTCATGATGAAACAGTCTAAGACACTGGTAAAAGATTATTCTGTTTCCAGGTTCATTCCATTCTTGGTCTCCTTATTCAGTATGACCACTGGATACTGGTAAGTAGGAGCAAAAATTAGGAAAATAAGGGAAAAAAATAAGTTATACCTGGCAAGGGAAGTTAAAAACACAAAGAAGGGAATAGCTGGAAGATGTAGCTATTTCTGGCTCTGAGAAAAGGAGATTAAGCAGTGAATGGACTAAAACAATTTCCAATATTTAAAAGCTGATATAAAGCAGAGATACGCAAAGGACTGGGCACAAAGTAATGGTTTTAAATTGCAGCAAAGCAGATGTAGACTAAATGTCAGGGAAAATTTTCTTATTGTCAGAGCAGTAAGGCAGTGGAACAGACTATGTGCCCCGGGTAGTTGTGAAATCTCTTTCACTGAAGATTTTCAGGAGGAGACTGGAAAAGCATTGGTCAAACATGATTTGGGAATAGCATTCCTGCATTTGGGCATGGGGTTAGACTTGATGACATTTGAAGTCCTTTCCAGCCCTCTGATTCTATTAATATGATATAGTACAGTAGGAAGTCTTTCTGGCAAGTTTGCCTATAGTGCTTCATTTGTACCTCTTCAGTTCTCAACCATTGCGCATGTGGATGGGATAGTAAGTTAGTTCAGTATTGGGGCTGTCTAGATCTTAGACAGCTGTGCCTGCTTATGTTGCAAGCAAGAGATGTGGCTGACCACATGGAATCAGACTGAGATCAAGTAACATGGCTACTTATTTGTCACAAAGCAGAGTGATACCGATAAAGAAGAACCAAATGCAACTGAGTATGCTGGAACAGAGCATGAAGCAGCTGATATTCAGTAACTATCTTTACATCCACACTTACTGAGTGGTAAGAAGCAGTTCAGCCCTCCAGAAAACAGAGCTAAACTACTATGGCTTCAGTTTCACCTTACCATAGGGTAAGAGTGGTTTATCTTGGTTGAATGTTCAAACCACTGAATTATTTTATGAGGGAACAGGACTATCACCTTGTTCTCATCCAGCAACTGTGTTTTGAAAGAATGAAGCCCCTGCTACCACATTTTGAGCATAGTCTTATCCTTTAAATGTGTCTTAAGGTACATTTTGATCCAGTAAGATCAAACCTGTTGGGTGAGATAGAAAAATGTCTAGTCTGTGTATTTCAAAGGGGCTCACATGTAAGCTGGCCATGCCCCAAAGCAGAAAACTAGACCACCTAATGACTTTAGGTGCCTCCAGGGTTAGGCAACAGCTGGGTAGGGGCTTTGAGCATCTCAGTTTGGAACTTAGGCTCCTAATTCCTGCCTGTGTTCCACTTCAGGGCATCTAAACCCAGCAGCATGACAATGAGGTCAGGTGCCTGGGGCACAGGGGCAGTGCCAACTTCTGGTTGTGTGGCAGTTGGGTTTTTTTCACCCCCACCCAAGTTGGCTCTCAGGCCAGTTGCCCTACCCAAGTTACATCATTGCCTAAATCCTTTTCTAATTCTAGCCCCTGGGCTCTAACTTCCATTGATTTCAATCTTAAAGAAGGTATACAATGACATGGGGAATTAAAGTTTCCCAAGTCTCAGACTAGTGTCTTAACCCCTGAACTATTCTTCTCAGCTATGGAAGTGCTCAGTATATTCAACCCCTTTGAAAGGTGCATTGTGATCCTCCTACTCTGCAAAGTTCATGCAACCTCGATATCTTGCTGATATCAGTCAAATGTATGTGCCTTTTTTAAAACAAAAATACAAAAGGGGATGTTCCTCCAATTCTCCAAGCTCCAGCTTGAGAAGGAAGCCCTTGAATATTGTTTTGGCATCAGCAAGGGAAAAAAAGCATTTTTGGCAGTCAAATAATACACACATTAATCCAGTAAATCAATTATTTCCACTTGGGGAGCTTTACAAGAGCATTACTGGAAAGATTTCACTACCCCTGCATTGTGTTAGGAAGAAAACCCTCCCACTCATTTCAGAAGACATACTCTTAAAACTGCTTTCAGTGTATGTTTTACTCACGATGGAACATTTATATAAGCTTTGAGTAACATTTATTTATGGATACCTACTGCATTTATCTTTCAAATGCAGTGTTTTTGAAATGGATAAAATTGTTTTAGCTTAGAGATGGGCCAAAGACAAATGCTAGTCTGCAGAATACTGAACTTTTAAATGTAAGGAGCACCTGTAGTCCAAGAGAACTTGGGTATTTGATTTAGCCAGTAAAGTTTCTCATTACTCTGGATTGTGCCTTTCAATAGATGGCAGTGTCTGATTGCCAGATTGTAAACAGAACTTGTTAATTCTGAGCTGTCCTGAAACAGATGTCTACAAAAGTGCTTTTGGTCCACTTCCAGGTCTGCTGGCAAGTGCACTGCGGAGCCCCCTACATTTCTGTGGGATGTCCATGCACCCCAGCATTGCAGCATTCATGATCTGCCTGCACCCTAGAACTATGTAGAAAAAAATTTTAAGCTGTGTCTATGTCTGAATCGCTGAATCTTGATGAATCGATTTGGAGGGTTCTGATTCTCTCTGAAGAGATTAAAGGGTCCTTTGATTTGATTCATATTCAGAGATTTGCCCACCAAATCTCCTCCAAATCGAATCAGGGACTGAAGCTTTGCACCGCCCTACTGTGCAGTAAGCATCTCGGTATCTATATGTACACCGCTATTAGGGCACAAAAAACTAAACTGTACAGCAGGGTAGTACTTTTGTCTCAGCCAACCCCTCCATAGTACATGGAGCCTGGTTCGAGCAGCCCTTTGGAGTTGCTCCAACTGGGCTCTGCATTCTGTGCTCAGATAAACTACAGAGCAATATGCTCCAGAGTTTATTCATACACATGCTCCCACTTTCCCTATGTGTTATGGGGAAAGTGGGAGAGAGTGGGAAAAGTTCTCCCCGTTGATGTCTGTGATTTGGTGTTTAGACTAAGATGAAGTCATATTACAAAAGTAGATTTATTAATGGTTTTTCAGAGATTTGAGAAAGCTGGAAGATCTCCTTTAGACACTTCAGTGCTATTTACATGGAAGGCACTTGGGCCTCAATGTCCTTACACATCCGCTTCACTAGATGAAGCTAAGGACAACCATCTGTCAGCCAAACTGCTAGGAGCTGTGCTCAGCTAGCTTCAGCCAGAAGCCATTCTTTTCATACCAAGAAAGTTGATTGAATTGTATTAGTAGATGTTTAGGAATCCAAAAAGATGACAATGTCAGAAGGGAAATGCAAATCACCTGAGCGAGAGGGATAGGCGTGAGGAGGGGAACGCAACTAGGTTACAGAAAACATAATGTTAGCCAACGAAGCCCAGTTCTACTCCCTGGATGGCCCTGAGGCATTACTCCAAGGAGTTCTGCCCTTTGGCCCACACTTATTAACAAAATAAATATTTGCCCAACAGTGACCAGCATTGGGCATTCACGTCCTAAAAGGTGTTATCATGATATTTACATACATTGCTTATGAGTTGCTGTGGGAACCTTACCACTGACTTGCCTCCCTTTTCCAAATTCTATCTCAGCCCTAGTGTTGCATTAATGTAATTTCTTGCAACAAATCTTTTGGGCCTTTTAGTTTTCATAAGGAGAAAAAAAAAATGAAATGCAGCTGCATTTTTATTTGGGGAGTGGTTCCATTGTCTTAAGTTTTTCCATGGCATAGGTTAGGCACCTGTGGAATCACAGCTGGGCTTTCCAGTATTATATACTTCTTATCAATATAAATCTGTTCTGATAACAATAATCTTGAATTAAAACAAAGGCCATAACTTGTAAATATTCTACAAATACAGAAGGAATTGTTTAAAAGAATGTGTACTCATTTTGGCCTAGCACAGTTTTAATGCTAGCTTAACAATTAGAATTGAGAAGGCGACAATGTAAACACGAAACATATTGTTTGAATTTACGCTGCAAAGTCCTTTTTAATGGTTTTAAAACCAGAAGGGGAAAAAAACTGGTAGCTAATAAAATAGTAAGGATAATTTTATGGTTAGGCCATGGGACCAAGATTTAGAAGCTCTGACTTCTACATGCTTCTCTTCTGTATGTTTCTTAAATGCCCTTAGGCAAGTCACTTAGTTGACTTGTGTTTCACTTGCACCCTGCACTCATTTACCTGTTTCAAATACCTGAAGGGTAATTATAGAGATGATGGAAATGGGCTTTTTTTTTGTGGCTGTAGGGGACAGAACTAGGAGCAATGGTCTCAAGTTGAAGCAGGGGAAATTTAGGTTGGAAATTAGGAAGAACTTTCTGACTATGAACAGGCTAAGTAGGGAAGTTGTAGAATCTCCATCCTTGGTAACTTTCAAAAGCAGATTAGAAAGACACTTGGCTGGGATGATTTAGGGAGAGGAAATCCTTTCTGGAGCAGGGGGCTGGACTAGATGACCGTGTGAGGTTCCTTACAGGTCTACTTTCCTGTGATCATATGATTCCTATGCTGATAAAATGCTGTGCATTTCTATAGACTCTTCCATCTGAGGATCTCAAAGTGCTACTGTTATGCTCAGAAGGCTATGCTATGTCTATATATACTCTTTAGCAGAATAGGATCACTTGAGTAGATGTAGACCTATGTGTCAGGTGCCAAAAACGTGACTAGGGAAAATCTCTCCTACTTTATAGTCTAATAGCTTAGGGCGCTTTCCCAGGGTGTGGGAGACCAAACTCAAGGGAGTTTGAAGCTGTCTTATGTACTTCGCAGCAAATCACTCAGCCATGGCTAAGTACTACTGAAAGCACCTCCAGCTTTTCTTGTGAAACTGATCTACTGACCGAGCAAGAGAAGAAGTCAGGAAAAGTAGACGATAGAAGGACTGTGGCTCAGTGAGATGACCCCCGGTCTGGAAAGGAACATGGTTTGGGTTCAGGTACTGGGCCATGCTTCTTTTCTTTCCCCCATGGGCAAAGCTATTCTACTATCCATTCTATCCAATGATTGTTAATGTATTCTATTCTGCCATAGAGTCTAAAGCACCATAGTGGAGCCTTTTGAGCATGATCAGAAAAGCAAATACATCTATCCATGTGGAAAGAAAATCTAAAATGGCACTTATGCAGCTACATTTGAGTGCATAAGTAGCATTTAGGTATATAAAAATGAGATAGGATTTTGCCCCTAGTTTCTTTTGCTTTTACATTGTAGTACAGGGTAGATATAGCATTCAGATTCTGTGACAAAATCTTATTCTTCCAAATTATTGTCCCATCTTATGGCCTCTTTGCACCATTCTGGCAATAAAAAGGGCGTTAAAGCTACACAGGATTTGTAGTTAAGGATTTCCCTGCCTACCTCTTTCCCCCCAACATTTCAGATTCAGGCTTAATTCCTGAAAGCTGTTAAAGGAGTGCACTGAATTAAAATAGCCACCTCGTGGTCTGACCGAGACCCCTTCCTTACATTTCCTCAACCTATTAAGTTACTTCCCTAAACTGACCAAAGAAAAGACTAGATTGCAGCTGTTTTTCACCTTCTCAGCCAAACCACTCCTGAAAGCCCTATCAGTTTTCTTCTGGAGGCTTTTTCTGGACCTATGATAATATCATGAAAATATAGTTTGACATTTTTTTTTCACATTTTGAAAATAAATATTCATTATTCCTAAAAGTGCCATGCTACAATATCAGAGAACCATTTGCCAAGCTGTTACTACTTCTTCCCTTGAATTAGCATTACCCAAAGACATTTTTTTCAGGACCACTCCAGACATTTGTATATTTTGAAACAACCAAGCTTGCCAGCAGGTGTCTCAAGTTCCTATGTCTGTCTACTCGCAGTGTTATCCCTCACATTTTCAAATATCTTGATCTGATTTTTAATTTATATTTATTCATGACATAGTGTCAAAAGATTTTAAATGGCACAAGGTGAGTGATACAAATCCTGCTCTCTTTCCCATCATACCAAAAAAAAATTACTTAACCAGTTAAATTCTTTACTAGATACTTCCTGAATATGAAGTTCTATTAGAATGTTTAAAAATCTTTTACAGGCAATGTCAGTCATTCATGATGGTTTCCCCATGGGCAGTACTTAACTAATTCATCGGAGTCTCCTTCATTTCCCCTTTGCCCCGAGGATCCTGTTTGTGACGCCGTGTGAGGAGGAATTGGGCTGGTGATTAACCCCTTAATTTGAACAGGCTGGGGATGAAAGGGTTCTGGAACATTTCACCCTGCTTCTCTTTTTCCTGTCCAAAAAGAATCCGAAGACAATGTAAGAAATAAATGCTTTACTTACAAACTGAAACTCATCATAGACACACTCTGTTAAAATCCACTGCAAAGCACTTAAATGCCTCGTATGCACATCCGTGCCGGCAGTTCCCTTTATAACAATCTCCACAACCTAAAACCATAGGGGACTCGAGAGCTCTTCAACATCTATCCGATGCAACCTATGGGGCAATCCTATGGGGGCGTCCAGGGGGGAAGGGAGCCATGTACGCAGGACCTCAGCGAGGATGATCAGGCCTCTCCGTTGTCATGTAGGTCCCACCTTCCCTTTTCCTAGGCTTTGTTTTTATACTGCCCCAACAGCCAATTAGATTGGGTCGGTCTTTTGCATGCTTTTCAAGCTGCATGAGCTGGGGATTTTGCTGTATGCATGCTTCATGCGGCTAATTGGGCTGCACCCGCTGTTTTTCCATGCTGCGAGCACAGTTTGCTGGTGTTTGGTCACCTTTATCTAACATAAAGTACTGAAACTGTTCATTAATCTTGCCTGGAAAATGGTAGTTGATATTTTATTCTGTCCTATCCTAATCTGAAAGGTGGCTGCAAAATCACATAAAGGAAAAACTGATGTGTTTTTAAGGGTCGCATTTTTTTCACCAGGCTTCACAAATCATAAGGAACATGAGCATATTTCATGGGTTATGTGACACCTTCACATGTTCTTTGTGATACCCTCTAAATTGTATCAGAGGGACCAAACAGATTTGTAGGTCTCATTCTATTTCCTTGGTTTCAATGGCAAATTCTCCAGTTCTGCCAACTCTATCAAGAGGACAAAGCTGGGTATTGGAATTACAAGTCAATTAGGTTGGTATAGGGAACAATTGTGCTGTTACAACTTGATGGTATGTTTTGTAATGGGACGGGGGGCAGGAATGTTGTTTTAGTTTATTTGCCTTGTGTAACATATCTCTGCAGTTAGGTTTTAAACACTTGCTGCACAAAAATCAATTGCCTTTTTACACCATAGAATTTCAGATTGCCTGACTTACCCTTCCTCAGTTAGAGACTATTGATGATCCAAGGTGAGTATATGGAATAAAAAAAAAAAAGCTTCCCATGAAGTTACCGTGTTAGCAGCTGTTTGTGCAGTTCTAGATCACTGATAGCTTGGTTTTGTAGCTGAGCTTTGGCTTGATTTGTAAGGCATTCTGGAAAGTCAACCCTTATAGTTTAGTGCTAAATCAGTGGTTCTGTCTACTCAGGTCTTATAATGATTTTCATCAGGCTGAGAACAAATGGGCCATGGACTACACAAGCGTCATTGAACACTGATCTTGAATTTAACAGACACTTACTGGGTGTAGATCACCTGATGTTTTATTTACTAGGAGGATGAGTTGGGCCAGTGCAATGATAGGAGACTCAGAAAGCTTTTAACCAAAAAAACCTGGATATCACTATTATCAAATATTAGCATGATAGGTTTCACAAAAACTTGCCTGTATTGGCAAAATTATTAGCACTGAAGCCATTATCTCACATGACAAAAATTCCTGAGAGGCAAGGATATCTTAGGATGCTATCTTTTATTGGAGCAACGCTATAGTTGGGATATAGATAGTTAAGGTTTTGAGTGCAAGGCATTCTTCATCAGTTTTACCAGAACAAGCCAAGTCATCATTGTTGGCAAGCACAGGTCTCAGGAGACCACGAAAGTTGCACCTTTAGTGGGTTATTGGGTCCCATCACAGCTCCTTGAGTGGCTGAGGAGTCTGATGCATGACAAGCAAGCTGTCTGGCAAGTTACACATACAAACTCTGTCGATCTTGCACCAGCATGCTGAGTACCATCTTGTCTTGCCTGCCTCTGATGCCTCTTCTCTATCTCATTGCTCCTTCCCTTCTCAAAACAACGTAGACCCTGCTTCATAGTGGCTTTCCACCCATAGCGGCCCAAAGCAATTGATTCTCAGCGTTGGCCATTGATGTGCAGCTCATGAAGGTTTTTCTTGCAGACATCAACAAAATGGGGTTTGGGCCATCCAAGTTGACATTCGCCAGTGGCCAGCTCACCATAGAGCAGCTTTTCTCAACTCATGGGTTGCAACCCAAGAGTGGGTTGCAAGAATATTTTAAAGGATCATGAGCTGCAGCAGAGCAGAGTGGCAGCAGGAAGGTATATGTCCCTTCCAGTGGGGGAATGGCATCAGAAAGAGCTGCATGGCCAGGCTGGTGGCACTGGGGTTGGTGCCCATGCTCGCGGGGGTGGAGGGGCCATGACCAGGCTGCCTGGTGTGGCATCGCAGCCCCAGCCCAGGGAAGGGAGAGGATGCAACAAAGTCCTTCCACCCTGTGTCAGGGCCAGACTTACTCTGCTGCTGCCTGAATGAGCTGGAGCCACTGTACTCTGGCCTGAGAGGGATGGGAGCAGCTGGGGGCCCCTCCAGAAGTGTTGGTGGGTGGCAGAGGGCTGTGAGTTGGGAGTGAGGGACACCACCATGGCCCAGGGAAGCAAGGGAATGAGGGTCAGGCACCGGCAGCACCAGGAGGGTATGGGACAGTATACGCCATGGATCTTTGCAAATGGATCTCAGCAGGAAAAAAGTTGAGAACCACTGCTGTAGAGTATGTCCTTGGGGATTCAGCCATCGCTCATGGCTCATATGATTCACATGTCCTAACCAACAGAGGTGTCTCTGTCTCAGGAGCATGAACATACTTGGTATCTTGGCCCATTCCAGAGCAGTGAAGTTGGAGATTTTGTTATGCCATGTTATGCTTAGGATACAGTGGAAAGACATTGAAGATGGAAACTGTTCAGTTTTCTTTCTTCCTTGGCATAAGAAGTCCACATTTCACTGCTGTACATTGAGAGCTAAGCAGTACATGTATGAAAGTGCTTTAGATGGACATCTTTGTAGATAGAGTGGGTGCTCTGGTTTTCCAAACTCTTTTGAAGTTTAGTCATGGCACTGCTTTTCTGTCCAATGTGAGCATTACTTTTAGCTTCCAAGTGAAGATTTTGCACAACGATGGACCCCAAGTAAGTGAATTTTTTCAACCACTTCCAGGCTTTCATCATTTATTGTAATTTCAGGAGGGCAGTCAATTTGTTGATCTATGACCACTGTCATCTTTAGGCTAATGGTCAGACCAAAATCATCACAAGCAGGAGAAAAATGATCTATGAGACTTTGCAGTCCTGCTTCTGAATGAGTAACCGTTCTGTATCATCAACAAAGAGCAGTTCACAGACAAGAACTTCTTGGTTTTTTGTTTTCACTTTGAGATGAACAAGGTTAAAGTTCCTCATTGGATCTGGTCCAAAGGAATACTCCTTCTGAAGAGCCACTGAATATGTATTTGAGTAGGACAGTGAAGAATATCTCAAAAAGCATTGGAGCTAGGACATAGCCCTGTTTGACACCATTCTTGATTTAAAATTCTTCTGAACATGGCCCATCCAACTGCAGCATTCCATGCATACTGATGTGGGAGGACTTGGCTGCCAATCTTCTTCAGGATTCAGAACAAAATGTTTCTTCTGACAAGATCAAATGCTTTGGTGAAATTGCTAAATGCTACATACAGAGATTTCCTTTGTTCATGGCACTTTTCATGTAACTGTCTCAAGGAAAGTATAGTATGCATGGATCTACCATATTTGAAACCACAATGGGACTAAGGGTAAACTTTGTCCACAAGGATCTGCAGTCTTAGCAGGATGACTTTGGCAAACAGCTTCCCAATGATACAAAGTAAGGATATACCATGATAGTTATTGCAGTTACTCATATCATCTTTGTTTGGTACAAAGTGACTATGCTTGCATCCTTCATGTCTTGAGGAACTTCACCTCTCCAACGCATATATATTAATTCATACAGATGGAGGACGAAGATGGATTTCCTGCACTTCATAACTTCAGCTGGTGTGCATTCCATATCTGGGACTTTATCACAAGCCAGCTGATAAGTGGCTTTTCCTGCTTTATCTACAGTAGGTTCATGGTCAAGTGCTGTCAGGTTTGAGAGGTCTTCAAGTATGTTGAGAGCAGAATCATGGACAATGGTTTCACAAGCTTGGAGTTCTGAGGAATGTTCAACCCACTGAGCCATCTGTTTATTGTGGTCACTGATGCTTTCACCCATGGAGGATTTTAAAGGGGCGGTTGTCTTCAGAACAAGTGCAAGAGCTTTCCTGATTCTCCCATACATTGCTTGCACGTTGCCTCTGTCAGCAGAGTTTTGGATACTTTCACACAGTTGTACCTAATAATTGTTTGCACACCGTCTGGTGCTATGTTTGACTTTTTGCCAGATCCCTTGAAGCACCTGCAAGTCAGAGTGGCCAACACGTATATTTGAGGAGGACTGACTGTTTCTCTTCCATGAGCAGGATCAGTTCAGATGAGGTCTCATCAAACTAATCATTTGAGTTGCAATGCAAGGAACTAGGGCTGTGCAAAATTTCAGTGGTTATTTCATTTTGACTCTGTTTTGATGCATTTGAGCTCATAACAGTGAAATCAAAATGAAATGAAAGGCTTCAAAACAGCTTTGAAACTAAATTAGGGTATGCAAAACATTTCAAAAGTTTGCTTTCAGATAAAGAGAAACTAAGGAGAGGTAGGGGGAAGTGGGAAGAAGGACTGCTTTCATATTGACATGTGTAGCTGGCCAGTGACTGATCCTCCCCTGTGGTCCCTTCCAATCCCAGTGCTCCAGGGGAGGGATGGAAAAACAGCGTAAAAAGTATTGTTTTAACTGAGCTGTCTCCGTACAGTGCATTCGGCTTACAGAGCTGTGTCTTCCAGCAGCTCAACAGCATCATACAAAGGCTATCACTTCCTACTTGCTAGCCTGTTCCTAGCAACTGAGATCCAATACCTTTTGCTTTCCTAATGCCCTTTATTAGTATATTAATTCCTTTCAATTTATTCCTCCCTCAGAATCCTATTTTTGTTTTTGTTAGTCTATTTTGATTCTTTTCCCCCCAAAAATAAATCTGTGCTTTCTCTCACAACATGCATTTCATTCAATCTGCAGGGAAGCACAGACTATATTGCATATTATAATATAGAATTTATGCAGGAAAAAATACATATTACATTATAGAAGAGCACACAGATTTTCCAGCACACCACACACACTATGAAACACACTATGAAGCATGTTGGAAAGGCAGCTGGCAAGCCTTCAGAGAGGGGTGGAAGGGAAGTAGAAGGAGAACTGTAAGCCCACCCCACCCCTCCCCACATGAGACACAGCCTCTTTCCTACAACTAGCAGGCATGAGGCTTCTGGTTCTACAGGCAGCAAGGACAGGATAGCAGTACCAGTGTCATTGCCTGTGCCTGAGACTGCGTCCCCTCCAAGAGCACCAGTCATAAACCCCACCAACACTACCATGACAACAAGCGGCACCAGCATGACAGTCTCCTCCACCCCCATTGTACTTCCTATCCTGAGCCTTCCACTGCTAGAGAAAAAGCTGGAGCCAGCAAGGGAAAGTGAGAAAAATGAGAAATGAGAAAAACATTGTTCATTTTCATTCATTTTGTGACACCGTTGGTGCCCAAGCAGTAAGGCCAGGCAATGTACTCAACACCAACCCTTGTGTTGAAGTCTCTGAGCAAGAGGATTTTTTTCCTAAAGTGAAATATTACTGATTAAATCACTAAGCTCATCGTAGAAGTGGTCTTTTTATTCAGATGAAGCAGTGAGGTGTTCCTTTAGTTCATTCAGATAAAGCATTGAGAATTAGAGTGTATGCATATAAGAGATTGACAGGACCAGAGGCAGTAGTGAATCAAAGCACCATTGATCTGTCAGAGCCTTTGCTTGGGGATTCTGTTGCAAACAGCAGTTTATTTTTTAATGTAAAACCAACACCATACTCTCTGATTTCTTTGAGATGTTTACCATACCAAAAAACAGGTATGGTTCTTCTGTTTCAGGCAGCCAGTGGCTGGTAGCCTGATGTCTTGTAAAACAACAGTATTGACGTTCAGTATCAGCATCTATGACTGCAGTTTCATATGTGTTGTCAGAGTTTTGGGGGTCCTTGGATATACCTAAGGTCATTGTATGTCCATTCCAACTTCTAGTCTGTAGGATTGAAAGTTTTTTCCTTGTGTTTTTTATAGTAGTGGTGGTGCATGATAGCAGTCAGCTTTCAAATTGAATCTCTAAGCTCTAAGCACCCATTGAAGCAACAGACTGTGATGGGAAAACACCTTATTGGCTGGGGACTGCCCAGCTTGAAGAGGGGAGTAG
>JAGPOW010000304.1:112126248-112139368 GCA_030014935.1 Caiman crocodilus | reverse complement strand
TTTTCAGTGAGGTGCATTGACCTCTCCCACAGTCAGAGACAAACCCTGGTGCCTGGATCTATACCAGTAGATCTATGGCTTATAACTGGTAACTGTTGACTCCCATTTGTTTCAGTGCATTAGCAAAGATGGAGTAAAGTCTCCAGTGTGCAAACCCTGAGCATTTGACAGGTGTTCAAGTGTTGCCCAAACATCAGAATCACCTTTCCAACTTTGATGACTTATCCACTGGAAAGGTAGAAAAGCAGGGAAGAATTGGTAAGGACCCTGGACTTCAGAAAAGCAGACAACTCACTCGGGGAATTCACAGGCAGGATCCCCTGGGAAGCCAGGCTGAGGGGGAGAGGAGTCCAGGAGAGCTACCTGTACCTTAAAGAAGCCTTATTGAGAACACAGGAACAAACCATCCCAATGCCCAGGAAGACTAGCAAGTATGGCAGAAGACCAGCTTGGCTTAGCAAGGAACTCTTTAGTAAACTAAATCAGAAAAAAGGAAGCTTATAAGAAGCGGAAACTTGGACAAATTACTAGGGAATAATTTAAGATGCAGGGATGAAGTCAGGAAAGCCAGAGTGTGATGGAAGTTACAGCTAGCAAGGGATGTGAAGGGTAACAAGAAGGGTTTCTACAAGTATGTTGGTAGCAAGAGGAGGATCAGGGAAAGTTTGGGTTCATTAGTGAATGGGGGAGGCAACTTTGTGACAGAAATTGCAGAAAAGGCTGAAGTGCTCAGTGCCCTTTTTGCCTCAGTCTTTACAGGCAAGGTCAACTCCCAGACTACTGCACTGGGAAGCACAGTTTGGGGAGTAGGTAAGCATCCCTCAGTGCTGAAAGAACAGATTAGGGACTACCTACAAAAGCTGGACATGTACAAGTCCATGGGATGCACCCAAGGGTGCTGTAGGAGTTGGCTGATGTGATTGCAGAGCCAATATTGGCCATCATCTTTGAAAAATCGTGGTGATCAGGAAAGGTCCTGGATGATTGAAAAAGGGCAAACATAGTGCCCATATTAAGAAAACAAAAAAGGCGGATCTAGGGAAATACAGAGCAGTCAGCCTCACCTCAATCCCTAGAAAAGTCATGGAGCAGATCCTCAAGGAATTCATTTCTAAGCACTTGGAGGAGAAGAAGGTGATTAGGAACAGCCAGTATGGTTTCACTAAGGATGAGTCATGCCTGACCAACCTGTTTGCTTTCTATGACAAGGTTACTGGTTCTGTAGATATGGAGTAACTGATTGATCTAGTGAACCTTGATTTTAGCAAGGCTTTTATTATGGTCTCCCACAATATTCTCACAGACAAGCTAAAGAAGTATGGGCTGGATGAATGGACAGTAAGGTGAATAGAGAACTGTTTGGAGCATGGGGCTCAGAGAGCAATAATCAATGGCTCAATGTCTAGTTGGCAGTAGGTATCAAGTGGAATGCCCCCTGGGTCAGTTCTGGGGTTGGTTTTGTTCAATGTCTTCATCAACAACCTGGAAAATGGCATAGAGTGCACCCTCAGTAAGTCTGCAGATGACTCCAAGCTGGAGGAAGTAGTAGACTGGAGAGTAGGGCTGAGATTAGAGTGACCTCAATAAATTGGAGAATGGGGCCAAAAGAAATCTCATGGGTGCATCCAGGCAAGTGTGCCTCTTGCCCCATCTCAATCTCCTTTGAGATGGGGCAACAGGCACCTACAGGAACAAAAAAATGTTCCCCACGCTGCACATTTGCAGTGTAGGGAGAAAAATAGACCCCTGGATATCCAGGGGTCTAAAAAAATGAAGTTTGGAAAAGCGGGGCAGGGCACAGTCTGGGATGAAGCCCTGAGACAACCAGAGGCTGGGTCCTTTGTGGAGACACTGGCTGCCTCTCACCTTGGTTCTGAAAGGCGCAGCCTCACAGGCTGTGCATTCAGCACCAGGGCTCCAGTGCCATAAGTAAGGGATCAGGGGGGCTGAAGGAGATGGGAGGGGATCATGGGGGGGCCCTGCAAGCCTCCCACTCCCCCAGACTCCCCAGCCCTGCCAAACTCCACCCCCTGCCAGCCCTCCCCAATCCCTGATCACTTCCCTACCTGGCCCCACCCCTTGCCAGCCCCTCAGACACCCCAAACCCTGTCCTACCTGGCCCCATCCTCCCCAGCCACCCAAGCCTGCCCTGATCCTTGCCCCCCCACATAATTTAACACCCCCCCCACCCGGCACTTACCGGCAGTCCAGCTGCCATCTGTCTCACTGGGGACCAGCCTGGGTCCTCCTGCCCCTCACTGCCCTGTGCTGCCTGGGGGGACTCTGCCAGGAGGCCCTGGAGCCTCCCAATCCATGCTTCTAGGGTAAGTAGAGGCACTTTTTCTGGGTTTTTTCCCCTTTAAAGTGATGGTGCCTGGGGTTGGGGGTGCAAATGGGTGGTGGGGTCAGGCAGGGAAGCCACTGTGGGGTCTGAGGGAGCAGGAGTTGGGACTGGGTAGGACAGCCATGGGGGGCTTGCAGCAGCTGATGGGGGATGAGGCAGGTGGGGCACCAACTGGGGGGTTGAGTTGGGGCATGTGGGCCTTGTGGGGGGATAGCCCCTTCAGGGGCCATTTGGACCATGTGTGGGGGCTGTTGCCCCTGTTGGAGGGCTGTAGCCCTTGTGTGGGGGCCAAATTCCATGTTGGGGGGCCATAACCCCTGTTGGGCTGTAGCCCTTGTGTGGGGGACAAACCCCTTCTTGGGGACCAAATCCCCTGTGTGGGGGCCATAGCCCCTGTGGGATGGCAGCAAAATATATATTCATGTATTCATGAATTCATGAAACATGTATTTAGAGTTCACTTTATTATTATGATGAGACATGCTTTAACACTGTAGATATATCAGTAAAACATTGTGCAACTGACCACTGTCTCTGTCTCACTTTCTCTCTCTCTCTCTTTATAGTGATCTTTTGTTTTACTTGTGGAGGAACATGGATTTTGGGGGTATTTTACAGAGTGATTTTGGGATTTTTTTTTTACCAGGAATTTTTCAGTTTTCCAATAAGGAACACCAGGATTTCTGCTAGGGTGGCCAGTGGCAGGACCCAGGCATAGGAGACTGCTTAGAGTTGGCCCCTTTGACCCAGCTGGCTGTGGCTGATCTCATGGCCAAATTGGGCCAGAAGGACATGCTTTGACAGTTCAAACCAGGCTACCACACCTAGAACATCTTCCATGCAATAGCTGCCCAGATGGCCAGGCAGGGGCCATATATGGTAGTAGTGCTGCAGAGAAACCAACTCTGCAGCCACAGTCCACTGGCAGCTGGCCCAGAGAAGCAGATGCCTCTATTGGCTGTGCAGTCCTCATCCAGGTCTGGCAGGTGCACAGCAGTCCCCACTGCCAGACTGCTGCAGCGGGTAAAGGGTGCAGGGAACTCTCAGGGCTGCTTCAGGGGCACAAGGGGTAGTGTCCCCAGGTACCAATTGGCTGGGCCCCAGAAGCTCCTGAGAGCAAGTAGCCCTGACCTACTTGCCAAGGCAGCTTTTTATACTGCTGGAGACAGCACAGGTGCTTGACCCAGGCTCTAGCTCTCCCTAGCTGCAGATCCTGGAGGAGCCAGGCACGGTTATTTTGCCCCAAGTGGCACAATATGTTCTACAACAAAATGCATGTCCAAGCACGTGTATGGAGGCAAAATGCCCCTGCTCAAATTTGCACTGCTTTAATTTGAGCTATTGCAAGTGCACGTGCTTGCACATATGGACACGCCCCATGAGTTTCAAAAAGGACAAGTTCATTGCTCAACACTGAGGACGAGCTACTACTAGACAACACAAAGGCAGATTCTGAATGGCTACTTTGCTTCAGTCTTCACACAGAAAACCGCAATCAAACAGCTAACAAAATTAATACCAAGTAAAAAAAAGAAGAGTGGTAGATTGTGATGAGTAAAGAGAAGCAGAGAGCTTTTGACAAATACAAAAGCATTTAATAAGTTAGCAGCAGCTAACAAGATTCAGCCCAGGGATGCTGAAGGAACTGACTGAAGAAATCTTAGAGTCACTGGAAATAATAATTGCAAAGTCGTGGCTGACAGGTGAAGCTTCCTAGGACAAGAGGAAGATTTTTATAAACTGGTCATTCTGACTTCAATGACTGGGAAGTTAGAGCAAACTGTACAACAGTCAATTTGTTAACATCTGGAGGAGGAAAGGATGATCAGTGTTCATGGAGTTCTTAAGAATGATCATGCCAAATCAACTTAATTTTTTTCTTTGGCTAAGTAACTAGTTTGGTAATGTTGACTGCAAAGAACCAACTCACAGGATCATCATAGATTCTAATTTATTAGACAGGATGTGAAGTTATTATTAAAATCATAAATGCAAACTTTGAGTTTTGAGGGGTACTTTGACACACACTGACACACACATACACACACAATTACTGCAGTAGTAATGTAGCACCGATGTTGGTTTATACCTATCTGGGGCTCTGGAGTCTGCTGTCGATAGTCAGCTTCCTCCAGGGTGATGTCTTCTTCAGAAGAGGGTCACCTGCTTGCCCTTCTGTCTCGGTAGGTCAGGTGCTGGATGAGGGGGCACCACTGAGGCCCTTTACTGCCTTTTATCCCTTTCTGGCAGACTTGTGTGATCCCCCAGCATTGTTTTGGCTGCTCTATCTGGAACTTTATTGACTCAATGGCTGTATTGCCATGGGTTATAAGAATTGTCAATAGGGTGGGTGCTCAGTTCTAGCTATCAGCTCCTTGGTTTGATTAGCCTAAAATGGCTTGTAGAGTCGAGTTTTGTAATGGTAAGTTCCTCTAGCTAGGCTATTGTCAATTAACAGCCAGAGGCTCTTGCTTTGTCATTCAATTATTTACTGATTCATACATACTTGCATTCACTCAGGGGGATTAGCCCAATACAGCAATACAATTCTAGTGATTACAATTCCAATGTATTCTTATAATAATAGTTCTAGTAATACAAGGTATGACTTTAAAGAAACATACATTTGCTAAAAGTTAAAAGGTATGAAACATTAAATACAAAATGTCGGGTAAAGATGAGACAGATGAAATATAAAAAGAAATATTTCTTAGTCAATAACTGCAAATGTGAGGATTAACAGCCACTGGGGACAATAAGTAAGTTAGGTTAGATGAAGTAGACTGATTTAACATAAACTTTAGATGAATATGGGAAGTTTGCTTTGGGAAATAGGTTTTAATCAAAGGGGAAATGTGTTCACCAGGATATATTTAGTCATGTTTTCAATGTACCTTGGCTTTTCTTGTCTCTTACAGGCTTTGCTTTTAGGTGGATATTGTAGTTCTTTTCTTTTCTTTAGTGAGACTTAGCTCCATTAATATGTACATGTAGTTTGTAGGTTTCTCCATTTTAGCTTTATGGCTTGCTCCAAGCCATGCAACACTCATGCAATGAGTATGCTAGGTCTCTGCAAAAAGGGACCTCTTGTTACGGTAAATGATACAAAAGCAGTGTACATAACAAGCCTTGACTTCTGAAAGCCTTTTATATAATCCTACATGGCATTCTCATTAGTAAACTGGAGATCTGTAGACAAGATAGAATTTCTATTATTGGCCAAATAATCACACGCAAAGAGTAAATATAAATGGATTGGTGGCAGACTGTTAGGTTTCAAGTGGAGTTCCATACAGGGGTGAGCTAAGTGCTCTTTAACATTTCTATTAATGATTTGGAGGCAGGAATTGAGACTCTCCTTATCAGGTTTATAGATGAAAAAATTGGGAGAATTTAAAAACACTATGGAAGAGAGTAGAAATCAAAAGGATCTCAATAAATTGGAGAAGTGGGCTATAGACAACAAAATGAAATCCAACAAGGACAAATATAAGGTGTTATGTATAGGGAAGAAAAACTAAAAGCATAATAAATACAAAACAGAATACTATCAAGGCCAACAATTCCCAACCAAGGTGCACTGTCACTTCGGGGCATCTACAGATCCTTTCAAGTGCCACAGAGTTCCATATAATATTAGCACTGTTAGGTGTTCAAACATAATTTATAGGATAAAACCAGAGATTTCAGATATAAAATTACTGATAAAAAATATTCTGACTGCTATACTCCTGAGTTCTTTGCATTAGATAAATTATTTGATTATTTTTCCATAGTAAAAAAATGAATGAAAACTAAGCACTTCCTTGAGTCTAACTATGATGCCTTATGTCTAATGAGGTTGAGAAACACTGATCTAGGGAATAGCACTGTTAAGAAGATATGGAGAGTATAGTACATCACAGGCTCAATGGGTGTGTCTCCATGAGCAGGAATATGTGTTACCCAGTGCCAGATAGCACCAGCATATATTTGTGCCACTGCTAGTTATCCCTGGGGAAAGCCCCTGCATGCACAATGGTCTGCAGCAAGTTGCCCCAGGTGGGATATGGGAGGCTGAGGCCTGCACCTGGGCTGGACCCAGAAGTCTTACCTGGGGTTTTGGGGGCTTGCCAGGGCTGCAGTGGCAGCAATCTAGGCATGTGGAGTCTGACCAGTAGCCAGAGTGTGGCTCTGGCCAGCCAGGCTCCAGTTTTGAGTGGTGCAAGCTGCTTCCCTCTGCACCATGCTCCATTTTTTTTGGCATGCTTTTCTTTTATACTGGGATTTCGTGGTATCTAAATTTGGGTCTGTGCTACAAATATGCAGTTTGGAGAACCAAATCATATGCGTGGGGTGTGTTTTGTGGTGCCTTTGAGGTGCCACAAAACACACTTGCACTTGTATGGATGCATCCAACATGAGATACCAATGTTGTGCAACCACAAAAATGCTAATGCTCATAAGACACAGAGGTGGGGTGATAATACCTTTTTACTCAGTGCCGAAAAGGCTTCAGCTGGAGTATTATGTATAGGGATCTACCAAAATTGAGGAAGCGAGTGATTGATTTCATGGGTTGATCATATGGCCAGTTGCCATTTTCACAGGCTTATTACAATGTCACGCCTCTGCCCAGCCAAGGGTCTGGGTGGTGCTGCCCCTCACCACTGATTGGCCAAGGGGGCCATCATGTGGTCACAGCTCTCACCTCTAATGGGCCAAGAGGACTCTATAGTATGGCTTCATCCCTCACTGATCATTGGCATAGAGTGGCAGGGTTACACAATGGGCAGCCCTATTGGCCAACCAGTAGCAAGAGGTAGGGGCAGCCACCGTCTTGGTTGCTCCATGTTGCACCAGTGGCTTCCTTGCTTCACCCCCACCCTGCCAGGCTGCAAGCTGGGCTGCAGCAGTCATGAGGACTGCTGGCTCCTACCGCGAAGCCAGCATTTTATTTTTAGTAAGGTTTTTTTTATTGCATGGATTTCATGGACATTTCCCAGTTTCCATGAAATCTGTGAAATTACAAATTGAGTAGGTCCTTGATTATATACAATTCAAGGCTCTGTATTTTAAGAACCTAGGGAGGATCCAGGTGGTAAATGCTAAGGATGATAAAGAGGTTAGGATGCAAGCTATATGTGGAGAGAGTGATGCCCATTTTGTTTGAAGAAAAGGAAATTAGGGAGGGACATTATAATAGTTTGCATATATTTGAAAAACTGCCATAAAATGGGGGAGAACAAGTGTTCTTTCTCACTTCAGAGGGCAGGACACAAAGCAATGGATATAATCTTCATCAAAACAGATTTAGATCAAGTGGCAGGGAAAAATATCTTCCTAATCAGAAGAACAGTAGAACATTGGAATAAACTGCCATGGGAAATTGTATAATCATCCTCACTGAGGCTGGCTAGGCATCTGCCTGGGATTGTTTAGGAAGACTCTGTCTGGCATCTATGCAACAGTATGGATGACCTGGGTGTATCTACTTGTAATGTGCTCCAATGCTGTAGCAGCCATTGGCAAAAACTATGACACTACTGCTGTGTTGCCATAGCAACACCCTCCCTCATTATAGCGCATTGTACAGTGATACAGCAGCCAAAAATAACCATGTGCTGCCAGCATGGTGCAGTACAGGCTGTTACTATGCTGTCTTTTAGTACTTCCAAAAGAAAGTACTAAATTACGGAGCAGTAATAAAGGCACCATACAGGCATGTATAGATGCACCCCATGCCCCTTAAGTTGAGGCCCCTTTCAATGTACGATTCCATGACTTCAATAGGATGAGGAATGCAGCCCCTCTCATACTGAGAACCCTAGTTTCATAGGAGCTAAGTTTGAAAGCTCATTGAGGATAAGGTTTGTGAGGAGGGACTAACGGATTTATAGTAGGGTTGTGAAAAACAGGCCCTATTCAATTTGGATTTGGATTAAGCCAGAAACAGGGACAGTGATTCAATTCATTGGTTTTGATCACTGTCCCCGATTCAATTTGGCTGAATCTAAATCTGAAGATTTGATGCTGATTTGGAGAATCAGCAATTCAGCCATTAACACAGCTTTAAATGTTTTCTCTAAATACCATGAGGTACCAGGTGTGTCTTGTGAATCCTGTGATGCTTGGGCAGATGGAGCATCCCACAGGAGTGCACCCCCTCTTCGCCCTGTGCTTGGCGGTGAATCTGGAAGTGGATCAGAAATACTTCTCATCCACTTCTGAGTCCCCTGGCGAGCACACTAGGGGGCCTCCTTATGTCCCCTTGGCTTGGCAATTGGTCATGGAGGGACCCCAGTTGCCCGCCCTGTGGCTTGGTGATCAATCGCAGGAGGACCCCAGATGCCTGTCCCGCAGCTTGGTGATCGATTCTGGGGGGACCCCGGGGGCCCATCCAGACCCACAAGTCACCAGTAGCTCAGCTATGGGGGGAGGGGAGGGAGGAGGGGTGGAAGGGCCCCCCAGCATGCTGTCTGGTGGATCCAGAAGTAGACCAGAAGTTTCTGGTCCACTTCCGGGTCTGCTGCCCAGCATGCTGGGGAGCCTCCCATGCTACTGTGGGACACTCCATGCACACCAGCATCACAGCAGTCATGAGCTGCCTGGTACCTTGAGGTATGTAGAAAAAAGATTTAAAGCTATGTCTGTGTCCAAATCGCCAAATCTTTCCAAATGTCTCCAAATTGATTCACAGGGTTCTGATTTGATTTGGAGGATTAAAGGGTCCTCTGATTCGATTTGGATCAGAGACTGGGCCACTGAATCAGGCCAAATCTTTGCCAAATCGAATCAGGGACTGAAGGATTGTACAGCTATACTGATCCATAAGCAATTTTTTGAAAAGGAAAGGGTAAGGACTGCACTAGAAGTTACTCTGATATTCTATCCCACCAACTCCCTCTTCATATACTCATGCCTTTGAATACACAATGCTCCAGGATTGCATCTGGTGACAAGAATATCAATCTTTTTGTTCCTCAATATAAATGGTGGGAATCATATTGTGTAATATTTGGTCTTATCATTTCTCATTATTCCAGTTCCTAAAATGAAACCCATCTGAAAGATTTTCTTCTGGCTCATGTCACATTGTAAGTGAAGACCAGCATAGACACTTGAGATAGAAACTTTTCATTACATAAAATGGAGGAGAGATAGGCAGGTGTTCTCTGCAAAAGGTACTAAAATTCACTCCCTTGCTCCCTGGTTTGAAATAGCTTAGCTTCAGGCATCTGAACATGGTGGCAAATTGCAAGGGTAGGGAATTATTGGCAACTTAAAATTGTTCAACTTACTGAGGAAATATTATATTAAAGTAGGTTATGCTGCAGTTACACTTTTAGTTGTGATGTATTTTTAAGCTCTGGATAAATTCCTTTTTCAGCATTTATATAAATCTGAAAATATCCCAATCTATAAGATCAACCACTTGTTCACTAGGCACACTGTGAGAGCTCCTACATAATATAAATGTTGTTGATTACTGCTGTTAATGAGACAAATTAATAGGCAACAGAACATGCTGGTAATTGCTAAAATACCAAACATGGCCTAGCAGCTCAGAAATGAGACCTATTACACCTGAATAACTGAAGGTTTGAAACAATGTAGGAGAAAATTACAGCTTGAGGGTGCTTTCTTTCTGTTAAATATTCAGCTTTATTGGAAATTATTCTGAATTTAAAATATTCTCCCTTTCACTTCATCTTCAAATATGATCATGTTTGCTTTCCACTTTAAATCTACTCATGATAACAGATAACAGAGGTAACTTTGCAAGCAATTTTCTACGAACAAAAGTATAGTTTTAGTCATCCTGATAATGCTAAATTATGGTTAAAGGCTTTTATCTCCCCTTTTGGATGCAATTTATCTTTCCAGGCATAGATCCTGTTCAGATATGTATTTTGAATTCCTTTTAAATTTCTCTTCTATCCCAGCAATAGGTGCAGCCATATTACTAATCCCTCTATGACAGGCTCCTATACTGAATCCCAATACAATAGTTTATTTTTAATGTACCTGTTACTGGATCCAATTCCCCTTTCACTGACATCAATGCATATATCAGGAGAAAATTCAATGAAGTCAATGGACTTGCAGAGAGAAAACTCGTGTGAAAAGACAGTTCTCCTTTGTTTACTATAAAATAGAAAAAAAACACATTATTAATGGGCCCTGTTGCTTGCACATTGATCCTTCCAGCAAACCATGACCTTTTTGTTCTGCATGCCCTGTTTAAAATCTACATCTACTACTTCCCACTTAAACCCATAATATATCTAAAAATAAGTACAAACATTTGCTTAGAACCAAATGCATCTATAGACCTGACTGAACTGTATTTAAGTGTAGGGTGTAGAATTGTCTGGGGTGCCTTCATATACACCCTGAGAGTCAACACGAGAAAGGTGGAGAGTTCAACAGATTTAGCAAAGGCATTTGTTTAAAAAAACACTATGTTTCAAACATATATTTTCCTTGGGAGGATAATTTTTATTTTTAACCTTAAACTCAAGCAGCACCTTTCCATCTCTGTTGACTTTCAATACATCTAGTATTTGCTAACGTAATAAGAAATCAAGAAAGGATATGAAATATGAGGGACAGATTGATAGAGATGTCACTAAGTGCAGATGCTTGCCAAATGGTCTGTTTACACTAGTATATGCCACTGAAACAGTTACACTATTTTAATTCACTGGCAGTTTGATCTATTTCGGTCATGCAGACTATGGGGTTAATTCAATTCAGAATAACTGCAGTAACATCCTACAGGGCTCCATGAAAATGAGATGAGATTCTGACCCTAGAGTTCACAGATTTTCTTTTTTTTTTTTTCCTCTTTCTTTTTCTGAACAAACTGGTTTTGACTTAAGAAAGGGCTTTGCTGAAAGAGAGGTGTCAAATCATGTGGTGTTGGTGTCACCTGATTTACATTCTCTCAGGGATTCAGAATTACCCTCCCAAATTGGCTTGGAAAGTTTTCTTGGCTATTTGTTCAGACCAGTGAAGAAAAAGGTGTCCCAGAGCTCTGTTTTTTTATGTGGAATATTTTTCACATGAGAAACCGTTTTGAATATAAACCCCTGAACATGGGCCTGTGAGGTATTGTGAGGAAAAACCATGATCAGAGAAAACTACTGCAGTAGCCATACAGCTATATTTGATTTTCTTTTCTCTTTATGGTCCATTGCCACAACTGACTTAGAAGGTGTCCAGATCCCAGATCTTTGGATCACTTTCTGTCAAAAATATGGCATTGCACTGCCTCTGTGGTCAGGATTCAGCCATGACTCTGGAAAACCCTTTTTTTCACAATTCTGCCTTCAAAAAATGAGGGGCACGTCTTATTTGGTAGGGTGTGGTATGTGAGAAAATATGGTATTCTGTAGTTTATGAAGGACAAATTCACTGGAACATTTTGGCCTTGTAAAGCAGTCAGTGCTTTTAATCATATTTGTCTTGTGACGTACTTTGGGATGCTAATATGAAAAGCACTGATGAAGCAAACTCTTACATGTCACTGGTACTGTCTGTGCATTTGACCACTGCTTATCTGTCAAAACTCATGTTCAATCGACTTATGTATTTAATTTTTTCCCCATTTTCTCTGAAGCTCAGGTAACCTTCTGCATGACTTAACCACACAGAATTTAGCAAAATTGAATGTGAGAGGTGAAAAAGGTTCCAGACATGAGTACAGTGGGGAATATTACAATGCTGTGAAAAACCTTTATTTTAAGAGCCTTCAATCTTTTCAAATCTTAAAAACAACATAACTGAATCACTGTAATGGCAGAACATATTTGGTCACTGTGGGATTTAAGAAAGGGAAGTATTTGTATCATAATTGTCCTTGAACCTAGGTTCTAGGAAGCAGATGTGATAAAGAATTTCCAAGGGCTTAGAAGTAATATCCAGTTTTTACAAGAAAACAAGTAATCTGATGTAATCAAATAGGAAGAAATTACTGAAACAAAACCATCTTTTCAGCTTTTTTATTATTTAGAAAGATTTCCTTAAAGGACTTTAGAGTGTTAACCACTTATTTCTTGTAAGTTCCTACTCCTATTCTTTCTGAGGATACTCATTTATTAGCAATTAAGCCCTCTTTAAAAACCAAACACAACTCTTTTAAAAACAAACTTGAGCATAAAATCAGTGAATTTTGAATACACATACTCATGGTTTAATATAACTCTGCTCCCTTCAGAACAAAATAGAAGGAAAATTTGGATGAAAGTCCTTTCTGGAGGAGCAAGGGGCCAAGCTTATCATTTGCCAGGAGAGGGCATGGTTTGATCTATAGGGACCAGAAAGAAGAATTTCTCAAGTTGCTGAGAAATTAGGAGCTCATTGAAGGCTGAGATCTTCAATGAGTTCTTTGCCTCGATCTTCCTGAGGGGGGACCGGCACTTCCCTCCCACTGGAGGCCTGTATTCCCCGTTGGGAATCACTGCTAGGCAAAGGGTGAGGGTAGACCTGGTGGAAGGGCTTTTGGAAGGGCTGGATGTCTTTAAGTCAGTGGGCCCCGATGACCTGCACCCAAGGGTGTTGAGGGAGATGGCAGGGGTGATTGCTGAGCCATTGGCTCGGTTATAAGAGTGCTCTTGGAGCTCTGGACAAGTGCTGGAGGACTGGAATGTGGTCAATGTGGTTCCCATCTTTAAGAAGGGGAGGGAGGAGGACCCAGAGAACTACAGGCCTGTCAGTCTCATCTTGGTTCTGGGAAAGATCTTTGAGAAAATTCTCAAGTCCCACATCTGTGAGGGACCGGCAGGGGACTAT
>JAGPOW010000304.1:112099967-112119350 GCA_030014935.1 Caiman crocodilus | reverse complement strand
TAAAAATTGTACCTGACCATGCTGACATCAGCAGCATGTCCTCCGCTCCACAAGGCTCATCTAACTAAAGAGCTTGCCTTGTTCCGATCCACAAAACTGGATCCGAACTCCACAACCAGGCGTCCGATCCACATAGCCAGCGTTTCCACTATTCTTATTCTAGACCTTTTACACAAGGCCTGAATCTCAGTCCAGGTCTGAACATGATAGGTGCTGGCAGTAGTGCAGGCCACACTCATCACCTGACCCTCCATTGCCACAGGGTATGTGGCTGCTCAAGCTGTCGCTGCATCTGGTGAGAGACTCAGTTGCAGGATGCTTTTCATTGGTTCCTGGTTACGGCCCAGGGGTAAGCCTGTGGGAATGTCTCAGAATGGGGTCACTACTTCCACCCTGATACTCTGGGGTGGAGTCGCTACTTCTGCCCCGCCACGGGGAACTCCACCCTCCTTCTCAACCCTTCCGTGGTGGCCCCCTTCCATTTCGCCGCCATCTTGCGATGACGGGGGATTCTGACTCTCCACAGCTGCAACCCGCTTAACCGCGTGTACAGTGCGTAATCGGGCTTCCAACTCAGTCCTTTCCTGAATAAGGGTTGTGACCGTGCTGAGCATTACTCGCAGCATTCTCCCCTTCTCTAACACCATGCCAGTCCCTTCAGATATAAAACGGCTTTCCTTCGCTTCTCCATGGAGCTCCGAAAGCTCTGGCTGCCCTGATTCTGGTAACAGCGTATCTACATCTATCAGTGCCGGTCCTTTGCTCTCCCACACACAGCACATACAGCGAGTGAACTCCCGACTGAGAGCCGCATCTTCCTCGCTCGGCTTCTGCTTGGCTGAGGGCTCACTGCCCCCTTGCTCCTGGGGTTTAAACTGAACTCGCTTGCTCCCCATCACACATCCGAAGGCTCTCGGGTGGAGGCTCACTTCCCACTCTTTTGCTGGGTCCCCTTCTCCCTCGAGTGAAAGGCAACCGCTCACAACTCTTCCACCCACTTGATGGTAAGCGATGTGTGCTTCCAATTCCGCAGTGTCTAGCATGTGGTGTTTTCCAACGTGCCAGGGACAACCCTCAACTAATTCCAGCTCCATCACATCTTCCCGGCGTACTGATAATCCTGTTTGTGATGCCATGTGGGGGTTGAGAAACGCTGGTGGAATGGGGCCACTAATGGAGTGTGGAATTAGAGCACTAGACTCACAGGTTGTTGGAAGCAAAAAAAAAAACGTTACTTACAGTCCTTAGGCTGTAGGCATGTTCCTTGAAGTTACAAAACTCAAGCAGGAACTCAGGCACACAAAAGCTCACACTCACGCAGGGTATGGGGCGTCGGATGAATCTGGAGGGGAGTCGTTGTTGGTTGATCAGGCCTCCTTCGTGGCTTGGAAACGCACACGGATCTTTCCTCATGCGTGTCCCAGCTCTCCTCCAGTTTGAGCTGGCATTGCCCAAGCCTCTTATTCGGTCGGCAGGCCAATTGCCGACTGACACATATGCATAATTTAACGTGAGCCAATCACAAGCATGCACTCGCTGGTGCAGCTGCAACGTTTTGGTGGGCTCTGACTGTGCACCAAAACTATTCCTGCGCTGCAGGGGAAACTCCCTGCTCCCGTGCTCATAATGTGCTCAACACAAGCTGTGCCGAGGCATCTCTTAACCGTTATGCACAGACAGTATTAAGAAAACAAAGAAATCTATATTAAGAAAATAATAGAATGACTGAAAAAATGCATGTACACCAGTGGTCTCCAACCCCTTTAAGTAGCAGATCACCTTTGGCATTTGAAGGCAACCCAAGATCTATGGAATGCATCCACCCCCTTCCCCCCCACCAACAGGTAAGATTGTGGGGTGGGAGGAGGGGGTCAGATTGAGGCAGAGGGAGAAAAAATTATTTGGGGGTGTACCTCCCCAGCAGGTAAGTCCCACCTGGTTGGGGCCCCACTCAACTTATCCCTGCTCCTGCCTTGGCAGCACTGTCCCTTGCCATGGAGACCTTGATCTAGCCCCCACCCCTTTCCTTCTCTACTGACTGACCTGCTGGGCTGGAGCACACATGTGCATGCATGTGGGCATTCATCCCCTCCCCCCCAGTGCCTCAGATTGACTCCAAGAGGTTCTGAGATCTACCACAAGAGGCTCCAAGATCTACCAGTGGATCGAGTTCTACTGGTTGGTTATCACTGATGTACACTGTGCTCATTCTATACTATATTGGCTATCTACTGTAGATAATGTTGTGGGGTGATACAAAAATTTCTTGTGAGCATATTCAACAGATATTAGGTAAGAAGGTTCTGAACTGTTCTCTTTTAAGCAAAATTTAACAAACCTCCATCCTTGTTATGGCATCATACTGCACTCCTCAGTGACCAAGATTGCTGATGATTCAGCAGTCAGAATGTGACTCAAGAAATGAAGGCTTGATTCCCTGCTTTACTATAGGTATTTTGTATGAACAGATAGTCATTTATTATCTCTGTGCTTCAGTTCCTTATCTGTAAAGAGAAGATACTAGTTTTTCCCCACCTTGGTGTGTTTTGAGAATAAAGAATTATGAGGAGCTCAAATATATATATGGCCCTCATTCTTGGTAGCTTGGTATGTATAAGTATATACATGCAATATGATTGTTGGAGATTACTTCATTAAACAACTCTTTACAAACTACTGTAGAGTAAACCTGTCTCAACTGGAGGAACAAAAGAAAATCTTAGGAGATAAACAGCCACATTGCGTATGCCTACACTGATATTTAGGATTGACTTTAAGTTCATCCTGCAGCCATACCGTCTACCTATCTATACCAGTTATCATCCTTTTTAAACTCAAGGCACCCCTCATTAGACTCACAGCACCCCTCAGAAAAAGCCAGCTCTTGGCTTTCACTCACTGTTTGACTACAGAAAAATAGAGCAATTCTTCTGTTGCAAATAATTCAGAAGACCTCAATATGTCAGAATAGCTTTGACGCTATGGATTTCTATTTGGAATCCCTGGATTTAACTTGTGAATCATCTGTAAGTTTTTGCACATCTACCAGTGCAAATATTGCATGGTGCCCTTAAAAAGTTCTCACAGCACCCCAAGGTACCATGGCACCCTGGTTGAGAAACAGTGATCTATTCTATAAACTCTTAGTTTACCTCTTATGGAAGTCCTTCCTGTCCTGCTGAATTTCCAGATACAAGATTTCCTATACCTTTGTCTGATTCCCAGTTCTCCCATTTCTGCAGTGTGTTTGGAATTTACCTGCATACTACAAGCCCTTGAATACAAGTTATTTGCTAGCCACACGTCCACAATTCCTGACTTCCATTCCAGCTCTTATAACCCCTGCTTTTCTTGTTGCCCACAAGTAGAAATGAGAAAGGTGAAGAGACAAGTAGCCTTCAGACTGATTCAAGGACTCCACAAGAGAAAACTTGCAATCCATCTCTTAGTATATAGGGCACATCTACACATACCCATTAATGCACATTAACCTAGTTTAATGGGCATTAAAGCATTAAAGCATCACAAAAAAACATGCTCTTTAGCTAATACACATGAAACTAGGCTAATGTGTATTTTTCTGGTACTTCACAATGGAGGGAACTTTTACATGTGGTCCAAGGGTGAAGGAGGCAGCACTTTAATTAAAGTGGCTCTTATACACTTTGTGTATCAGCATCCCTGTACATAAAAATGGTAGCGGGGGGTGCTTGAACTAACTCACTCAATAAGATTTAGATCAAGTGCCCACCCTCACCAACCTTTTTAAGCATAAGGGCACTGATACATGAGGCACAGGAGGTTACTGGAGCATGGCAATCTCCATGAATTGATGCTACACTTGTGTGTAGGCACCGGGAGGTACTAGATTTAAAGAGCATTACCTAAAGTGCATTAATAAACATGTAGACATACCCAGTGTGAATGGTTTGGTGCAGGTTAAAAAGATATGAAATAGAGAGGGAAGGATAGCTCGCATGGATTGGGCTGGTTCAGAGAGACTCCCAATACCGCCCTACACCATTATAGGTAACACTATGGGTGTATGCAAGGTGTTAGAAAGAGGATGAAAGTGATTATCACTTCATCAGGATCTGCCATTAAGGATCTGTTGTTCTGAGTGCTGTGGGCAAGCATAAGTTGATGGGGTCGCTATTGGCAACACTAGCTGCCCTGAGGCCCTGATTCAGCAAGACCTAACTTTAAGCACTGCAATAGGCCCAGTAAAGCTACTAGGAGTATTCACACACTTAAAGTCAGGCATATCATAGAATCATAGAAAATTAGGGTTGGAAAGGACCTCAGGAGGTCATCTAGTCAACTCTCTGCTCAAAGCAGTACTATCCACAACTAGATCACCCCAGTCAAGGTTTTGTCTACCAGGGTCTTAAACACCTCCAAGAATGGACATTCCACAAGCTCTCTGGGTAACCTGTTCCAGTGCTTTACTATCCTCTTTGTGAGAAAGTTTTTCTTAGTATCTAACCTAAACTTCCCTTGTTGCAACTTGAGACCATTCTGAGAACAGTCTAGTTCTATCTTCTTTAGAACTATCCTTCAGGTAGTTGAAGGCTGCTATTAAATCCCTCTTCAGCCGTCTCTTCTACAAACTAAATAAGCCCAGTTCCCTCAGCCTCTTTTCATAATTCATGTTTCCCAGCTCCCTAGCCATTTTTGTTGCCCTTTGCTGGACTCGCTTCAATTTGTCTACATCCTTTCTGTAGTCAGGGGCAAAAAACTGGACACAGGACTCCAGATCTGGCCTCACCAGTGCCAAACAGAGAGGAATAGTCACTTCCTCCATTTGCTGGCAATGCTCCTACTAATGCAGCCCAGTATGCCATTAGCCTTCTTTGCAACAAAGGCACACTGTTGGTTCATATTCAGTAGGGCTGTGCAAAGCTTTGGGTGGTGATTTGGTTCATAGAAGAGTCGGCCCAATTCAGTGACCAATTAAAAGGTCTGAATTGATTCAAAGCTCTCTGAATCTTCAGAAAAGACTCGGAGAGCTTTGATGATTTGGGCAGTCCCCAGTGGCTACGGCAGATAGCTGCAGTCAACTCTGAGCTGGTACTCAGAGGGGAGCATGGGGGGAGCCCTGCCAGCCATCCCCTGCCTTCTCCCCCAGTCCCCCCATGGGTTCCCCGCCCATCCCAGCTCCTGGCTTTTTAAAAAAATGCCCCGGTGCTCACCAGGTGCTGTCAGGTGGGGGGGGAACTCTACTGCCCCTCACTGCTCCATGCTGCATGGGGGGCTCTGCATGAGCCCCCCAACCCCCCCTTGCTCCCCCATGGGTGCCTTTCCCATGGCCAGCTCAGGACCTTTAAGAAAAAAAAAAGGAGAGAAGCTCTGGGACTCACTGCTCCTGCAGCAACCTTGGGGCTTTGGGAGGCTCATGCAGATCCCCACACGTGGTGTGGGGCAGCAAGGATCACCCCCTACCTGGAAGGAATGGTGAGTCAGGTGGGTTTTCTTTTTCTTTTTTCTTAAAGGGTCAGTTATGGCAGGCAGGGCAGGCATGGGAAGGGACTGGGACGCGGGGGTCAGGGGGCTCATTACAGAGCCCCCCATGTATCGTGGGGCAGTGGGGGGTAGGAGGAATCACACACCCCCACCCGGCAGCACCCACTGAGGTTTTTATTTAACAAGTGCCGGGAGTTATGGTGAGCAGGGCAGTCATTGCCAGGCTGATTCAGAGATTCAGAGATTTGGCAACAGCTGAATTTCCAAATCAGATTTGGCCGAACTGATTTGGGACAGTGATTTGGATCACTCAATTGAATCACTGTCCCCCAAATCTGCTGAATCTGAAGTGAATACTAGCCGCTTCACACAGGCCTAATATTCAGCTTACTGTTCTCTGTAACCCCCAGGTCCTTTTTGCCAGAGCTGCTGCTTAACCAGTTAGTCCCCAGCCTGTGCCACTGCATGGAATTGTTTCATCCTAAATGCAGGACTTTCTACTTGTCCTTATTGAACCTCATGGAGATTTTTGTTCTAATCCACCAATTTGTCAAGGTCTCTCTGGATCCTAGCCCTATCCTATGTTTAAGCAGTTAACTACACTAAGGCTCAAAAGAGGTAGCATTAAGATGAATCTGACACTTCAGCTCCTTCCGTTCCCACCAATCAGCTGAAGTGAGTGGCCACAGGAAGGAAACACCTTTCATTGTGCCAAATGATGACTTATGAACCTGCTTGGAAATTTTCCAGTGGAACATTTTTTTCCATGGGAAAATGTCAGTTTGTTGAAAGAAACATGTTCTGCATGAATGCCTCTGTTTTGACTCCTCCCTGGTCCCCTTGCTACCCTCACAACTATCCCAGGCTGTGTGTTTGTTGCCCTGAGGGGTCAGGCCAATGCTCAGGATCTCAATATTGTGCTGTTAGACAGGAGGGCATGGTGTGCAATTGCACATGCAAACATAAAAATCAATTAAGCACACATACACTAACTAGGTGCATACACCCCTACTAGGCATGCACACACTAGCAACTCAGATACACACATGTTCAAAATAACCAGTCTAGGTTCATGCACAGCTATCACCAGTTTAAGCCCATACATGCTACACACACCAAATTTACATAGAATCGGTTTCCAACGCCTGCACATCCAGTATGCATACATGGATTACTAATTCATATACCCTACACACACAATGATATCTATATATGTATATATATGTGTACTCACTAATTCACACACATACCACCCACCCACCTACTCATACACACAGGTGAGTTCCTAAGTTGGGTGTTGTGATGTGTATGTATGTATGTATGTGCTTGGTGTACTTGGGATACCTGAGGAAATGTTAAGGTAAGAAAATGGAAGTGTAGGGAGTGAAAGTCACCAGGACTGGGATTAGGACCAGTAGACTAGAGGGACCTAGGCTGAGGGTAACTGAGGCTGGGGGTAACTTTAGGTTAATAGACCTTAATTGATTAAAAGACAATACCCAAAGCCTGCAGAACAGGAGAGCCATGCCGGCACAGAGTCTGGGAAGGTAGATGGGGAGAGGGAAAATGGGACTAAGGGAAAGTGTGGGTGGTAAAGGGGGGCTCTGGGTGTGGAGAGCCAGAGGATGGCTCTGGGGCAGCTAGAGAAGTTGCAGGGAGAGGCAGTAGGTACTGGGAGCTGGAGAAAGGCTCCAGCTGCTGGAGAAAACTGCAGGATAGCTATGAGGAGCTGGGAAGCTACAGGGGTGGGATGACTACAGAAGGTGCAGGGGAAGCCTGAAAACAGAGAGAGGGACAGCAGAAAATCACAGAAAAAGCATCAAGAGAGACTGAAAGTTGGCAGGGGCAGTGGGAAAGCAGAGAAAGGCAGCAGAAAGTCACAGAGAAAAGGCAGTAGGAATTGAGAGGAGATCAAGAAACTAATGGAGAGGGGTGGGGGCTGGAGTTAAAAGAAAGAGAGAGTGAATGAGGCTGGAATTTAAGATAAGGAAGGAACTGGGATTCAGTAAACATGACCAAACTTGGGGTTGTAAATGACAGTGGTTTTATTGAACAGGGGAGATGGTGACACAATGTCTTATTGGTTCCCTTGCACCCACACACACAATGGAAGCAGGGGTTAGAGAGGCCACTGAAGTCCAGGAGGAGAGAGAGAGACAGAGAGAATCCAAATTGTCAGAGGAAGTGTTCAGGTAATATCTACCTAGCCAGTCTGGAAAGGGGTCCTTGTCCAGTAGGCATTGTCCAGAGAGGGGTTGCCAGCAGGGCCTCTGGGTGGATAAGTGGTGTAGCATGGTGCTGGTCCAGATGAAAAGGGCATCCCACTAGGTCTGTCTTCACAGCCTCTTTTCATAGGGGCAGACCTTGTGTGACCCTAGTGACAGGAGGCACGCCCAGGCAAGGGTCAGCCCCTGGCGTACTGAGCATATGTGCTCCATGCAGGGATATGCAGTTTCGGTTGTCTGCAATGGTGGAGTACAATGGTACAGTTCCTGGTTCTGCAGGGTCTTTTGTCTTTCAAATGTTGGGTTCTTGTCTCTGTTCCTGGGTAAGGTCCATGGTTCTTGGATGAATCAATGCAAGGTGATAGCCCAGTCATTACAGGCCATTCAGTAGAGGCCTGTTACCATCGTATTTCAATCTTTCCCAACCATTCTCATTCATCTGGGAACCAATGTACATGGAAGGGGTACAATGAATCATATTGTTGCAACATGGGATGCTCAGGCAGAGGACAGAAGAGGGAGGCTTGACATATAAAAGGGAAACTTGACATGACTTTGGTTCACATACAAACACAGGCCTAAACCATATGAAACAATAAAAATATCCATATGAAACAATAAAAATCAATAAAAAAATTATAATAATACAATATACAACAGTAAGAATCAATACAAACATAATAATAATACAATATAAAACAGTGGATATCCAAAACCAAAAACTTGCTACCAAAATAAAGATGTTAAAGCTTATCCTAAGCCTGAGCTCACTTATACTTATCTGTAGGGAACACAGAGGGAGAGAAAAAGTCAGAAATGGTTGGGGAAAGGGAGGGAATACATTTTAAAATAAATCAGAAAAAAGAAAAACTCAGGTTTTTGCTACATCTTAATGATACAATTTGTCCCCATCTCACTGATTATGTTTAATCTTTAATTTCAAGTTTTGGCACTGTACCTGCCTCCGCTCTAAGAGATATTCCCCCACCGCCTTCACCCAGGCCCAAGATCTTGTGAGCCTGGAGCCTACGGGTGGCCCTGGTGGTTGCCCCTGCTGACATCAGGAGGACCCCTGAACTCGTCTGCCACGACTTTGAATGTTACTCCAGTGGGGGGTCTTCGCTTAGGCTCGCCACTAGGGTCGGCGCATTTCTCAGCGGGTAGTCTTGGGGCTCCGTCTTCCCCTACGTCCCAGCCACTCGCCACCTTAGGCCCTGGTCCGCCAGCCGTCAATAATGATCTTCACGCCAGGTGTCCGGCTCCCTGGGACACCAGCCTGGCCCTTCTACCCCGGTACCTGCTGCGCTCTTGCAGTCCGCGATGCAGCCAGTTTCTCCGCAGGCTTTCTTATCTATAATGCGATCAGTAGTTCTCCGATGCTTCTGGATCCAATGCGGCCGGATACCACACCACTCCTGCTGCTTGGGGGGCAACTGGTATCCTTGCCCATTCTGCTGCCCATCAGCTCAATCAGCACCTCCTCTGGCTCTGTGGTAGCCATTTTCCTCCCTGGCTCTGCCTGCTCCGCAGTCAGCTCCCCCTTCAGCCCTGTCTCCCCTGCAGCGGCCAATTGCCTCACTGGTTCCGCCGCTACCCGCTACGCTGGCTCCATCACCAGCGTTGCTGCTGACCCTGCAGCCAGTTACCTCACCAGCTCTGTTGATAGCCAACGCGCTGGCTCCTCCACCAACACTGCTGCCGGCACTACAGCTGGTTACCTCACCGGCTCTGCTGGCAGCCGCTGTGCTGGCTCTTCCACCAGCCCTGCTACCGGCGCTGCAGCCGGTTACCCCACTCGCTGTCTCAGAGCTGACTCTGGCTCCACCTCTTCCTCTCTCTGCCACCGCGTTTGGCGACTGCTCCTCACCTTGCTCTCGCTCACTCCTCCAGTCTCCTTCTCTCACCCGCCCAGCTGCCTCAGCGGGGCTGCTCCTTGTTTCCTCCGGGAGGTGACCTCCGCCCCTGTTGCTCTGCCGCAGCCGAATAAACGTCCAGCTGATCACCCGCGTTGGCATCATCTGCGTACACGCCTCCCCCGGCCCTTCCGGACCTGGAGGAGGTAAGTAGGACTCCTTGCTACCCCCGGGGTTCCTTCGGGGTCCCAGCTCCCCTGGGACAGACACCTTTTGCAAACCTCCAACAGCATAACTTCTATCATTTTTGTTATTCCAGTTACTATTATTTCAGAAAGAACAGGCTAGGCGAATATAGCTGGTTAGGCTGTCTGCTCATCTGGTCACTATCCTATATTTTCTGGGACTTGTTTATTGGTTCCAAGTTGATCCTTTATATTTGCAGTAATAAAGCAATGTGTGTTTCCTTTCAGAAACAGCAGAAAAATCTTCCATATGATACATCAGTGTCTGGTGTTCACTGGGGATAAATTACTACGACTAGATCATTTTAAATATCTATTATTCAGAGTTGATGTTAGTCTTCATCTCCACCCACTGACTATATTTTCTTTAATCCTCATCTGTACTGTGCCCCAGATCTTGGGTGATGTCAACTGAGATCGCTTCACTGAATTCAGTAACACTACCGATAATCCATCCATAAGTATTTGCTAGATTGGGATTTCACATGTAGCTTGGGTGAAATTTCCCCATTATCTTCATGCTGCCTTAAGAATCAATTAGTCCAGTATCTTTTAATTTTTACTGGCTATTTCATTGGCTATCTTAGTATGATTACATTTGGTTGTAAGTTAAATTGTTTCGACCAAGGTGACAGACCTTCCTGGTGGTGTAGCATTTTTGCCAGTGATCTGGGAAGATTGGGATTTATGCACTTTGACCGAGAAAACTTTTGAGTAAGGCTCAATGGTAAAAATAATAACATGCTTCATAAGTTATATAACCACTTAGAAAAGAAACGTGCTATGCTACATTAGACTTGCTCTAAAAATGACATGTGTGGCTTGAGTAGTTAGGCTGAGACGGGTGCTCCTAGAAGAAAACTTGTCTGTGTCTGCTGATTCAGCCATCAGTCTACAGTAGATCCCATGGTTCCTTCATTTCTTATTCAATTGAAGCAGTGGCTGGTTGGCTTGTGTATAGTTACCAACACATTGTCTGTGTTCCTATTCATCTCATCCCAAGCCCACTTATCCCCAAACCCTTCCTGCAGAAAAGCATCATGGAGTCCTGGAAGATGTGGCCACATTCTTCTCCATAGGAAGTCTCCAAACTGTTTTATCTTCTTCTGTACCACTTGCTCCCCAGCTCATAATCATTGCTGCACAGCAGAACCCTGAGGGCTGGATTCCCCCATCTTATACAGTTATTTTCCATTATGTCAGCAGCACAAAGTAGTCTTAAACCAAAGGAGACAGATGATGGAAAATATTCCTGCACAGGAAAACTCACTGCCTGCAGAAGTGGTTCTGCTGCTTTCTGTGTCAGCCACCCACCCAGCTGACCTGGGTGAAAATAAAGAACAGGCATATGAAGGGCATGTCAGGGTGGAAAGGGGGTGGGGTAAGGAATTGAGTGAATATGTAATGGAACAAAGCCATAGGACTGCAAAATAATAAGGTGGAGCACATAGGATTAGAAATGGAGGAGAGAGAGCACAGTCTGTTAATAAATTATAAAAGAGAATAAATTGTGTCCTATTCTGAGATCTGATTGACAAAGCAAGGGTAAAGGGCTGGGAGGAAGCTTGAGTATAAGTATGAGGCAATCTGTACTAACTTTGGTACAGAAGTTGTGGGTGTGAACATTTGGCACAGGAATCAGCCAATCAGTGTTCCCTATTTATCCACTGAAGGAACCCTGATGTGGCTAGCTGTGCCAGACTTGGCATAGAGAATATGGCTCTCCGATTCAAGACACTGTAGGTAATGAGAAATTATTTTCCCAAAAAGATCACATTTACACAAGCCAATTCCAATGTTAGCTAATGGAAATTCCTTTCTTGGTATGTTTAAGCATATCCAACCACAGATTAGGTGCAGACCTGGGCCTCTTATGGGGGTTTTGGGACAGCTCCTTTGAGATGAGTAGAACTACGGGAATAAATCAGGAATCATGACAGTCATTTCCAATATATCTCTGTTAGTCCCCATTTCTCTTACAAAAATGATTGATTTGTTTAAAATTAAATCAAAACAATTAAGGTTAAAAAACCTGTTTCCTTTTACCTTCATTTTTTAAAATGTAAATTATCACGCAAAACCCAGAATTTCACCTGTGCATGTCTCCAGTGCAACCTACGCATCAGGGGATGCCTTTATATTTCTTAGGCCCCGTCTACCAATGGCCCAGTTATGGCAGCTGGGGTTATTAAGGCACCCTGAACCACCTTTCACTGGGGTAGTAAGTGGCCTGGTATTTTGGGGGGCTCCTGGACCTCTGAGAGCCCCAGCAGGCCACCCACTCCTGACAGGGTGCAGTTTTAGGTCATGCCCAGGACCAGGAGCCTCCAATCCATCCCCTACAGCTCCTGCCCTTACCTCCAGGATGTTCCAAGCAGCCTTGCAGCCAGGCAGTGTTACTATATGGGCCACTAGCAGTTAACTGTTCTGTTCATATAGGCAGCCAGGGATCTAAAATGGCCACTGTAATCAAGCACCTGCTGCCTGCTTGGCTGGGCCCTTAAAGTGGCAGGCAAAAACAGTGCCCTGCCACAAGGTCCCTCAGTCTCTCCTCATAGGGCTTGTCCTCTAAGCCCATAACCATACAAGTTTCCCTCTTCTGGACCCTCTCGAGTCTATCAACATCCTTCTTGAAGTACAGCACACAAACTGGGTATTCCAACTGAGGTCTGACTAATGCTGCATTGAGGGAAAGTATCACCTCCTTGGTTCTATTTGTCATGCATCTGCTGATCCATGATGAAGTGCAGTTAGCTTTGCTGATGACTTTGTCACACTGATGACTCATGTTCATCTTGGAGTCCACTATGACTCTAAGATCCCTTTCTGTTTCTGTGCTTCTGAAAGGATCACTTCCCAGGCAGTAGATGTGCTGGATATTTTTGCATCCTAGGTGCACTCTGCACTTGACCCTGTTATACTGCATCCTATTGTGTACTGCTCACTTTTCTAATCTGTTCAGGCCTCCCTGCAATTGTTCCCAACCCTCTGGAGTGTGCACTTCACCCCACAATTTAGTATCATCCACAAACTGGGACAGAGTACAATTCATACCCATATCTAAGTCACTGATGAAGATATTGAAGAGTACAGGTCCAAAGACTGAATCCTGTGGGACCCAACTACCCACATCCTTCCAGGTCGATTTGACTCATCTATTACCCCTCTCTGGGTTTGACTGCTAAGCCAATTTACCACCCACTGGACTATGTAACCATCTATGTCACAGCCTCTTAATTTATTTATGAGACTAGGATGAGATAATGTATCAAGGCCTTGCTAACATCCAAGAAAACAAAATCCACCTCTACTCCTGTGTCTAAGCATTTTGTGACCCTGTCATAAAATGAAACCAGATTGGTCAGGTTTGATCTACCTGTTACAAATCCATGCTGGTTTCCCTGCTGCGTTATTTTTCCCGCTGGACTCCCATAAATATGACCCTTTATAATCTTTTCAAAGACCTTTCCAAGGATGGAGGTGAGACTGATTGGCCTATAATTTGGATCCTGGATCCTCCTTCCTCCCCTTATTGAAAATAGGCACCATATTGACCCTTTTCCAGTCCTCTGGGACCTGACCCAATTGCCATGGGTGCTCAAACAGCCATGCCAGTGGTTCTGCTATGACACCGGTCAATTCCTTCAGTAACCTTGGATGTAGCTCATCTGGGTCTGCTGACTTGAACATATCCAGCCCATCCAAGTGACGCTGCACTAAGTCAGCATCAACAGTTGATGGACTGGTGTCCCTCTGATGCCTATCAAAGAACCCATTAAGAGACTTATCTTGAGCCCTGTTTGGGAATACTGAGGCAAAAAACTCATTGAATATCTCAGCCTTGTCCCTGCTGTCTGTCACTAATTGTTCCTCCTTGTTCAGTAAGGATTCTATGCTGCCCCGTGCCTTCCTTTTACTCCCTACTTATCTAAAAAATACTTTTTGTTGACTCAGTAAACTCACAGCTATTTATGCCTACTTCAGACTATCAAGTTAAATGTGGTTCATCAATGACATCACAAATGTGTGAGCCTTCACATCATCCAGCATAGTAGAGTTGCCAGAACACTACCCCCACAAAGGTATCTCCTGCGACATAATCAAAATATGTCCTTGGGACTTTGAGCTTTACGCACAGAATTCAAAAGAAAATGCATATAATCACATAATGAGCACCACTGATTGGCTTAAGAAAACTGAAATAATGGGTGCTGACATAAGTGACAATCGTTACTTGTTACCTGAAAGCAATCTACAGCCATGACAGAAGTGTATGGCTTTCAAAAGTGGCTGATCATGTGACAAATTAACCTTCATCTAATGAGGGATCAGATGAAGGCACTCCAAAGTGGAGCACCTTAGGGAACTTCTTTTCCTTAGGGTCATTCCATCATGTGATTAGAGCTGTGCTGATGTAGCCCATCCCCACCCCTGGCGAGAAAGGGAGGCAGCTGTGGGCTGGAGTCTGCCTGGCTTGAGCTGGGGGAAGGGTGGGTGGATTGGAGCTCCCTGCCTTGAGGCCCTCCCCAGCCCCTTCCCCCTGCAGATCAGGTGGGGCAAAGCTCCCTCCTACTCCCTTCTCCCCCTCCCTATCTGCAGACAGAACTGGAAGTGGGGGGTCTAGGGGAGAAAGGCTGGAAAGTGGGACTCAAATTCCACCTCCGCCTCACACTCCAAACCTAACAATTTTGCAAGTCTTTTGGGTCTCCAGGGTGGGGGGTTAACTCATAGTGTTTAACTCATAGTGTTTTCTGTGAAGTGCCATGATTTAGAGCAGGGACCTGTGTGTCTTTCAGCACCCAATAATATGATAACACATGGGATTTTTTTTCCATCACTTCTTTCAGGACAGAAAGTCTGAGAGACAAAGAATGCATCATAGAGGGTAACACAATCTCATGGTTCTTTCAATAAACAATTCTGTCAAAATAGGGGTGAGCTCAGTGTGGTGTTTTTTGTTGTTTTTTTTTTAACCAAACAAAACACTTTCCTCTCCTCCAACCATTTCAATACCACATTAGATTGTTTCCCCCCTTATTTGATAAGGGGAGCTAACACAGAAAAGAATTGCTTTGGGTTTCCTGTAGCTATTGGCTTTCCCATCTGTACCCTACTTGCAAACATTTATTTCAGATGAGTAACTGGAGATAGAAAAATGCCATCAAGTGGATGAAACAGTCAGGAATTGTAATTTTAAAAAATGTTATTGATCTCATCTTAAAGCAATATATTAATCTATGTAGATTAGTATGACATACTGAATTATGACTGCATCAAAACATCTCCTGTTATCCTCTAAGAACACAACCCTGATGTATCATAGAGGGAGCTTAAGAGCTGCAGAGTTCCCTTCTGAGGTTTCTCCACAGCCTGTATGTACATTTTGGTCCCACTGCAGTTGAGGCTTCTGGTAAGTTATAAATTTATAGCCAACAACCTGATTTAGCAGCCCACTTCCTTCCATGGTCAAGGAAAATGCACAGTGGCCAACACTAAGGAACTGAAAATCATGGGCCTGACCCAAAGCCCATTGAAATCAAGAGGAGTGTTATAATTGACTCAGACAGCCTAGAGCTCTGCTATAAGATCACCTGACTACTGGACTCAGAAAACAAGGTCCATTCTCTACCAGTACAATATTATGCTTCATAAAAGTTCACCTTTGGCTCCAGCCTGGTCCCACTAAATTCCAGTAGTTATAAGAATACATGTGACACTAGTGATGCTGGGAATGGGCAATTTTGCAAGTCTAAGTCTGTGACTGCCATCAGTGATCAAGGCTAATATTTAACTTGACATTTGCAGCCAGAATATTAAAAAAACATTTAAAAAAGTTATGGAAAAGTTTCTTGATAATGTCTTTTAAGTGTTGCATCTCTTCTAGCACTCTTTTTAGTTTTGAAACAGGTTCCGTGTTCCATTGCCATACGAGCCCATTGTCGTTTTTATTTTTTTGTTCTACATTTGATCTTAATTGCTGAATAAATATTATAGTTTCTTAAATGCAAACCCAGGATAGAATGTTTCTTTTCAAGTGTAGAACATGCATAAGGTGCTGTAAAATAAAAAATGTGTAGGGTCAAGTTTGGGGCTTACTGATAGCAGATCTCTTGAAAGAAAAGGGTCCGTGATACGTTTATTTGCCACGTGATAAACTCATTAACAAATATGGGAGGCTGAGACAGGTGTTGTATTGTATGTGTAGATCTGACGAATGATCTGCCAAGCATCATTAAATAATTTAACAGACTCAAATCTAATTCTAATATAATCCCACAACTTTTCCCCATAAACAGAAATGGTTGATATATCCTATGAGAGGGCATTCAAGATTTAATTTAATCTCTATGGACTAGAGTCACAAATGGCATTTAGGCACTAAACAACAAACACTAAGGTAGTGTTGGCTCTCACAAAACCCTCCTCCTAACCTTGTAAGCACCTAGATTTCTGCAGGAATGTCTTCTAGATGTCTACATTTTTTGCCAACCATCTACACACCTGGCAACTCAACACTGCTAGGACATATCTCATACCTGAGTGCCACTGGGATTCACAAAATTTCACATAAATCATTTGCAGAGCCTGATCTGCTGGACATGCTCAGAAGCTGAGCAGCTATGCCTCAATTCAACACAAAACTGCTAGAGATAGTAATGGCCCCTATTTTAACCCAGTAGGCTCACTGATTAGAACTTTTTGCTGGGATATGGTAGTCCAGGTTTTAAATTCTTTGCTGGGAAGGATTTGAATCCATATTTAGAAATATCCATGTATTCAAAGGATGGCCATAACTAGAGGTCCCTTCCAGCCCTATTTTTCTATGATCCTATACCTAAGGAAGACTACATCCTCCCTTATGTTCTATTGTGATCCCTAAAGTTAGCAGACAGCAGCCTCCTACTGTTCCGTGTTGGCACCAAATTCATTAGATGGAAATATGTGGGAGGTGGTTCTCGGTCGATGTTCCTCAGCTTCAGAGCACTCTCCTCATGAGGCTTATCACAGCCTCAGCCTGGACTCCTTTCAGAAGTGTTGTCAAACTTCCTTATTTGGGCAGGCTTTTAACAGGGATTAAATGTGGGAGTACTGTTTGAGGAATTGTTTTATCATTTACCATTTTATTTAACATTTTGTCCAGTTTTATGGCTTGACTTGTTTTTATTGTAAACTATTCTGAACCTTTCTATTTTGGAAGAGGAGTGGAGGTGGGGACAACATGCAATGCAGATAAAGAAACAATCACAATATCATGCCCCAAACTCCAGGGAGCCCTGGAAAGCAAACTACAAGCTATCCTAGTAGTAACAGGCTTGATTCCATCTTACTTTGTTCTCACTGGGCTATGGCAGAGATTGAATTTCCTAACTGCACTCTCCTGCTTCCCATACCAAAGAGGTATACTTCATTTCTACTTCGTGGTTTCCTGACCCACAAAGTGGGGAAAATCCAGGGACTGTGCAGATAGGGCAGAGGTCATGCACACGGTTATCTGCAGATAACCTAGGTCTTATGCCAACGTAGAGTTATGCAAGTCAGATCAAGTACTATGTAAAAGATGTATAGTCTCATATTTGTACATGAACTGTGGTTAACCACATTTCAAAATATAATTGAACTGTGTACCTACAGTAGGAAAGAAAGTACATGTCAGATTCCTTACTGACCAGGAAGGTGAAAAACAAATATGTAGGGGTAGAGTGGGATGATAAGGGAAAGTATTAGAAAGGACTGTAATATTGAATGTCATATACTGTAAATTTGCAACGTGAATTACAGCTCACAGAAGCCTCCAGGAGACTGGAAGAAGGAACTGCAATGTGAACTGTAACTTCCAAAAGCCTCCAGGGGACTAAAGGAAGCAAAATTCTGGATGCCATGGCTGAGAGAGACATGTGGCTGGCGACTCAGAGGCTAGGGACAGAAGTTACACATAAACCAGTTTAAGTGATCAGAAACTGGTTTAAACCTGTAACAGAACACAAGTCCAGTGCACATAAACCAGTTTCAAAATGGCTGAAACTGGTTAAAGATAAACCTGATTGAATACAGTATCAGACTTCACTGATTTAGGTCACACCAGTTTATGAAACTTCTATCCCAGATTCCTTCCTGTTTCAAGTTAAATCACAGTCCCCTAACTTCCCAGCATGCTTTCCAGCCCTGGTCTGGGCTGGGTTACCTTGTCTGCTCCACAGACCAAGGCTGGCCCCACCCCTCTGCTCCCTAACTGGAGCAGTGAATGTTGGATGCCAAGGGAATGAGAGAGGACAAGCCCAGCTGGGGATGCAGCCCATTCTATAGGATGGGGACTGCCCCCACCCCGGCAAACCCTGGCTGGGGGGGGGGGGCAGTCTGGGGCCAGGGAGGGAGGTTCCCTACTCAAACTTACTGCTGGCTGCAACTGTGGACTACAAATCCCAAAGGAACCTGGAGGTAGGAAATGATGAGCAACCCTGCAGAGTAGGGCTGCGTGAAATTTTACCGACTACTTCATTTCAATGCTGTTTTGACTAATTTCAAGCTTGAAACAGTGAAAGTGAAATGAAACAAAGAGTTTGATAACAGCATTGCAATGAACAAGGGCAGTCCAAGCAGTTCAAAAGTTTTGAAACATTTCGAGTTTTGAAGCTGAAGCTGGGCTTGCCTGCAGGGAAACAGTAAGGAAAGGGAGGGGGAAGGACTGCTCTGACATTGATTGTGTAGCTGGCCAGTGATTGTGTGGTGTAGAGACTCCAATACGAGTGAGGGTGCACCTTAACACACACACAAAGTCACACGTCACAAAATTTACTTGTCAGCAGCCTGAGGAGCAGTTTCCCAGAAACCCATGCACCTATCTCCTTGAAAGCTGGCAGAATTCATGACCTCAGGAGGGGCTACCATGTCAGCAGTTTTCACCCCCCTGAGCCATAACACACACACACACACGACATAAGTTTTGCTTTCAAGATGTTGAGGTACAGTTTCTTAGAAATTCCTATATCTATCTCTTTGAAACTTGGCAGGTCTCATGGTCTCAGAAGGAGCTACTGTCCCTGCAAGTTTCATCTAGTTCAGGCAAGTAATGACAGTTGCAGGCAGTTTTGTGCTTCCCCATTATAGCCTAGGGTGAAACATTGAAACAGCGTCGAAACAGCGAACAGTTTTAATGAAACAAAATGGAACACTGCTTTTAAAATGAAACAATTCAAAACAAAATATGATCCCATTGAAACGGTGAAACAAAAGTCGAAATGAAATGTTGGTGTTTTGCACAGCCCTACTGCAGAGTCCTGGTGACATAATTTTGGACTGCAAATCCCAGAGACCTCTGAGCCAGCAAGAAGAGGAAGGGAACTCACAGCCAGAGAGCCACACATATGGCCAAATTTCCTGAATCAAAAGTAAATGTCCGTTCACTTCTGTTTCAATTTAATCTGTGCAGTTTAGAGTAACCAGCAAAACTAAATCCATTCAGCCTCAGGCTTTTTGATGGTCTATGCCTAGCCTGAAGGAGCATCAGGGCCAGGACTGTGAGCTGCAGCAGTGGGGCTCAGATGTGGAAGCCCTGGTGGATGACAATTAAGCATTTTGGGACCACAGGTTGTTTGGGAG
>JAGPOW010000304.1:112088490-112099867 GCA_030014935.1 Caiman crocodilus | reverse complement strand
CCCTCTGAAGTTGTAGGAGGGTTCAAATTTTCTCAAGCGCATATACCGTTGTATTAGTGTTCCCTACATGTTACCTGTTCTTGGGTGATTTCACCTAGTATCAGTGCTTATTACCTGTTGCTGGGATCCTAAGTGTATGTGCCTTAATGTTAATGTTTATTCATTTGTGCTTGTCCTTTTCTCTGCAGCCCACAGATTTGTGACACTAAGTTTCAACATCCCTTATATAAAAGTGGGAATTGTCCTTGCTGGCTCCCTGTGCCAGTTCCTGGGGTTGCAGGGCTTAGTACAGTACACACAACTAAAATAATTTGTTACCAGGGAAAAAAGATTCTCTTATTGCATAATGGAAGATACTAGATAGAAACTTAGTGCCATCTTTGAGTTTATTTCTTCCAGCTGTTTCCTTGGCAATAGCTGAATTTCTTTCTCAAGATAGTGCTTATAAATGTTTCAAACCCTTTCATGCAATGAGATGTGTAAATGTGGTGAATCTATATGTATGAAACTTAAGTTACTTTCTGATGAATCAGCTTGTGCCAATGCATGTAGCATTTTACTTTGTGTTTTCAATATAGTCTGTGCCTGCCAGGCTGGTAGCACTATCCCCATTGTTGTGGCAGGAATTATTTAATTATGAAGGTCCTTGGATGACATAATAGTAACCATTCTGATTTCCGTGTCTTTACACTATCCTTTTTCAATATTATTACTTTAGTGGGTGGCCTTTTCAGTGAATTGTGAAAAATTGACTTTTCTGGGTCAAACTCAAATGGAATTCTGCAACATGCTGCAAGGAACAGTTGGGATTTTAACACAGTGGCTAGTATCTCACAGATTTTAAACTTACATCTCTATAGTTTACTTTCTAACAGGTAAGCTGCAGGGCTAAAGTGTATGTATTGTATGGGAAAATAATAGTAGTTCCAATAAGTAGTTCCAATAAGTTTCTTGAAATATTAAAGGAAATTAATAACATTTTAAAAAAGATGAAATTAGATTCTGTGTCAGTCCCAGCTGCCTTTCACCTTCCATCTGGTATATAACACATTAATCCACAAAATCTTTGGCAATCCCTCACAATTAAGGATGATTGTCTTCCCTGATTGTCTTATCTGTATATCCAAAGATGGCTGATGAGGCCTATCCAGGAGTGACAGACTCTACAGCATCTCAGGCATATGTTCCCATATGGAGTGGGTGACACTGGGTTCTTGATTTGTTCTGTGACACACTTTTGGCTGCTTCCACTTTTCCATGTCTTGTTGTTGTGAGCTTTCAAAGTACTTAGTTCTCTGCAGCAACTCTTCCTTCATTTGGGGCAGTCCTGGAAAACAATTTCCCAGAAGTTTATATTGATTTTGTATTTGTTTAGGGATGCAGGACATCCCTGAACCACTTTCTCTACCCTCCTCTTGAGTGTACACTTTGGCTGAGCTGGGAAAATAAAGCTTGCTTTGAGAGTCAGACATTTAGGTGACATGGCCAGACCAACAAAGTTGATATTGGAAGATCATCACTCATACTCATGGTGTCGGCTTGCAGGAGGACACTAATGTTGGTGCATCTGTCTTCCCACTGGATGTGGAGGATCTTCACAGGCAGCATTTCTCCAACAACTTTAGATGTCTCCTGTACATTGTCCATTGTCCATGTCTCAGCTCCATTCAGCAAGGTAGGGATCATGACTTCTTGATAAACTATGACCTTGCTTTTGGATCTGATGTCACAATCTTCGAACACCCATTTCTTCAGCCTACACTTGAACATTTAAGGCAATGTTGGATTTCTTCATCAAAGTCAACCTTCTGTAAGAGATGGCTTCCAAGGTACCAAGGATTATTTCCAAGGAAATAATCAATATTCTCTAGAGTCTCACTATGGATCTGGATTACTGGACCTGTTCATTAGGAGCTTGTTGGTGGTGGACCGTAGTCTTCTGAATGTTACGCATCAGTCCCATTAACTTATATGCCTCAGTAAAGACATCAGCAATTGCCTGGAGATCTGCTTCCAAGTGAGCACACACTACAGCATCACCAGCATACTGGAGCTCAATGATTGAGTTCAGGGAGGTCTCAGTTTTGGCTCAGAGTTGACTGAGATTAAACAGCTAACACCCATTTGATAGTTTAGCTCCACTCCAGCTGGCAACTTGTTGGTGTTCAGATGTAACATCATGGCAAGGGATATTGAGAAGAATGTTGGAGGGATGACACAGCCTTGCTAAACTCCCATTTTAACCTCAAAGGGATCTGTGACAAATCTATTACTGAGAACCACCACTCACATATCATCAAAGAGTAGTCAGAGAATGGTGACAAACGTTAGTGTGCATCTATACTTCAGAAGGATCCTCCACAATATTTTTTGGCTGACAGAGTCAAAGGGCTTCATGAGGTCAAAGAAGGCCATGTAGAGAGACTCATGTTGTTCCCAGTATTTCTCCTGCAGCTGGTAAACTTTGAAGATCATGTTACTTGTGCCTCTTGATGCCTTAAAACCACACTGACATTCTGGGAGGAGCTCTTCAGCAAGTGGAAGGAGACAGTTCAGGAGGGTCTTCACAATGATCTTCTCTGTGGTAGACAGCAAGGTAGTTTCCAGACTCGGATTTGTCTCCTTTCTTGAAGATTGTCACAATCATAGCATCCTTGAAGTCATCTGGGATTTCCTCATTCCAGATCCCTAAGATGAGGGCATGGAACTGTGATGTAAACTCCTCTCCCCTCTGCTTCAAGATTTCAGCAGGAATTCTATCTGCTCCGGATGCCTTATTGTTCTTCAACTGATTGATGACTTTCCTTACTACATCAAGAATTGGAGTGATTCTGAGATCATCTCTAACTGAGTGTTGTGGGGTGGAGTTGAGAACACTCTCATCCACAGCAGTCTCTTTTGAGAAGGTCTTCAAAGTGTTCCTTTCAATGGGAATTGATGGCTTCCTTTCTTTGATCAGGTCTTCTTTATCCTTAGGTCTCAAGGTCCCTGAGTGCTCAGACCATAGATGGCTTTGGTGGCACTGAAGAAACTGTGCGTATTGTGGATATCAGTGAGATGTTGAATCTCCCTAGCCGTGCCTTCCCACCATTTGTTCTTCAAATCACAGGTCCTCCTTTGGACCTTTGCCTTGGCTTGTTGGGGATTCAGTTTCTTTTGCTTAGAGTTAGTATCATTCTGCCAACCACAAAAGGCTTTGAACTTGTGATCAATTAGGTCTTGGACCTCCTGGTCATTCTCATCAAACCAGTCATGATGTTCCTGATAGAGACTCCAAGTGCCTCTTCACAAGCACTGATGACAGTGGCATTGAGAGCACTCCACACACTGCTGATATTCTCCCATTGTTGATTAAAATACAGCAGTTTTTTGTTGAGGCACCTTTGGAAGAGATCTTGCTTATTCAGGTCCTTGAGTCATTCAATGTTTACCTTCTGTCAGCACTGATTCTGCTGCACTAGTCATTTGGGAGCCAGTTTAAGTGACATAACCAAGTGGATGAGTCAGTCATTAGTCCAGCAGTCGTTAGCTCCTAGCGTAGCCCAGGCACGGACAATGACATCGTCAATCAGGTACCAATGCTTAGATCGTGGGTATTGCCATGATGTGTTGTGCCTGTTTTTCTGGTGGAACAGGGTGTTGGTGATGGTTAGTCCATGTTCTGTGCATTTGGTCAAAAGGAGGATGCCACTGGAGTTGACCTTTCCTACTCCTTTCTTGCTGATAGTTCCATTCCAGAGGTTAGAATCCCTTACAACTCTGGCATTGAAATCACTGAGAAAAGTAAGTCTGGCTCCCTATGGAACATAAGAAAGGACTTGGTCAAAGTTAGCATAGAATTCCTCCCTGGTTTCATCAGCAGCATCAAGAGTCAGGCATATGCACTGATGACAGTGGCATATTGGCTCTCCATGAGTTAAAATGGGGTACCTCATGAGGTACTCCTGTCTCATCCAAATGCTAGACCAGCATTCCTCAACCAATGGGTCATGACTCAAAAGTGGGTCACAAGAATGTATGACAGGGCCACAATCATGGCAAATCACATATTTTCTCCCTTAAAGGAGAAACGTGGGAAATTGCAGGTTGAAGCCCTATGCCCACTGTGGGTGCACACCCCCCCCACCTACCCAGCACCACACTCTCACCCCTGGCACCACATACTGGAGGGCTGGGACCTAGAGGTGGGAACAGCAAGTCAGGAGTGATGGGTACCAGCAGGGCTGGGAGGTGGATGGCTTTGGCGTGTGACTGAGGGCCACCAGCAGAGCAAGGGGGTGCAAATCAGGACTGAGGGGCACAATTAATTTGCACCATACATATTGCACAATGATGAATGTCCCTTGGGAATAATGGAGGGCCAGATGCTGATAACTCTGCTAATGTTTTCCTGTTCAAGTTTAATTCTGTCTTTAAGTGTTGAGCTGCTTTAACTTATAGTGTGTAATAAGTATTTTGGGGCCAAAATACTTGTGTGTTTTCTACTTAAACAATTTGCTGGAACAAGACTGGCCATTGATGTTTACAAAAGGGTCCTCATACGAAGCAGGTTGAGAACCACTGTGCTAGATACCCTTCTTATAACTGCTGGCTTCATGGCAGTTCTTGACTAGGAGCTTCCAGACCTTACAATCCTGATCCTGTTGCCATTACCGGGTCACCAAAGGGATTGGCAAATGTGCTGGAGAAGTTGTTTTCATGGAAGATGCCTGTGCATGACTTCTTTTATCATAGAGAAGCTGCTACACATCAGCTTACACATGGCTTTTGACAGAATGGGATCTTGATCCAATGGTAAGGAGACCAAGACAATTGGAAATCTCGTTCCACTGCAGCCTTCATACACTTACACAGTCATTGAGATTCTAACATCTTCTTCCACTTGCTCTGCTGTTGGGGACTTGGGGACCCATGGCTGGGTGATGGGCAGGCTTATTATAGTGGCAACCTGTTCTTACCATGTCACAGCACTGTCAAAGGATATATGTGGTTTTTCAGGAGGGAAACCATTGCCATGTGCTGTTCTCACCACATCCTGGTGGTGCTTCCATTGACTGGTCTGCGACTGCTCATTCATCAGAGTTGCCCCTGCTTATTTCACAGCCAACCTTGAATGAAGATCATTCCATTATACACCATCTGTGGAAGCACTGCCCCACAGCTCACAAAATAATATCTCATTTATCAACAACTCTTTCTTCTTACTGGGCTGGTTGCAATCTCTCTGAAGCTTTTCAAGGTGTGCCTGCCATTTAGTCCTCGTAAACGCTTTTACAAGGGTGTGGACTCAAAGGTTACACAAAGTGCTACAAGCGGTGTGGAATCAAAGGTTACAAAATGTCTCATGCAGTCCAATGCACACTGCCCTGGCACATAAAGTCATGCACAGCTTCATTATAAACATAGGAATTGAAAATGGCTAAGTAAAAGAATGGGTAAAACCTGACAATTGAAGACATCTTATTTTATGCATGCATTATTTATGTATGTATTTGTTTATTTATGTATATGCAATTTATATGCTGCTCTTCTAACAGAGGCTCAGAGTGATTTACACTAAGAGATTTAAATAGAGACCCAGAACTAATATCTATAGCAATGCATAGCAACCCAAAGATCTGCCCTAGTCATCCAGCTGTTGGGGTTAAGGCAGACCAGGTTTTGTAGCCAGTAACAACCAAAGGAGTGATTTGGCTAGCATCATATCTGTCTTTGATTTCCTTGCATGAACAACCAGGTACCCACTTAGAGCTTAATATGGGAAAGGGAGGGATCACAAATAGTATGATTTCAGCAATACTGCAACTTACATATCTGGGTCTATGGTGAGAGGCCTTGACCATTCTGCTGCTATCACACTCATAGGTAGTGGAAGGGGAAACAAATGGGGATTAGCCCCCACCAAATATGGGGCAGCAGTAGGGCCACAAGGTAGCCCAGCTGAGGGCTTCCAGCAGCTACAGGAGGAGCAGGGAGGGAGTGGGGCTGGGGCTGAAGATGGAGCTGGGGCTGGGACTGGGACTAGGGGAGGGGTAGACACTGCACAGCCAGTGAGGCATGGGTCTGAGCCATGAGTGGCTTGTCTGGGGGGGCGTGGCTCCTGCTGTGTCACCCCGGGATGCATGGGGGGCATGTGCCCCTTGATCTGCACAGGACAGAATGGGCTGCCACTGTGGGCTGGGGCCAGAGCTGCAGCGGTGGCACTAAGAGGGGGCTTTGGGGTGGGGTGCAGCCACCCAAAAATTCACCAAAGCCCCCCCAGTCTCCCTCCCAGCATCACTGCTGCTCACCCCAGGGAAGAGCCTGGCGTTGCCCTGGCCTGAGTCTGCAGTGGCAGCCCGCCCTGCCCTAAGCTGTGCAGATCTGGGGGCACATGCCCCCCAGACCCTTCAGAAACACATGCAGAGGTGAGAGCTTCTACCCACCCCACACACTTCCAAATCAGCTCCAGGTTTGTCCCTCACCCCATCTCCACTCAGGGCAGGTCAGGCATGGGGATCCTGAGGAGTCCATCCCCTCTGGACTGGGGACTCAGCTGAGGCTAGCCCCACTCCAGTCCCTGGCTCTTGGCCCTGCTGTGCAGTTCAGGGCTAGGGCTGCTGCAGAGCTGGGGGGCAGACAATTCATTGGCATGGGGGGTGCTGGTGCTGGGCAATAACCCTAGGGAAAGGGGTGACCGCACGGGCACAGCGGGCCCTGGCCCTGAGTCTAATCCTGGCTCAGCTCCACTCCCTCCAATCCCAGCACCCTCCCTGCCCAGTCCCAGCACCAACCCCACTCCCTCCCCTCCCCCTGCCCCTTCCCTGACAGACTTTACCACCTGGGTTAGTGCATGCATGCACATGCTCAGTTCCACCCCCCAAAAAATAAAATTCTCCCTCCACCTATGATCACACCTTCAGTGCTCAGCAGGAAAGTCAAAGAAGTTTGTTTTCTCTCTTTTGAGGTATGAAATAGAGATGTCAGATTAGAAACCAGATTTTGAACACTCAAAGTTTGATTCTGTTTAGTCCCAGGAGTCAGTTTGACCACATTTGAATCTTGGTTATGCATCTAGCTGGGGTTATCTAGACCCAGCACACTTTCCCGCCAATGCAGGGGGTCGGACTTGATGATCTATTGAGATCCCTTCCGACCCTAATGTCTGTGAATCTATTTTCACCTCTAATGAATGGAGCTAAACTCTAGTCTCAGTCACAGACTCAGAATGTGCTTAAAATGTATCTTCATTTATCCATACATAGGAACTCAAGACAGTACCTAATGCAAGCAGAAACAGTCTTATTGATGCCAACCCGAAGTGTCACATTTTCAAATATCTTATTGTGAGGGTGCGAGAAATCTTAATACATATGGAAGAATTAAAGACTAACAGGCAGATTCTCCAACACAGTTCAGTCCTTGAATTTTCTTGCAGAATTAGAAATGGACCGAGATAGCCTGCTCCCCCTGCACAATACTACTGTCAAAAGATGATTCTTTGGGCAATGTAGAGCTACTGGGGTCAAAAAGATGTTTTTCCAGAGTTAGTTCATAGCTTAATTCTCATATTCAACTCAGTTATCACAGTAGTTTCAACCTTTTGCATTGGACTGTGACAATAAAAATTAATTGAAATCAAAGCAGTGCTTTTATTTTTCTTTTCTTTAGTAACCATGTTTTAATGATTTTTTTGCCCTTTTTGCTGTGATCTACTCATGTTTTCTCCTTTAAAATGCAGTGGTAAAGTGCCAGACATAGTTATCAGCTAAAATGAGAACATGCTTGGCATTGTAGACAAAGAAAATAAAAAAGAATTTTATTGCTAGAATTTCCTCAATACTTTTGACATTTGAAACAATGAGGTGAACCTGGCTTAGATGCAAGTTTGTTGCAAATTCACTGAGAGTATTTGTTTAAGTCCAACCCATTATGATTCTTAAATATAAATCAGTCAAGAGGGGACTGACCAAAAGCTGAGTAGCTTATCTTTGTAAGGGGAAAGCATCGGTTTCAGAAATACTGTTCTAAAATCTATAAAGATGGCTATGTCGACAAATTAAGGTATTTTCACTGTTCCTCTAGCCATGATTTGTTCAAATATTTTTCCACTCAAAACCTCTGTTCTGGTATAAGCAAACAATGAACAACTTCCTGGTGGACTGCATAATATTAGGTTACAATACTGCAAATTGTGAAGGTTTAGAAAATTAATATAAAATGTATGAATTCCAGTTATAGTCCATTAATTTTATGTATTTTTATGTTGTCAGAGGAGCAGAGCAGTGGTACCAAGTCAAGTTTTTGAAGTGACAAGTCATTAAGGGTTATCAATTATCAAATAGATCAGGCCCAGGCATATAATAGCTAACTCTGGCAGAAGCCAGTTTTTCTCCATCTCACCTACAAATGAGCAGGGCTTGGAGTAGTCATTCTAAAGAGCAAGAGGAACAAAATAAAAAGCATGATCTTTGGAACAGAGGACTGCTTGTGGCTGTGGAATCAATCAAGGTTAGAAGTTATTGAGTTAGAAGAGACTTCATGATTCAAAAAAGAATTCATCAGTCACAAGGGAAGGAGCCTGTTTGTGGTAGAAGAGTCTCACCTAAAAGTCTGCTCCAGGAAACATGCCAGAGGAAAGAAAGATTTTTTCTGAGGAAAAAGAGGTCAGGAAATGTGGGACTGCAGGAGGTATGTATGTGTTGTGTGGAGTGGAGAAGGTTGCTTTGTTTTTATCTTTATTGATTTGCCTTTTGTGCTATTTAAAAACTGAAAGTGTTTACAGATCATTTCAAAGCTCAAGTATATGAGGTGAACTATGCATCCAGAGTGTTTACATGGCTATATGTCTTTGTAAAGGGGCTGCTTAAGCCACTGGGCAATGAAGAGATTCAGTACTGATCTTGCGGCCCTAGAGAGAGTCTATGGTACTGTACTTCTATGATGGAATAAGAGACAGAGAAGTTTTACCTGGGAAGTGTGCCAGAGAATCTAGGAACATAGCAATATTGAGGCCAACCACTACCTAGGGAGAATTAAGAACACAAGGAGTTCACTTTAGAGCCCAAGCAGCAGCCTCATGAAAGGCCACGAATGAGAGTTTTACAAGGGATGTGAAACCAAGGCATAACATTTCAGTGAGGCTAACTACAGACAGTAAAAAAAGCCAGAGGCTGAATTGATTCAGTCTTTGCAGGTTAGTCTAAGCTGCATAGATTGAACCAATAAGCAAGTGAACAGACATCCAGTTTTGATTCTGGAAATGCAGCCACATGCCTACAGTAGCTAAGATCAGCAGCTGGGAGACACTAAAGCATGCATCCCAGCTCAGCTGCAGCAGACAGCTTGGGCCAAGGGTAGTTTGTCCATCCAGCGAGGTGGGGAGGGTTACAGGAGAGGTGCAAAGCATCTTGGGATGCTGGGGGACTGTAAGTTAATTTGAATCTGGAGGGGATCTGAGACAGAAGTTCAATAAACCAGTTTAACCTAAATCAGTTAAATCTGGTACTACATCTATCTCCAGGATTATCTTAAACTGGTTACAGTCATTTTGAAAGTGGTTTATGTGCACTAAACTTCTATTGTGTTACAAATTTGAACTAGTTTCCAACCACTTATCCTAGTTTATGTATAATTTCTGTCCCTAGCCTTAAACATTTTTTCCTCTTTTTACCTGTACCAAATTGAAAAATGAATTGTGCCCAATATGGAAATTTTCTTTGGTCTTATATTTCTAAAAGTCAAAAATACATGTTGAAAATGATAGTACAATAGTACATGGTGGATTGGAATGGAATATTTTTTGCTCTGTTACAATAAACAAGGGGCATCATCTGACTAAATTTTGCAATTAAAGTCTCTACTGCTATTCAAAACAGCACGCATCTCTTAGCAGAGGCACTGCATGCTACAAAAAAGAGGCGAGACAAATTATGTAGGAAGGTGATTTACAAAATTCTCTCTTTCCTGCTTAAGGCAATTGATTTGGACTTTAGCATTATTATGGACTGGAATCAGTCCCACTAGTATCGTAGCAGTCCTTGTTAAAGTCCTATTGATTGAACAAATACTTAACTTCCTTTATAAGATTTCTGGCAATAGTTAACATATTAATAATGATAATAATACATTGCATCCTTTCTTCCAAAGCTCCTTATGTAACGGACCGATATGCTGTGCATACTATATCAACTACAAACAAGTATGTTAATTCAACATCAAACTTTTACACTTAAAATAGATTTTAATGATCTAACTGAATTAATTAAGTTATTTCATTATCTGAGCTATTTTGCAAATATATAATACTGTTTATTTATTCTTCTTAAATGTGAAGCTGGCAGAATGTGAAGGGCTGGCCTTGACTAGCCCCACTAAGGTAAAAACTACTTGTGCCTTAATTACTGTAGGGTTGTATATTTTAGATACCTCAAGTTATGTATCTTGATGTAAACCCCACCTTCTTTGTAAAGAAGGTATTGTCTAAGCATGAGATTTTAAAATATTTTCATCTAAACTGATGCAAAATGTTGCATAGAGACTCCTACTTTGATTTAAACTGAACTTAATTTGATTTAGTTTAAATCAATTAGGAACAGGTTTAATCTAAATCTAAATAAATGTGCCCACACAGCAGTTCATAAAAAGGCATCTTGATCCTGTAAATATTTAAGAACATGTTACATATTCAAAGATCCTCATTAGCTAGGGACATAAGTTACTTTTCATAGACATTAGGGCTGGAAGGGACCTCAGAAGTTCATTGAGTCCAGCTCCCCGCCCCAGGGGCAGGAAGTCAGCTGGGTATCACAGGATCCCAGCAAGATAAACGTCCAACTGAGTCGTAAAGGGGTCCAGAGTAGGTGTTTGCAGCACCTCCGGTGGTGGTCTGTTCCAGGCCTTGGGAGCTCGGACTGTAAAGAAGTTCTTCCTTCTGTCCAGCCTCAGACCGTCTTGAAGAAGTTTGTGACTGTTTGACCTTGTCATTCCATAGGGTGCTCTGGTGAACAGGCATTCCCCCAGATCCTGATGCACACCCCTTACGTACTTTTAGGCAGCCACCAGATCCAGCCAAGCCTGCGCTTTTCTAGGCTGAAGAGTCCTGTAGCACTCAACCTCTTATCATAGGGCTTGTTTTCCTGCCTTCTGATCACATGTGTGGCTCTTCTCTAGACTTTCTCAAGCTTCTCAACATCCTTTTTAAATTGTACAGCCCAGAACTGGACACAGTACTCCAGCTGCGGCCTCACCAAGGATGTCATCCTCAGCACAGCGGGAGGATGACATCCTGGGATTTGCTAGAGAAGCATTTATGGATGCAAGCCAGAGTTTTGGTTGCTTTGCTGGCTGCAACATCACATTCGTGGCTCATATTCATCATGTGGTCAATTGGGACCCC
>JAGPOW010000304.1:112017714-112084548 GCA_030014935.1 Caiman crocodilus | reverse complement strand
AATTTTCAAAACTGGCAAATCAGGAATGTTGACATGTCAGACAACAGCATGCAACAGGTGACCCTTTCTATTTGAATGAGTAAGTTCATACCTGATTGTTAAGGAATTCCTTGGTCAACTTCTATAGCAGTGTATATGTGAAGGTGATTGTGAGAATCTTCTATGAAAATTGATATGCTCTTCTGGAACTAAATATTGCAAAAGAAAAGGTGCAACACACCAACAATGAGAAACAAAGTCAAGCAATTAGTATTTCAAAATTGTCAAAATTAACTGTTACATTTGTAGCAAATGCATTAGAGTCTTCTCATTAAGAATGTCTATCCAACCAAAATATCAGTTTCCACCTCTTAAAATAACATTCTTGACAAAGAAGGTTCAAACAAATTGCAAAGATTTTCCTTCAGATAATAATAGAAAGAAATTTTGCAGGGAGGAGAGGGACACTTATTCTTTTTCATACCGGCTTTCAAATGAATAACACGTGAAATGAGATCCGTTGAAGTGGCATGAAAAAATCATTCAGCTTAATACTTCTTCTGCAAGTAGTCTAATTCTAGAGATTTTGGTTTAGCCCAGAAAGGTGTCAAAAAACGAGAAAAAACATTTAGAACATCTTAATTTTGCATAAAGATTGCATAAAGAGCTATCGTATGGAGAGACTCAGAAATTGGAATGAAGTGAGATTGTATATTTGAAAATGTTTGTTTGCTGAAAAATCGAAATAAACTAGTACAAAACTTACAGATCCTCACTCCTAAGGAAGACCTCAAGCCACGATGCAAAGCCTCTCTCCCTGGCTCATGAATCCTGTATTCCTGTCTGCAATGTAGCATGGCATCAGGAGCAGAATGCACTTTCTGGGCTAGTTTGTAGACTGATGGTTAAGGCACTATCCTGAGAAGTAGGAGATGTAGGTTTGAATTTCCTCCCACTTGAACTAATTGTTGAAACTCAATCTTCCACTGCTCTGCATGAGTGTTTTGAAAACCAATAGTTTACTCAAACATGTACCGATGACCTGGGGTTGACATTCTTATTGAAGACTTGTTTTAGCTGGTCTTCCTTGCATGTCCTCTCTTTCTGGCACCTTGAGTTTCTATTGTGCCTGCAGAGCTGTGTAATTTCAAGAGAAAGGGAGCTGTTTTCACCTTCAAACTTCTGATTGATCAGGGCAACCGTGAGAAGCCTGGCCTCCTTAACCCAGTGCCTCTGGGAGCTGAGCAATCCTTGTGCTGGGTGAGGAGAATTCTCTACATCAAATCCTGGCCATCCTCTCTTTCTTTCTCCCATCAAGGCTTTGAATGACAGCACCATAGCCATGCTGCAGTTTACCTTCTTCTAGCATTATTTTTGAGCACAAGCACAATCATTATTGATTTAAGTTTCCTTGGTAAAAAGAAGCAGTGAGCTCATGTCCAAGGCCACCAGAACTCATATTGGCATGCCCCTCACTCCTGACCTGCAACCCACTGCCCTAATCCATCCCTGCCGGTGACCCCCACTCTCAATCTGCAGGCTCCTGCTCCCCCCCAGCCCCACACCATCTCCTGGCTACCCAGTCCCTGCGAATAGAGACACTGGCCCGGACATGCAGTTCCCTGCTGCCCTCAAAGGACCCCTCCCCACCCTCCCCTCACTGGAAAGGCAGGCACTGCCTCTGCCTCCCCCATTCTGCTGCAGCCCCAGTACCCGAATAGCTTCTGCCAATGCAAGCAAGCACCCGCCTCCCCCCCCCCCACACACACACACTGTCCCCAAGCCCTGGCCCTCCAACTCTCCCACCCCCATAGACTTACCTGCACGCCGCAGCTGGGACTGCTCCCACCACCCTCCTGGCTGCATGCTGGCTACATACACATGCATGCACAGATACATGTGATACCCCCTGCCTTCAATCACCTTTCTCCTGCTCCCCCCCAGCCCCAAGTAACTCCTTGCTAGGGCAAGCTGGAAAGTGCCAGGAAAAACTTCAATGCTGAGCTGAGCAAAATCTCAGACATTTGTTGATATTTAAAAAAACTGCCTGGGCAGAGATGGGAGGACCAAAAAGAGGACATATCTGGGAAATCCTGGACATAAGGTAAGCCTATCTGGGAAATCCTGGACATAAGGTAAGCCTAGACCTTGGGTACTGTTTCTTTCTCTGTTGTATTTTTACCCATGGGTCTTCATCCTACTTATCTTACCATCATTATTAATTCACTGTACTAAGTATAAACATAAGGTTTTTAGGTGTAGTCTGATCCCAAATCTGTTATGTTAATACGAGGTTTTTCTTAATTTTCTTCAATGGACCTACCAACAGAGATTTAGTCACTGCCAAGAAATTTCTAGAGATGTAGTTTACTCAAAAATGAAAGTCCCAAGAGGACTCACTGAAATAACAAAGAATTTCACATCTTTCTATCTAACTAAACAACTGGTAAGACTGTACAAAGATGCAACAGTTTTACATCTTGAATGAATTAACATCTGTATCAGTCAATATTCTTTTCATTTTATTTGTCTTCTATCTTTTCCAATTCCAACAGCCACATAGTTTTCTCAGGCTTTGTTCAACCACACTAGATACATTACTTGACTTCCCTTGGCTCTTTTGCAGCCCAGTGGTTCATGGAATACCTGAATTTAATGTTTGCTGCAGTGCAACACTTCTAGGTATCTTTAGGCAAGTCCCTTAGGCCTGGTTGCTCAAAAGTATTTTACATGCCTTGATTCCAGTGACTCCAATCAATGAGAGTTAGGCCCATTAATAACTTGAGCTTTAGACTTCATGCTTCAGTTCCATCTGCTTGACCAAGCTGGTTTATTTCTGTGATGGGTTCTGTGCATGGAAGAAAGGCAATGAATTTGATAGATATTGATTTTAGCACGGCTTTTGACACCATTTGCCATGTTATTCTCATTAGTTAACTAAAAATACAGTCTAGATTCACGCACTGTAAAATGAATATATAACTGGTTGGATCATCATTCTCAAAGTGTATGAACAAATATACTGCAGTACTTCAAAGAAGGACCTGGGAGTTACCATTGACCACAAGCTGAATATGAGTCAAGAGTTGTGCTCCTGTTGCAAAACAAACCAATAGTTCATTGGGCTGTATTAATAAGAGCATCAGTTGCAGGTCAAATGATCCTTCCACTGGTAAGTGCTGGAAAACTGTATCCGGTTTTTGACCCCACACTTCAAGAAATATATAAACAAGTAGAAAGACTCCAGTGGAGAGCAACAAAAATGATCAAAGGTCTGGAAAAATGTGGCTTTCAAGGAAAGACTGAATGAAAAATGAATATTTGTTCTGGAAAAGAGGGGATCGAGGTGCGGGGTGTGGATTAACTGTCTTCAGATAGCTGAAGGGTGGTTATACAGAAAACGGTAGCAGACTATTCTCCAAGTCTGTGGGGAGGACAAGGAGAAATGATCTCAAATTGCAGCTGGGGAGATTTAGGTTGAATATTAGGAAGAACTTTTCCACTATGAGTGTCTGAGGATTGGAATGCACCGCTGCTATGGGGCACCTACCCCATCACTGAAGGAGAGAGAGAGCCAGGGATCAAATGGCCAGCTCCAGCCTCCTGGACAAACTGATAGTGGCAAAGGGCCTTTGAATAAAATGGCTGCCCATCTTAGGTGCAACTAGCACAGTGCAGCTGGTGATTGACAGGCCTGAGGCAGAAGTAGTGGGTCAGATGATCCAGAGAGAGACATATAAGTAGGGCCTGATTTAAATCACAATTTCTTATTTTTTGTGAAAATCATGAAATTAAGTGATTGTCACAAAAATGTGATTTGCAATGAAATGTCATGAAATGGCCACTTGCCATGTTGGGCAGTTCTTGCATGTAGAGCAAAGCTGAGGGCAGGGGTAGGTGCAACAGTGGGCAAGGATGAGGGGAAGCAACCCCCTGCAAGTGAGTGATACTGCCCATGCTTCAGCTCCCCCCACCGCCCACTTCACAGTCCTTTATTCCTGCCCCCCACTCCTGCCCTGCTAGACACTCCTGATCCCTGCCCCCAGCTTGGTATGGCGGGGGGGTAGGCTCAGCCAGCCAAATGGCTCTAAACTTGCCCCCTCAGCCAATCAGGCAGTGGGGGGGGAGGGGAAGTCATGAAAATTGCAGTCCCCACCACAATCAGGCTACAGTATTTATGAGCTGGGCCTGCAATTCAAACCAGGCCATACATATAAGATCAGGGGGAAAGAGGGAGCCCCAGGGGGAAGAGGGACAGCCTGGCTTTGCAGACTGCAAGAAGCAGAGCTCTGAGGAGGGAGGAAAGGGGACTGATCAGACAAGAAGGAAGAATTCCAGGCTTCAGGGAAGCTGCAGGAAGGCCCTGCACCCCCGGCCAGCTGAAGATAAGTATTTTGGGGCCTTACATGGTAGCTTGTTGCCGCAATGTGGTGTTAGCCGATGGTGGGGAGCCTTTTGTTTGAGAGCACATGATCGTATTTTCCTGTTTGTGTTTAAATACTGGATGACTGGGGAAGCACTGCTATTAGCAGAATGACTGTGGTGTCAGGCAGAAAAGACTCAGGGTGCAAGCTCAGAGTCCATGCAGGAGAGATCAGGGCAGAGGAGCCCAGAGTCTGTGAGGGTATAGCTGGAGTTGGGATCTGGAAGCTTATGGTCCTGGGACAGTGGACCTTGGGAGGAAAGGCCCAGCCAGAGTCAAGCGGGCCAAGGCCAGGGTCCTCAGCCCAGACAAGGGCCTAAAACCCAAAGAAACCTCCCCTCCCCCCACCCTCTAGGGGCAGCCTTCCTATCCAATTATAGTAGCAAAGCATGGCAGGTGAGACAACAGGGTGGGACCCTGAAAAGCCAGAGGGTGTGAGCGTGGTGGGACCAGGTGGCCGCCAGGTGGTGTCTTAGCCACCCAAGATATGGATTTGCTACAGCTACCCAGAGAGGTCATGGAATCTCCATCCTTGGAAGTTTTTAAGAACAAACACTTAGACAGATGCTTAGAATGGTTTAGACTAGGATGTTCCTGCCTTAAGTAAAGAGTTGGAATACATGACCTGTTGAGGTCATGTATTGCTCTAGCTTTCTATGATTTTTCTATGATTCTGTCTGTGAAAATGGGGATAAGCTACATGTCCCTGCTTCTTGGGGATCTTGTGAGAATAATCTCATTAAAGAGTTACTCAGATACTGTTGTAATGTGAGTCCAATATAGATAGACCTTATATAACCAAACTGACCTCTGGGTTACTTGACAAGTAGTAATCTGCTGTTGTTGCATTTGGTATATAAAAATGTTAACTGAGGGCATGTCTACATATTGCCTTATGGTGATGTAGTGATGGGCTACATTGCCATATGGCATGCTACAGAGACGTAGTCATCACATAAGTCTACACATGATCAGCACTGTAGTGGTGTACTCCCCACTTATAGCATGCTGCTATGGCAATGTAGTAGGGAAATCTTCCCGTATGCCACCAGCACATCACTGTATAGACAGTTACTGTGCCATGTTTTAATACTTCCAAAAGGAAGTACAGTAACAACATTGCCATTGGCAATGTGTAGACATACCCTGAGAGTATGTTCCCCATCTGTATCAAATATTTGAATGGGCCAGAGTCAGAACCAGTCAAGCACAAACTTCTTGCATACACCACATATACTCAATCTTTGCAAATGGAGTTATTGTTCTGTTGCACTATAGACTGATAATCCTTCCTTATAATCTTAAGCAGAATGGAGGGACAAGAATCCTTTTTCCGCACTTCCTGGTGTGGAGCACGACACTGAGAGGGTGTATGGAACAGACAGCACAAGCTGATTACATTAGCACGCAGATAGGGGAAGCAATCTTCTATGTCCTAATTGGAAGACAGTTTTCTCACCTAGCCCAGGTGCTGATATCAGCAGCAGAGAGCACACTTCTCTTAAGGCAGTGCAGCACCACGCTGCCTCCTGTGCAAAGCTGTGGCTTAAACACCACTATTTAATTCAGACTGCATACAACTTTTTTCAAAAGGTCTTGCTCTAGTTAAAACTATTACTATTTAGTACCATGGTAATGTACATTCAATGCCTGTAGCAGCATTGGTTAATCCCATACCCTATGCCTTAAAGCAGATATTTGATTTACATCTGTAATATGTCTCAAACAGAACATTTGCTATTTTCACCTACAGAATGGTTATTCCCTGTAAATTGTTTGCTACATTTTCTTAGACATATAAAACCCCCAAAAGAAGCTTTATTAGCATCTAGAGTCAATCAGATAAGTCACCACATTATTTATTGCAGTGACATGGGACTGCTACAGATGGTTAAGCTTGTTGGGAACATTGAGTCAACAAGCAGCTCTCTTTTAAACCTTTGCATTCCACTTAGGCATGTGAGGCATATAACTTTTTATGATCACTCCCCTGCTAGGAAATCTCAGAGTGATGCAAATTCCAAAGAGGCCAGTGGTATGCAGTTGAAAGCTCGGCATATTTCATTGTTCTGGCTATGTTTCAGTGTTGGGGAATGAGGATACTTTTGTTGCTGGTAAAGTAATGATGGGAACTTTTGGGCACAATTATTTACTATATCATTTTCTGTTTCCACATGACTGGGTTCATAAACAGACAGTCATGCTCTTACTGCTCTTACCTGGGCATTTCAAAAGAAATGCCCAGGTAAGAGCAGACAGTGGCCATTTAAAACTGGGTCAAAGCCAACTCTGTCTAGACTAGAATGAATGAATAGAACTCTGAGAACTGTAGGTTTTGGGGCTGATGGGAATTAGAAGCAAAGAATGCTGGGAAGAAATGCCAAGGTCTATAAATATTCTTTTCTTTCAAATGCAGGAAACTAGGGTTGGAATTGTTTATTGTCTCAGTTCACAGCCCATTAAAGGATGACTTCCCATTGAGTTGCTCCAGACTTCATGCCTCCTAATGCTTCTTCCTAGTAATCCTTTCTCTGATAACTTCTAACACCATCTTCCTATCATTGAGGAAACTAGTTCTCAGAATCCTATCTTTATTGGAGGAATTAAAGAACAAGTTTGTGCTGAATAGTCATACTGCTTAAAAGGTCTTGGAAACTTGGCTATTTAACTTAAAATAAATGCTTTAGTTTGTATGCACACAATACTATATTTACCCAAATCCAAGGCAACTTCAGTGCTAAGATGACCACCCCCTACCGCCCCATTAGACTCTAGACATGGAAAAATTATAAATTTCTTACAATTTTCCATGTATAAAATCTAATTATTGGGGTGAGAGGGATGGCAGCCAGACCTTCACCTGCTACTCCCCAACCCCTTGCCCATGCCTGCCCCGTCAGTCACTTGCTCTTGCGGTCACTTGCCCTTCCCTTTCCCCACCATGATCCCTGCCCCCCCACAACCCCTGCCCTTTCCCCAGGCACTTACCTCTCAGCAGCTTACCTTCTGCAGTATCTTTTGCTTTGGGGCAGCAGCAGTGACAGCAGTCCCAGCTCCAGCCGGGCAGAAGTAGAAATGACAGTTCAGGATTGGAGCCAGAGCTGGAACAGAAGGTAAGTGGTGTGGGACGAAAGTGATGGGAGGGGAGAGAGGGCAGCCTCCACCATGTTCTTCCTGAGCTGCACACAGTGAAGCCCCCCAGCATTCCCCCTGTACAGATCTCCCCCATGCTGTACCCCTTACCACATGGTCAACCCCACGCTCCTTACCCACCTGGTCTCTCCTGTCCAGGGCAGGCAGTGGTTTGGCTCCAGCTTCACCTCAGGCCTAGAGCTGAGGCCACAGCAGCAGTCTGCCCCAGCCAGTAATCCAAGATGATACCTATTTTCCCTATGTACAGTCTGTATTTCAGAACCACATTTAGTCATAGCTAGGAAGAAATTCTGATTCAGGATCTAACTCATTTTCTCCTGTTGTTTTTTCCTGAACTATATTCACTTACAACCAAACCCTTTAGACAGTTGCATAGTATATGTGTCTGGCTAACATTAGCCATTTAAATGGCATGTAGGGCACTTATATGGATTTTATATCCCATGCTCTACACCCCATCCTGGCTGTGGCCACACAAGACACTTTACTGCACAGTAGACTAATCTACTGCACAGTAAAGCATCACCGTCTACATGTGTGGGGCATTTACTGCATGATAAATCAGGCTACTGAGCAGTTATCTAGTACCTGTAAATACTGGTACTAGATAAACTGTGCAGTAGTTACTGCGCAGTAGCACTGTGTGCAAATTTGCTCCTGCTCAGCCTAGCCAGCAGGGTGTCACAGGGGACAGGGAGCTCTCTGTCCCTGGTTCTGATGCTGCTCAGCTCCTGACTCCCCCCAGGACCTGGGAGGCAATCAGCACCAGGACTGGGGAGATCTCTGCCCTCTGTCCTGGCTTCTAGTGCAGAGTTGACAGCTCTGGAGCGTGTGGAGGGGCTAGGAACCCACAGACACTAATAGTTATTGAAGAAAATGGGTAGACAGTGGTAGAATAGCTTCTGCTCTTTGGCATAAGAGCAAGATCTAAAACCTAAAGTCCTCTCTCTTCTAGTACAGTGACAATACTCCCTCTGGTTGCTCCCATCTTGGTGAATATGTCTTCCCTTCTTTGGTGTCCAGCTTCAATGGGAGGGGTATAGAGCATGTGGTCTAGTGTTACTCCAAAGTAGGTAGGATTTGGAGAGTGGGAGGGTGTGTCTACATGAAATGTTTATTGTGGAATAGTTTTTTCATGTACAGCAGCACATATGTAGATGCTGACCTGGCTGGCTGAGGTATAAAGGTGCTTCAGTGCAGGGGCTGCCTGCCAGCTAGCCCAGCATTGAGGCACCCTTGTACCCCAACCTGCCCCTCTGCAACATGTTGAGCCCAGCAGGAGAATCCCTGGGCTGGCAGACTGACTTGTGCACTGCGTGCGTAGACTTGCGTGGAGAAAGCTATTCCATTCCAGGATAGATTTTGTCAGGTAACTTCCCTGTAAGGTACTTTCCCTAACATTAACATATTGTTGACACAGTTGCAACAAAAGGTTGGTCAATAAAATAATGGCAGTCCTCAAAATCTTTGCCCATCCATAAAGTTAACTTATTTAGTGGGAAAACAAACTGGAAAGGAAAAATGAAACTGCTTACATGAATGCTTTCATACCCAACTTATAGGTGATTCTAAATGTACTTATACTCCCTAAAGGTTCAAAAGGCCCCCAGTAAAGACAATATTTTATATATATATTGTGCCTTTTACTGCACAGTGCTTTACAAATCACACTGTAAGATCATGCTTGTCACATCTACTTTAGAGACATAGTGCACAAAGAAACTTTGAACAGAACAAGAAAACACAGTTTTTAGACATGATTACAAATACAGTGAAAGGTTTGGAAAGGGAAATTAAGTTTACCCAAATTGAACTCTATCCAGGACACTCATTTAATATCCTTTCATTTCTGCAAGCTCACTTGCATTCTTAGAGATGCCATAAGCACCTGGGTCCTCTGTATTAGACATTAGGTGCAAAAAATATTTTAGGTAATGCATTGCTTTGTAGTACAACCTCCAGACTGAAATACAAATTGTAGTGGGGATGATTTGGAGGGAGACACCAGGAAGCTCAATCTCTTTGGATAATTCTGCAATAGCTCAGAGCACACACTGCACCTCGTGGCTGCAAGCAGCAACACTGAGCACATAGCACTTCAAATAAAGATCTGTTTTCAGCCCAAATGGAGTCCCTTTATTATTGCCTGGAGCACTATGCATGAAACAAGGGCAATAGTCCATTGTTGTGTCAAAAAGGGAATGTATCACATCCTAAGTCCCATGTACCATGTATTACAGCACCTTATGTTTTTTCCTAAAGGCAGTTATTTAAAGTTTAACTATCCTGACTTCACTCAGAAAACAGGAAAAAGTGGCACATCAAAAATAACTAATTGAGAGAGACATAAGCCTTCATAAGCAACAGCTTACCTTTCTCTATGCTGACCTGTCTGAAGTTGTGAAATCTGATGGGGTTACTATGAAGGTAAACACAAGGGAGTATAGAGATCATCCCCAAGACACTGCTGTTGATATGTTAAAAAGAAATATGCTGCAAGTTTTCATCCAGACAGTTGTGCCATCATGGAATTGTACCCTAGGGGTGCATCTACATGTGCAATTAATTTGATGCAATAAATTCCAGAGCAGTTTGAGCTGGAAGAACCTACTCTTGGGTGCAGCATCAACAAGTGTGCCTGGGACAGCAGCAATCTGAGCCAGGCTGGAGCAGTTTATGCCAGGGTTGCTTCTGCCCTGCTCTGCTCTGGGCTCCAGGTGGCGGTGTTGGGTGACGGAGGAGCTGGCTGGGGCATGAGCATGAATGACGTGTGCCCCTGGAGGTTGCGGGGGCACGGTGAGTTCCTGCAGACAGCAGCGGTGCTGTCGGCAGCGGGAGCATAGTGGAGGCAAGTGGGGAGCTGTCACAGGCAGCCTTAGTGCTGTCGGTGGTGGGGAGCAGGGGGGTGGTGGGTGCTGATCAGTGGTCGGTGACCACTGCAGTGGCAGCCATTGGTGATCATGGACTAACCACAGATGCCACCGGTGGTGTCAGCAGTGGTGGGGGGTGGTGAGCAGTGTCCACCTGCAACCCTTTTCACAGGGGGTGCACTGCTATGCTCAGGAGGTGCACGTGTACCTGCATGTACCCCCTACATGTTGCCAGTGGGCATGAGGGTGCTAAAAGTGTGGAGCCATGTAGCTAGGCAGCAGGCAGGTGTGTGGCCTCGGGCTGGCTGGGCCGACTGGGCACAATTTAGGCCAGGGGTGGGCAAAATGTGGCCCATGGGCCAGATGCAACCTACCAGGCCATTCTATCCAGCCCACGGGGCCCCTAAAAAATTTAGAAAATTAATAGTTATCTGCCCCTGGCTGCCTGTCATGCAGCCCTCAATGGCTTGCCAAAACTCAGTAAGCGGTCCTCCATCCAAAATAATTGCCCGCCCCTGATTTAGGCCCACAGACAGCATCTACACTTGCTTTTCATTGCAGTTAATTACTCCATCATAAGATAGTCGTGTCCCCGACATTACTATTTTATAGTGATGTTAATTAGTTTACCATGGCCTAACACCATTACCCCACAGATGCTTAGTCTATACTGCAATAAAGAGCATGTGTAGACTCAGTTTGGAACTAATTTCCTGCTAAGATAAATACTGTATTCAAGAAAAGGAAAAAAACAAACAAACCCTAAAGCACACCTTTTCTATTGACATTCAAAAACTCTGCTTTCCCTATAAGAAAAAAACACAAGCCCCATTACTTATACAGTTTTATTGTGTTTAAATATCCTACTGTCCCTGGCTATGTTTTGCCTTTTATACATGGAAGATTAATGTATATTCTGGATGATTTATAATGCTAGCAGTGTGTACTTTTGAACCTTGTGTGTGAGACCAATATAAAACATACTTTTACAATAATTTAAAAAATAACACCCAATTTAAGAAGGAAAAGATCTTTTTTCTAATTATTTTTATCAGTGATGGAGGAAAGCATAGACAGAGGGAAAAAAATTATTTGGGGTGGCTGAGCAAGTGTGCGCATGGTGTGGACCCTCCTGGCCAGCAGATATGTCTGTGGGGGAAGGGCCATGGGGGCAGGGGGGCAGACTGAGGCCCTCTGAAGTCAACGAGATTCTTTCCATAGGCTTTACATCCAGCCCCATTGTAGCTAAGATTTTACAGTATTTCCTTGTACAAAGAATTTTTTAAAAATCTCTGTGTTATTTTAGGTATGTTTGGTTAGTAACCATTGTTAATTATTGACTTTACAATGAAGACCACTGACTGATTAATCCAAAATGTCTTGCCTGATTTATACTGTTGTTCAATATCCAGCTTTCTACGGTATGTGGCAGCTACTCTATTGCAGATGTTGCTGTTAAATTTCAAGTATTTATGTCTTGCTTGCCCTTTGTTTTAACCCACACAACAACCTTCATGGCCAACATTTATATGCTTGGGGAGATTGCGATCAGCAGCCCCCTGAACAGATCTGAGTGGGGGCCATAGTTTAGCTTCAAAATTCACTGCTAGATAAGAACATGCACATGGAAAGTTGTTTGAGAAGCAGGCGTCTTACAGGAATGCCCTGCCCCCTTTAACCTTTCAGTAAATTGTATGTCTACAGCCTTAGAATAATGACTTTGTGTATGTGACCAATAAATACGTAAAAACAAGACAAGGAGAGCTTGAAGTGGGTGGTCAGTGACGAATTTTGTAAAATGTTTCTATGTCATAGTAAATCAGGAGCACTGAGGACTACACTAAATGTCTATCAAAACCTGCTGAGCCACTTTAGAACATTTACACGTCTCTTTTACTGTATCTTGCCTGTGATTAGCAACGCTGAACATGCTTTTGCTCGGCACACTGGTCGGTGGACAGGATACGTGTCACCGATCAACTGTGGCCAGATCCTGCCACATCTGGTTGCAGCTTGCCCAGTAGGTCAATGGGTCACAGTCCAGTGGTTCCACATCTTCAGTGAGCTAGGTAGCCACTGAAGCCTCAGTGCTATCTGCCCAAGGCTGGGTTCTGGTGCGTTTGGACCCCAGTATTGAAGCCATGCCCATGACCCACATTGGCAGTGGCTGGCATGGAGGAGACTGGCTGGTGCTGGTGTCGGTGCTGGTACTGGGAGTGCTGGCATAGGAAAGTGGATCCCCCTCTTCCACATCCCCTCACCTCTGCACTTTGGCCTCCCTAACTTTGTTCACCAGCACCTGCGTCCAGTGACCGAGGGTTTTGGGGCTGCCAGTGCACTTGCTCCCCTTCCCCCTTGGGTTGCACATGCCCACCATCATGTGGACTGTACTGGATTGCAAGGGATCCAGCCGTCTCCTGATGCCGTCCTTCAGCCACCTCACCAGTGCCTGCACGTCTGGTGACAGCAGCTGCCCCAGCCAGGAACATTGATCCCCTGGAACTTCTCCATTTGGTTCTCCAGTTCCCTCACTAGGGGATCACCTGGTTGAGGAGGGCTTCACCAGCACTAAGGGTCTCGGTGGCTTCGAGGGAGGGCTTGAGGACCACCAAGATCTGGGAGATGGTACCCCACTCAGATCTGTTCAGGGGGCTGCTGATCGCAATCTCCCCAAGCAAGGCCATCTCATGGATGGGCTTGTGTTGCTCCACCAGCTTCTCGAGCATCAGGTATGTGGAGTTCCACCGAGTCTCCACATCCTACCTGATTTTGTGCTGTGGGATGCTCAGCTCTGCCTGTTTCTCCTGCAGCATCTTGTCCCCCTTGATGCTGCGGTGGAAGTAGCCTGCCACCTTCCTGCATTTTGAAATCACTTGGATTATAGCAGTAATAGTGGCGGTACCATCACTGGCAGCCCTGTCCCCCTCCAAGGCATCCCTCAATATGAGGTGCAGCCTGTGTGCCACACAGTGAATCCCAACAAAGTTGGCATCACGGACAGCCTTCACCGTATTCGCCCCATTGTTGGTGACCATGAACCCGCGGGTGAGCTTGGCTTGCCCAACGTGCCACCCCTGCACTATGTGGTTCATGGCCCCCATGATCTCCCTTGCTGTGTGCGACTCATCCAGCACCTCAGCTTGCAGTAGAGCCCAGCCATAGCCTGACTGATCACACCAGTGCCCTGTGAGGGAGAGGTAGGCATGTTCGCCACCCCAGCTGTTCCAGATGTTGGAGGTGAAGTGCAAAGCTACCTGTGGCCCAGCCTTCTGCAGCTCCTCCTTCAAGTACTCCCTACATGCATCATACAGGACAGGTATGATCATCATACAGGACACCCTGCTAAAGGTGGTGTGTGCAGGCACTTTGTAAGATGGGGCCAGAAGTGCTACGAGCCACATGAACTCTAGCCACACAACTAGGGAGAAGGGCTGGCTATCCAGAGCAAGCATCTCCCCAATGGTCTGGGTGATCTCGCTCGCCTTTGCAACTCACCCCGCCTCTGTCTGCAGCTTTCCCCCCCTGGTCCAAGGTAGCCTGCCTCTGCTATGAGGAGAAGGGGGATTTGGAGCGAGTAGGGGACTTCCCTTTTGCATGCTCACACTGGTGCCAGGCTGAGCAGCAAGAAGGGCAAAGGGGTGCTGCCTCCTCAGATGCAGCAGCATCGCCATGGTGGAAAAGTGTTTCATTTCATCTGCTGTGCCTTTGGCAGTGCTGGCATGTGGCAAACTTGGGATCATCTGCCAGCTCAAAATGTTCCCACACTATGCTACTCACTCACTTCTGGGTTGAGGATGAGGATCCTGCCTTCTCCAACTCCTCAGCAGGCTGAGGCACAACAGCAGGAGGAGCTGCCTCAGCTGAGGCACTTGCCTCCACAACCTCAACCTCCTCTGAGGTGCTGCTTTCTGGAGGAGACCTGAGTCTAGGGGAAATTTTAGGGGTGTGAAGCGCAAACTCTGATTCCTCCTCAGTCCCCAGAATTGCTTAAGCCAGTGTGCTCAGCACCCCTGGTTCCAGCTCCAGCTCCTCCTCTGGCAGTGGAAGGCTCAAGCTGAGAGATGGCATTGGGATAGAGGAGACAGTGATTCCAATGCTGGTGCCTATTTCTGGACTGAAGGGAGGTGTTGCAGGTGGAGGGATGTCAGGGGCAGACACTATTCCCACCTCCTTGCTTCCACTGGCAGCAGAAGTGTCATGGCTGCTTGGGAAGAGAATGCATCTATGTTTGGGGGTGGAGATGGGACTTGCAGCTGTAGCTTTTCCCCTACCCCCTCTACCTTCCCTGCAAAAAGACTTGGCACCTGCCTTTCCAGCACGCTTCATATTAATCTTTCCTGTGCTGCAAAAACTGTGTGTCACTTTTTGTGTGTTGTGCATGTTATTCCCTCCGTGTTGTGTGTGTAAACTGGACTCTTCTTTGATTGTTTGATTCAGTAATAATAAGTATTGAGAACTATGTAAAAAATGCATGCTGTCTGTCTGTCTTCTTCTCTGCTGTGATGTATTTATTTAGTATGAATTATGAATGTCAAGTGTAACTGTTGTCTTTTTTATTCCCTGTGTTATTCCCTCTGTGTTGCATGCGTGCACTGGACTCTTCTTTGATTATTAATAACTATGTATGGTGTCTCCTTCTGTGAATGTGTGACTACTACTGCACTTGTTATTCTTCTAAGACCCTGAGTTCTGTGTTAGTCTCAATCTGAATCTGACTTCTGTGTTGTCTTCAGTCTCCATGTAAACTAACTATAATAATATTAATAACTAACAAATGCTATATATAATCTGACTCTTCTCCTATAAATATCTGATTTTTCTTCTTGTATGTGTGTATATTATAATTGTGTGTGTGTTCATGCAATTTGTGTGGGTCCCTGCACAGTAATGGATCATGCTGGCAGGGAAAACACGGAGCTTTCTTTTTTCAAAGTTTGCCAAAAAAAAGAGCAAATATAACTTGAAAGAAATTAATTGGATAATATTAAGAGATGCTAAGGTAAGCTAAGTTAAATCCTACCTAATCCTTTCTAACAACAAAAAGGAGCAGGCAAGTAGCAACTCCTGACTATAAAGCAAGCCAGGCAGTGCACAGCACCTTTCTCATACTGTTCCTCAGACAGAACCAGCTTGCAAAGCTTGCAAGCCTGCTTTTATGCTGTGTCTATGTCTCTCCCCCCAGACACTGTAATTGGAAAGGCAGTCAGAGAGAAATTTTGCTCATTGGCCACCTAGACATGTCAGTGCCCACCCCCACTGCTCCTCCTCCCTCTTCTAAGTGTCTGTTTCCCTATACAGACAGCCGCCAAATTGCCAAATCTTTTCTGAATCTTTTCCAAATTGATTCAGAAACCCTAAGAGCCAGTGATTTGATCTGGACATGCTGATTCAGCGTCTGAATGATCTGAATCTTTTCCAAATCTGAATCATGGTCTGAACCGTCACACAGCCCTACTATACAGTATCCCTTTCCCCTGAGGACCTGACCTGGCAAGGTTCTACCACATATGGAAAATGGAGTTCTATTCATAGGGTAGAATGAAAATTAATATGGTTTCAAGATCATCCAAGGTGAATTTTAAATACCATCATTAAATTGTTTATGTATTTGTTTCAGACTGAGCAGAGATAAGGAAAAATCATAATGGCATTGCAGCAATAAAATTTTTGTTTTATAAGAAGTTGCACGAGCAAAGGTTTACATTCATCAACCCTAGCAATGCAATGCAGTCTTAGGTTAAAAACTGCAACTTTTTTATAGCATGGGCTACTGGTGCTGCCTTGGGGGGGGGGGGCACATCCCCCCATCCCTCCAGCAACCAGTCCCCACCAATCATGCCAACTGTGGGGGTGTCCCCCATGGCCAATCTCACCAACCGGGGGGAGAGGTCCACCCACAGCAAAACTCACCAGCTGGGAGTGGGAGGGCCCCCATGGCAAAACTTACCAACTAGTGAACGGCCACACTGCTCCCAGAAGTGGCCATAGTACTCTTGGAAGTGGCCGTGGGGCTTCTGGAAGCAGTTGTGACCTGCATCTGGCACTCACACTCCCTGGTCAGCACTTGCAGGGGTGGCCCTGGAGGTACACCCCGGTGCACCCCCTATATGTTGCCACTGTTTTATAGGAATCCAAAATACCAATATTTTTGGGGTGACTGTTTCTTTTGTCCTATCTATTTTCATATTCCAGAAATGGCAACCATATCTGCACACTACAATCCCCTTGTCTCAGCTTGCACAGGAGGTTTTCCTGTTTCATGATATGTCATTTGGTATTGTTGAATTAAAAACCATGCCATACTGCATAGTGAGGCTTGTTGTGTATATTGCAAATAACCAACAGAAACACACAGCAGCCACTGTCTTCTGAGGAACAATGGATATCTTTGCTGTCCAGGGCTTTGTAGAAGCACCCATCATTAAAGTATCTCCAGATACTGTATCTACTGAATCAACAGTATAAATACTATACCATTGCACCCAATGTGACATTCATTATCTTAAGCCCCCTCTATACATTACAGGTATTGCCCAATTAACTGTTTAATTGTTTAATTACCTTGAGCCCAGCTACACATGCAAAATAGCTATCACATCATCAAAGCCCCAACCAGCTATAAAATTAGACCTCAAAAACATGTACTAACTTTATAGCTGGTTGCTATCCAGCTCTAATATGCACATATTTCATGGTGTCCCCAGCTGCTGGGAGCCCTGTCAGCTGACAGGGCTTCCAGCCAAAGAGGTTCACCATGCCGAGCTGAGGCTGGGAGGCCTGCAACTAAAGGGGCTTAGCCCCAGCACCTGCCAGCTCTGGGTTCTGCAGCTGTGGATGCTGGGTACTGGGACCCAGCAGCAGGAGTATAGCTGCCCCAGGAGTGCATGAAACCCCTGGGCCTGGGGGATCACAACTGTTGTGATCTCCCAGGCTGAAAGGTTTCATGCTAGGGTGGATATGGGTCCTGGTTGGATGGGACAGTCCAGGATTCTGTAGCCCAGTCCCAGCAGGTTGGTCAAAAGGGCTGGAATTTGATGGGGAGGTGGAATGACACACCAGGCAGGTGACCAGGCAGGCGTCACTGCTTCTAGGTGGGAGCAGTGCAAATGGACCCACATGTGGCATGCCTTTGCTCCTGCATAGCAGCAGTTGTGCCTGCCCAGCTGCAAGCCTGGCATACCATGCTGCTCTGCCTCCCCACCAGACTCTGGCCCAGTACTTCTGACCAACCAACCAGGACTGGGCTATGGAATCCTGGAGTGTCCCAGCCAAACCAGGACATATGTCCACCCTATTTCATGTACTCTCCAGCCTGGGAGATCATAGTAGCCATGATTCCCCAGGCCTAGAGGTTTCACCCCCCCCCGAGGCTAGGAGATCGTGGCTGCCATGGTCCCCCAGCCACGGGGGTTGGTGGGGAGGCTCCACAGCTGGAAGCCCCTGAACTGAGGGGGCTCCCAGCCAAGGGAATATGCATCTTGCCAGTGCTAGGGGAGCCCAAGACTGGGATCCCCCTGCATCAGCAATAAGATCCAAAGGGGTCTAATGTATGATCCCACAGTAACACCTCCTGCCTTACACGTGTGGCATGGCAGAAGGCACAATTGTGAATTGTGCATTAGATCCCATCATGCCTTTACCAGCATGTGTAGAGGGGTTAGTATCACAAATAATCAAAGTAGCAAGACAGTAGCAGCACACTATCACCTGCTGTCCTATCTCAACAGGTCACCAGGCCCAAGCCCTGCTGAAATAATTTTCAACAATGTAAACTACTACCTGTATAAATGTTATATTGAATTCCTCAGCAAGGTGTTGCCTGGTATTCCCAAAACACCTGAGTAGCTCCACCTTTACAATGTGTAAGCAAATGCATAGACAGCATTAACAATAAGCTGCAACAGAGATTCTAAGGAAGGAGTACTTAGCAGGAATGCATTCATAGACTGTCTAATCCTCTCTCAATAATTAATAAATATTTCCAATATTTTAACCCAATGCTCTGTTCATATGACTCACTGGGTAATGGGGGAAATGATTTGTTAGCCTCACCATTCCACAAACCCACTGCAATATATTCTGGAAATAACTGAGGAATTCACACCAATATATTCCTTAATATGTCCCTCTCCACAGGCGCCATTGTTCATTTGTCCCAGAAAACAACAGGAAACAGCTTATTAGATTCATGACTAACCTGTCCTATACCTCCATTCACCAGGGATTCACAAATCCTAGAGTTTCTTTTACTGGGAAAGGAGGCATCTTTACAGATTCGTTTATCAGTTAAATGGGATTTTAAATGAATTGTGGGCGTACTTATTCTGGGGTAATCCTTTTCAATTGGCTTTGGCAAAAAGGTTGCTACAATTCTCCACACACGTTTAGATAAAAGTGTGATTTTTTTTACTGATCTGGTTATACCAGTATAACATCTAGGCTAGGAATAGATCTTGCATTGTCTTTGGACACGTTGTGTTTGTGTTTGCCCTAGAACAGAAATATCCAGGATTGACATGTAAGCACATTACTCTTCTAATCAGAGGTCAGTGAGCAGACAAATGAACTGCTGCTGTTCTGCTGCTGATTCAATGATGCAATCCTGGATAACTGTTCAGATGCACTTTGCAATGTCCCAAGTTAAACCGTTAGTACTTCTTATTCTGTGCACCTTTTAAGTATTTATCCCAGGATGTCTGAACAATTGTACTTTGTCCCAGGATAAAATGGTTTATCCCAGAACCATTGCAACATTTGTTTCTAGCCTTAATATGTCAATTTATTGTAATATGAAGATGCTATGTACCATATTAGGATGTTCTTCCTCCTGTACAGGAATAAACTGTACGAGTATAAGCACATTTATGCCCATAAGACTGCATCAACACTTCAGGGAGTTGTACTACTTCAAATACATTTTAACTACGTGTCTGGTCTAGTTAAAAATTGTACATCCCCATACAATTGCCAAGCAACTTTTTATTTTCTATTGTGAAAGCATTTCAAACATTCCTGGTGGCCACTTTTTTGCTGTCAAAAATACACCTCACCCAGAATGGATGGGCGCTGCTGGAGTGCAGTAAAAATAGTGATTTAACACCTATCCAACAAGCACTAATACACACACGAAATAATCATGAAGTAAGTGTGGTACTATTTCTTGAATGCTACATCCCTCAAAGTGGCAGCAGAGAAAAATTTCAATGGGAGGAATCAATACAAAGCCTGATAAAGGAAGACTCAAAAAAGATCCTCAACTACAAGAATTCTGATCCTACAGAGTTGGATTCCATTCAAAGTCTATCTACTCCTCTATGCAGGTAAAGCATTGAAAAAACACATCACAGAACACTAGCAGTATAATATGTTTCATAGGTTTATGTCTTCAATAAGGCTGACAAAAATCTCAGTAACTTTTGTTGTTTTCATGCAACTTTTATAGCATGATTTGAGGTTTATGGGAGTTATACCACGCTGGTGGAAATCAGCCAGCTCTGAACTGGCTGCACATATGGAAATGCAGCTTCGTACGAGTCTAATGACACTAAAGGTATATCTACAGTCACAGCAGTGACTGGAGTGTAGTGTAGAGAAGCATTTTCCAAACTGTGAGGTGTGCTTCCTGGGGGGTACAAAAGGTTCCTAGGGAAGGATGAGTGCACCTCCTGTTTCAAGCACTCTCACATTCCCTGTAGATCAGCTGCTATTACCATTGCTTCTCTTACACCTTCCATTTCAGCTTCCATTGCCACTACCCCAATGTCAATTCCCTTCACCAGTGATCACCAACAATTTTCCTACTAGTGCCTGAAGACAGCAATGGAAATTGATGGCAGTTGGTGATAAGGGAAGTGGCAAAGGATGAAGCAAGAATCAGTGGTAAAGTAGGCGGCAGCAGATGAAGTACAGGAAGCACTCTGCTATGGTGAGGCATACACTACCAGGTTTGGTAAAAGATTGGGAACCTTAAATTTAGTAGCTCAAGCCCATGTAGAAATTTACCTGCAGCAACCCAGAACCCAGCAGAGGCTATCTGTTCTGCTTCTCAGATAGGTTGTGCAGCTTATTCTAGGCTCCATACTAAAACATCAGACAGCTACTGGTATACAAATTAGCTAGTTTAAAACTAACCCCAGCTCTCACTGCCTTGTGGGTACTCCTTGGTTGGAAGAAGGCTAAGGGACATCAACCTCACAGAATCACACCCTGATTGAAGTGGTAGGCAGTATGCAGCAGTTCTTATCTGTTGTTCTCTGGCAGAAGCTACAGCCATTGAGGCCATACATGTCTGGACATGGTTTGGCCTTTGGATTCTGTCTCAGTGGTCTAACGGGGGAATGGTAAGTCTTGGACAGCCTCCATTCCTAGGCATATGTGTTGAAGGTCTTGGTGTGATCTTTGCAGGACTCCATACAAGCAGATTCATCAGGCTCCTAACTAGACCTCTTACATGTGCACCATGACCCAGAGAATAAATGGTTGCCTACTAGAGTGTCTAAACTAGATTGCAGTTACTGTTGTGACTCATGTAAACTTGTCCTCAGATAACTGGCAATTACTTGAAATCTTAAGATTCTTAGAATACAAATCAGAGCCCTATCTTCTGTTAATTTATACATCTGTGAAATGCTGAGAGGCCTAAAGATTTGGGAATGACTGACTTAATTCTACTATTTGTCTGACTAGGAATTTGTAAAATTCTTATGAAGTTGCTACTAAAGAAAGCTGGTAAACAAACCAGCCACTATGTGATCTGTGTGATTAAAGTTAACCCACACTAATTTTTCTGGTGATGATTACATTGAATCTATTCATTGTGGAAAGATAAGGAACTATGTTTTCCTATGAGGAGGCTGCATAATTTGAAAATCTTAATAATTTGAAAACAGTACCATTCGTTCTGGGTTTTCTTGGTTTTCAGTCATGTGTGTGTGTGTATGTGGGCACGTGTGGCATTTGAATGATAAAATGTAGTTCTGGTTGGAATTTCCAGTGGAATGAGATTTACTGGGAAAAAATTCCATTAGAAACAAATTGGACATTGATTTCCACTCGAATGTCATGATTTATTGGAAACACAAAGCATTTTGCAAAAAAAATTTCCAATTTCATCAAAAATTCATTTTTCAAGAACTGCTGAAAAAATGTGTCCCTATGGTTGAAACCTTTCATTTCAATAATTTGGGAATTGAAATATTTTGATTTTACCATTTTTAAATTGTTTTTGATTTCTTTCTCCCAATTTTTAAATATTTTATAGTCTATAACATAGCTGAATAATAGTTGAAATTAGAATGACATTTTTCAATTTCCTCAAAATGCAATATTTTGATTCATTGTAAGCGATTTTCCATAATTTTTTGGAGGAAGCCATTATTTTTTGTTATATAATGGTTATATATATGTGAATGTGTTCACTCTGCATGTATGAATTTAAAATTACTTGCTGCTGAATCTGCTAATGGTAATGAATACGCAGCTTTAAATTATGGTTACAATATATTCTGTGCTTACCAGTCTGGCAGTACTCTTTTTCACATTTGTGGTTGGAGTCATTTACTTAAGAATGCTTTGGACAAACATAACATACAGGGCTTCATAACCCCTACAAATTTTAAAAGCCCCACCTAAAATTTTGGCTGTCTGTCAGGGGGGAGCAATAAGAGGGTATGGGAATGTAGGGAGACATAAGGAGTAGAAGAACTATGGAGTGTGGGTATGAGGACATAGTCACACATCCACTAGCCTTGATTTATCCCTGCCTCCTTCCTAAATCCTCCACCAGTTGCACAGGATGTCAGCTTTTTCTTTCATCTCCAGTTTGCAACCTGTTCCAGCAGAACTGCAATGTTTCATGCTACATTTGGGCCTTCTGCATCCCTGAGATGGAAAAGAAATAAATTTATAATGTAATTACCAAATTACATCCAGATGCAACCATAGAAACAAGGGCTTTTACATCTACCACCAGTTGTGAAAGAGACAGTACAGTAAAAAAGGGAATACAAAACCTTACTAGTCCAGTTCCTCTGGTGATTTATTGTATGTTTCAGAAGCTATCAGCATTTATCTGGTGTTCACTCCAAGCATTTTTGGACTTCCAAATGAAAAAGGAAACACTGGTTTGTAAATAACAATTATCTGTTTTACTTATCAGCTCTCTCTTTAGGTGACTGAATTTTAACTGGTAACCAAAGATGTTTTTGTGGCTCTGAGACTTATCAGAAATTACTAGAAATGTATATTTACACTTGCATGTATCTTCCCAAAAGCTGACTTTCTTTTACAGCAAACACAAGTGTTCAGAAACTAAAAGCCAACACTTAAGCAAACTGATAACTCATTTACGTGAGTAGTAACACATGTATACGTTTGACCTAACGTGTTTATTGATAGTCACAGGGCAGGGCAGGATTTAGATTAGATTCTTAGGTTCCATTATGTTTCCATGTATGAGATTTTGTGGCACTTCCTTGGTTTAATGATGCTATAACAAACCAAGGCATCTCTTGATTAGCCAGAGATATGGAAGATCCCTTGCTTACATGTTCTGAATGGTTTAATTGAACTGAGTTATTGCCAAGGCCTGTAGGTGTTGAACATACCAGATGATTGCTGTTCTTACCTTCATGCCAACCACTTTGTTTTAGCCAGTTGCTGTGTTAGTAGGAGAGAGGATCAATGAGGCCTGTGCTACCAATGTTCTTCAAATTATTTCACGCCAGTCAGAGAATGAGGCATAAGACTTACTCACATGTTAACCTCAAAGTCACTCATCTGTTATTGCCCCACTAACTCTATTGACCTTTCCATTGCTCCACTCTGAATCCATCAAGCTTTCTACTCACTTCCAGCCCAAATGTGACCCTCCTTCCAGTCTTGCTTTTGGCCTGTAACTTGTTGACTCTACAAATTCTCCCTCACAGAGCTCTGCCACCAGGCAGCTGTAAACACATAAGCAGCATTACTGATGACAAAGAAGCTATTCCATGGTCCTTGGGAGAAGACTGGTCAGCCTTGCTCCCCTGGTAGAAGGTTGTTCTGTTAGGAAAAGTGTGGCTCTTGAGGAGTGGGCAAGTATCCCTTGACTTCTGAAAGCCTGAGGGAACAAGTCTCCTTTGACTCAAATGGGGGAAGAACAGTTGCTCTCAACCACCAGGAGTACTTCACATTCTGTGTTATGCCAAAGGCCACTGACAGGTAATGAGAAGAAATCTGCAGTAGCTACAGGCCTCCTGCTTATTTTAGCAGCAAGAAAGTTTAGTGGCTTCTACTCCACCTTGTATACTGCTGGAGTAGATGGTGAGCAGGTGAATATGGGAAGGTCTGGGTAAAAGGACTAGCACTTATTGCCCATACCTGTGCTTCCAGCTGCTGGAATCTGAGCTGGAAAGAAGTCGCTAGCCCTTGTGGTTTGCAAAGAAAATTTAATCCACTGACAGCTTACAATGCCAGAAGTGGTGTCCATAAACAAGCTACAGGAGGCAAAGTAACAATGCAAGCACCTACTCTTGACACTTTTAAGAAATGGACGCTTATCTTTCTGGGATCCCTTCACCCCAACTGACTTCCTGCCCTTGAGGCAGGGCGCTGGACTCAATGGTCTTCCTAGGTCCCTTCCAGCCCTTATGTCTATGAAATCTATGAAATGTTCGTATGGTGCTGCTTGCAATTCTGCATGTAGATGTGCTAATTAGCACAGATTCCTAGGTCCAAATTAACTCAGTCTCACTCTTTTTGTAGAAACTATTTGTTTCAGTTCCTGAGTGCATACAGTAGCACTGGTGAGGGGCAGAAGAAGAGAGCTACCCCACAGTAGCTGCTAGAGTTGCAGCAATGGTTAAATCAATAGTAGTGGTCCAGAGATTTAACAAGCAAAATCAGACTTTGCAGTGTGGGATGAGTTGCAAAGCAATTGTTCCCTATTTTTCCTCCAAATGTAACTAACTGGTGTCCATGATTACCACATCACTGATGAAAGGATAGCCGAGGGATTTGAGGGAGGGTAAGTAAAATATGCCTTCAGTGAACTCGCACTTTACATGGAAAAATATAAGTGTGCCCGGAGTCAGATTTGTGCTCTTGTTTGCTTGAGCTACAAGTAGGTCTCCGTTGTTTTGGCCAATATGCCTTTCTTGGAGTTACAGAATTAAATACACCATTCAGTGCACATGTAACTTTACATACATGTATAATCAATTCAGAGATTATCAAAATAATCTCAGCATTACAGAAGACAGCAATACAGTAGTCCTCAACTTCAGGAAAACTGACCTTGACGAGCGCAGGAGGCTTTTCAGTGAGGCCCTAAAGGGCCACAATCCAAAGGGGAGGGGAGTTCAGGATGAGTGGTTGCTCTTCAGTGAAGATGTTAAATAGTATAGGTCCAAGGACAGAGCCTTGAGGGACTCCACTGGTCACAGTGCACCACACCATAACGATTGACTTCCATCAATGGTCACCCTCTGGGTCCAACCAGAGAGCCAATTCCCCAGACAGCATGCACAAGCAAAATCTATTGCATCTCGGAGGAAAGGCAGCAAAAGGGCACAGCAGCCCCCTTGGCTCTCCAGGGAACTAGCAGACCTTCTACATCTAAAAAGAAAGACCTACAAAGGATGGAGGACTGGATCCACCTCCAAGGAGGAATACTCTGCACTGGTCTAGACCTGCAGAGAGCTAACCAGGAAAGCCATAACCCAGAGTACTCAAGAAGCTGGCAAGCATCATAGCTCAGCTCCTGGCATGGATCTTCAAGAACTCCTGGTGCTCTGGTGAAGTGCCAAAGACTGGAAGAAGGCCAATGTGGTGCCTATCTTCAAAAATGGGAGAAAAGTAGAGCTAGCAAACTACAGGACCAACATCCTGCCCTCTATCCTGGGGAAGGTCTTAGAAAGATTATCAAAGAGGCCATTCTCAACAGATTGGCTGATGGCAAAATCCTGAGGGATAGCCAGCATGGCTTTGTTGCTGGCAGGTCTTGCTTGACCAATCTTATTTCCTTTTATGACCAGCTGACCTATCACTTGGGCAAGGAAGAAGAGATTGATATCATATAGCTTGACCTTAAAAAAGACTTCAATCTGGTATCCCATGATCACCTCTTAGCAAAACTGGGCAACTGTGGCCTCGGCTTCAACATGATCTGCTGGCTGGGGAATTGGCTCTATGGTTGGACCCAGAGGGTGATCATTGATGGAAGTCAATCGTCATGGTGCACTGTGACCAGTGGAGTCCCTCAAGGCTCTGTCCTTGGACCTATACTATTTAACATCTTCACTGATGATGTGGACATTGGTATCAGAAGCAGACTGGACAAGTTCACTGATGACACCAAACTCTAGGGTAAAGCGTCCGCACCTGAGGACAGGAGGGTGATCCAGGCTGACCTTGACAGGCTCATGAAATGGGCAGACAAGAACCTGATGGTGTTTAAGACCAAAAAATGCAAGTTTCTCCACGTTGGGAAGAAAAACCTGCAGTATGCCTATAGGCTTGGCAGTGCTATGCTATATGACACTGCAGACGAAAGGGACTTGAAGGTCATGATTGACCACAAAATGAATGTGAGCCTTCAATGTGATGCTGCAGCTAGTAAAGTGAACAAAACATTGGCTTGCATCCATAAATGTTTCTCAAGCAAATCCCAGGACATCATGTTCCCCTTGTACTTGGCCTTGGTGAGGCCAGAGCTGGAGTACTGCATCCAGTTTTGGGCTCCACAATTCAAAAAGGATGTGGAAAAGCTTGAGAGAAGGCAGAGGAGAGCCACATGCATGATCAGAGGTCAGGAAAACAGACATTATGAAGAGAGACTGAGAGCCATGGGACTCTTCAGCTTGGAAAAGTGCAGTCTCGGGGCAATCTCGTGGCCACCTATTAGTTTATCGGGGTGCTCACCAGGATCTGGGGGAACAACAGCTCACCAGAGCGCCCCAAGGAATGACAAGTTTGAACAGTCACAAACTCCTCCAGGACTGTTTCAGGCTGGACACAAGGAAGAACTTCTTTACTGTCCGAGCCCCCAAGGTTGGGAATAGACTGACGCCAGAGGTGGTTCAAGCACCTACTTTGAATGCCTTCAAGAGATTTTTGGATGTTTATCTTGCTGGTATCCTATGACCCCAGCTGACTTCCTGCCCCTGAGGCGGGGAGCTGGACTCAATGATCTTCTGAGGTCCCTTCCAGCCCTAATGTCTATGAGTCTAAAATTGTAGGGCTGAAACTAAAATCATCTAACAAGATCTCCCTCAGAAGTGGAACTCATATACATGGCATATCAACAAACCCTAAACAACTGAAACACACAGGGCTTAAAATTATGGTAAGAAAAACATGTAAAACAGATTTGCAAATTTAACCCAAAAACAGTGAATGGGATTCAGCTAACAGAAAAATTCAGACTTAAAATCTGCCTCTTTTTTAGCCTCAATACAATTATTTCCTTGTATTATTCTTTTTCCCTCTGCACTTATTCCACAATCAACTCCCAAGCACCCATAACAGTGAGCATGAAGGGATAAGATTCACAAGAATCAGGATGGCCATTTTGTCATCCTCTGCACACCTATAGATATATTTTGGAAACCTGAACTATGCCCTTCAGTTTGCTAGCAAGGCCTTGTTTCTGAAAATATATTTTTTTGTATCTGACCATGTGAATAGTAGAAATCATGAGTGACTGGTGCCTCCTGAATCTGAGGGGGCACCCACAGAAGTCACAGATGGTGGCCCTGTTGGAGGGGCACCAGCCCTGCCGACAGCATTAGTGTCAGCCATTGTGGGGGGCACCAGCCCCATCAGGTAGGGAATGTGTACCCCCATGCACTCCCTACCAGTCACCTATGGTAGAGATGTTTTGCCCATTTCAGGGACTTGTTGAGCCCTAAGGAAAGTCAATAGTCAATATCATAAGCTTTTTTTTTTTTTAATCAGGTTATATAATGCCCAAAATATATAATGATACACTGGACTTTATGCACATGTATGACAAATTGCAGCTACCATATTTTTTCACATATCGTCTACCACCAAATGAAAAAGGCACCTGCTTTTTGGAAAGCAAGAAGAAGAAAGCAAGATCTTTCCTTTAAGATACTGCTTGGTATTTTCACAGGGAAAATAAAGGCAGCAACAGTAAAGGGGGAAGGTGTGGAGCAAACACCTGGGGCTGCTCTGTTAACCCTCTAGCAGCAGGACATGGCAGGAACTACTGGCTGCCCACCTGGTCTGAGAAGAGAGACAAGGCATTTGGCTTGGCCAGCAGCACCTACTCAGTTAGCTGAGGGCCTAATTTGTCTGGAGTGGAATTGCCTGGTCTCTCTTCTCTAGCCAGGTAGGCCCAACTGACTTGATTGGGCAGCTCAGCTTCTATATAACCAGGCCCCCTCCTTTCTCCATTTCTTTGTTTAAGACATGCACTCAACTTCCATCATCTAATTTTCTTTTTTTAAAAAGGGGGAGGGTGTGCTATACGCAAGGAAATATGGTAGTGCAAAATAGCTCTGGGGAGACAAAAGAAGAAATGATTTGACTTTTCTGTTGGATATTTTCCCCTACAAACTTTTGCTCTGGAGTTTATTTTTGAAGCTGAATTTATCCAATCTGGAGAATTTAAAATGACCTACATATCCTTTTTGTCCAAATTAATGGGTTTATGGACCAGATCCTCCATTAGTTTGACTCAAAGATACCTCCACTGGCACCAAAGATGATGCAAATGTCTGCTTGAAGAGCTGGCCTGTTCTCTAGATAGCATAATTGTTCCAGCCATGTCCTTCCTTCTTGCTTTATTGAGAGAACCAATTAAAAAAGGACCAGACTGGCATGAAAGGAACATCAAAATTCCTGTGGACCCATTTCAATGTATGTTATTACAAAGCTCACAGAGGAAATTGTATGACATAACCCTCGTTTTTGTAGAAGGATTTGGTTTGGGTATACGGCCTCATATTATATATGTCTTTTGACTGCCAGTTATGTACCTTAGAACAGTGGGGGCCAACCTTTTTGGCAGACTTGGCACAAAAATAAAGCTCCACACACTTCTTGAGTCCCGCTCCAATCCACTTCCCCTGCTCCATCTGTCGCTTTGATTTTTGCTCCCTGACCTATCTTCTGCTATGCTGTCGGCTACCTCCCTTGCATACCAGGTAGCATCCGTGCCACAGATTGGTCACCCCTGCCTTAGAAGTTCGTCTTGTTTAATATAAATTGGAACCCTTTGGCTCTTGAAAATGTGGTTCGTTTGTTAAGATTTGAGATATTGCTGCCTCCTTACATAAATAATCAGATAAACTAAAATGAATCTCTAGAAATATAAATAGTCAAGTTATAGATGAGTCAGAATTCTGTGGAGTAAAGGAGGAGTAAGATGTCACTGATGCCCATACGTCACCAAAACAAACACTACCATGAGCAAGATATTCCATCAGGTATACACACACTTTCTCATAGAGCCTACTGATCATAATTTACTTTTCCTTTTTGCTACCAGTGGAAACTGACTACTTGATACAAACATTAACAAATGTAAATTGTTCTACTACTACAAGTTTAGGCCTTCAGAGGCAGTCTATTAGAGACCTTTTGGCATTCATTCAGAAAATCAAATTTAGTTGAAGAGGAATAAGATTTTAAAAAAAAGATTTTTTTTCTCACCATTATCTAATCATTTTCCCCAAAAAAATGAAAAAGGGAAAAAAATCTTTTCCACAAAGGAAATCATTTTAAAATAAATTAAAATGTAATGAATGGGAAGAAATGGAGCTTACCAAAGTCCAGCTCTATCTTAGCAGGAGGATCCTGCCTCTCAGGTTGTGATTTTTTTATTACTTTGTATTTCAAGTAATGCATGTCTTTCTTAAACCCCTTGGGAGGTCCTGAGTGTGGTGATGCACCCCTTATGAACAGGAACCGCCAACATTGTCGGCAGCACCTGCGGGCAGTCAGTGCGCACCACCCTACCACTAACACCACTGCTGGCATCTGCAGGCAGTCAGCAATTGCTGCTGGCTGCTGTCAACGCTGCCAGCAGCATCTGCAGGTGGTCGCCGACTCCTGGTCGGTGCTCACCACCCTGCACCCCCCCCACTGACACCACCGGCGGCGTCTGTCGGAGCTCTCACTTACTGCCACCACACTCCTGCTGCCACTTTCCTGCCACTGCCTTACCCCCCAGCTGCCAGGGGCACATGTTGTTCATGTCTTCAGACTAATTTGAAATTATTTCCCTAAGTTTTCAAACTCACCCTGACTTTAGTCAACCCATCCTGTTTGACCAGCTGTCTGATGAGTGCTCTGTTCCTCTGATCCTAGCCACATCACATAACTCTCCCAAAGCAGAGGGAGGAGAACCCTTTTCTACTTTGCATGCTCCAAATGTTTTATACTTTTTCTATCTTTTATACATCTGCTTCTGCTCCAAGTTGCCAATCAGTTCAACTCAGATTCTAGTTTATACTAGGTGACGGTCTCAGCCTAGATCTTAATATCTCATCTGAAAGTTATTATTATGACTTGATATTTATCACTTTATTTCTTTGACTAAAGTGTGAAGTGAAGTGAGTGAGTGTGTATTCAAGAAAACATCTGATTGAACAATAGAGCCCAAATCCTTCCTACGTATTGGAAATTGCTTTATATCATCACCTCTTTCATCATATTTCATTGTTTATTTCATCATAGCTATAAACACTTTTATTGTGAGTTTTTAAATAAATCTGGAGATGTTTCCTTCTGAGCAGTGTATTTGTAGAAGGAAAAAAACAAGACTGATTTCTCAAGGGGTCTTTTCAAATGCTTGGCCTCACAAAAGCAGGAACAGAATTAGTTTTCCCCTGCAAAGTCTACTTTGTGCTTAAGTGGTGTTGTATATCACATAAGCTGACGTCAGTCCAGAATGGATAACAGGTTGTGTTGCAATCTCTCTTATGACTCATTTGGAGCTAGATTTCCCCATCTCTGAGCAGTGGGTGCATTTGCCACAATAGGAGCAATTTGGGGGAAATAATTGACTTAAAAAGATGTACAGTTCCTTGCCTGCCTCTCCATTGCCTCTTGGGGGTGAGTGGAAAGATCTGGTTTGCTGCTGGTCTACATCTACAGCACTCCAGCCCTGTGAGCTGTTAGTTGTTCTTTACTCCCTGCTTGACTGAGGGAATAGCACCCACTTATGCTTGTGCGTGCAAACTTGAAGCCCAGTCAAGCCATGGGAGAAAGTAAAGGTACTTTACATGGATTACAGGACATTGGAATCAAGACTGTTTTTTAAATCTGTGGCCAGTTCACCTCTGTTTTCAGGTAGCAACCTACTGGCATTAATACAATACAAAAGAATGGCAAGGATTCAGATGTAGAATCATCTGCTAATCTGATAGCAAAGCCAAATTACTGTTAAATAGTTGTTAAATAACTAAATAAATAGTTGTTAAATAGTTAAATAACTAATCGGAGTGACTCTAACTCTTCCCACATCCCTCATGTGCATAGGGCCAAAAGGAAGAAGTTCATCTGGTGACTAGCATGGGAATAACCTCCTGCAGTGCCAATTTCCTGAAACATGGCCAACCCTGTAATATGAACCATTTTACTCCTACTTCATACCTTCCTGTTTGGCACTTTACTAAATCACATGAACCTTGCAGTCAGAGATGCTCCTTTTACCTAAGCATAACGTCTTTCTGTGTCCATTAGGGCTCTGCCAGTAAATGCTATAGCTTTGCAACAATTCTGTTCCTAGGTCTCCTGAATCGCACATCTTTTTTCCTGGAACTCAGAGCATTTCTGTACTGTATCACTGGGTGTTCATTGTCTCAAGGGCCTATAGGGTTCAGAACAGCCTGAGCAGAATCTGGAAAAGTAGTGCACTATCTTTATCAAATACTAGACATCCCATCCCTTTGGCATGGGCATTCCCTTGATGGCTCTCAGGTCCAGTGTAGGAGACTCCTCTTTGTCTGCATTCAACATAATATTCTACTTTGGGCACCTATTTCAGTGTTGTCTCAGCTTGGTATCCTGGTTCTGGATTGCATCTTTCTTGACATCCCCTTCTCTTGTGATAAGCTTCTGACAGTCTTAATGGCTGGGAACTCCACTAGTTCCTGGATTATATTACACTTGGACAAACATTTGTACCCAATGGAACCTGCCAAAAAAACATGGTGCATATTGCCAGGTGAATAGACAGCTCACCCATTCCTGACTGCTCAAACAGTGAATACATTTGCCATGGGTAAATCAGATAGCACATCCTTAGTCATTGGGAATGGGTAATGATTCCTTTTCAGTATTCTATTAAGTGGCTTGGAATCCATGCAGCTCTTCAGTTTGCCTGGAGGTACTCTCGCCACTACTAGCTGGGTGATTCGTTCTGTGGTCATTGCAGTGGATATAACAATGTCTCTTTTTTACCTGTATGACAGTTACTTCTTCAGTGGCTCCACTAGGGCTAATGGAACCCTGTGGTGAATTATATGGGTATGTTTCTATCTTCAGCATGACCTCCAGGTGTCCATCTACTTGAAATATATCCTTATACACTACAGAAATGTTGAGTAGGGCTGATAATAACTGATAACCCTCTTCACTTCTATTGCAGATATTTCAGTTCTGTACTGCAATCCAGGCAATGTCTTGCACTGCCCTGCTGCCAAGATGTGTTAGCTATTATGAACTCTGAGTTCATATCAGCTGACATGTCTCATTGCATCTCTCATGGGGCACATTTCCCTAATTGACAGCCTGCACTTTTTTACTGGCCTCAGAGTGATTTTGTTGTATTTCAGCACACATTTCTCCAGTCCATCATTCCAGTTTGTCAATCTGGCTGGGATTATATTCCATCTGGCTCTGCAGTCCAGCTGGAGTCCAACTGGTCATTGACCTAATAGTAGAACTGAAAAAATATTGCTCAAATAGCTGGCAGGTTTTTTTTCCAGTGGTTTTTTTGGTTCTTCTAAAGTCACACTATATATAGTAGGGGTGTGGGAAGCAGGCCTATTCAATTCGGATTTGGCCCAAATCAGGGACAGTGATTCGATTTGTTGATTTGGATCTCTGTCCCTGATTCTATTCAGCTGAATTCAAAACTGAAGATTTGATGCTGATTCAGAAATCAGCAATTGGGACACAGACACAGTTTTAAATGTTTTTTCTACTTATCTCAAGGTACCAAGCATGGCTCGTGAACACTGCAATGCTGGAGCACACAGAGCATCCCACAGAAGTTCAGAGGGGCCCTCCACATGCTCAGTGGTGAACCCAAAAGTGTACCACCTGCTACTTAGAGGTTTGTAGAAAAAACATTTAAAGTTGTGCCTATGTCTCAATCTTCAAATCTTTCTGAATTGATTAAGAGCATTCCAATTTGATTTAGAGAAAGTAAAAGGTCCTGTAATTCGATTCAGCTTTGGAGATTCAGCCACCAAATCATGCCGAAGCTCAGCCAAATTGAATCAGGGATTGAAGCTTTGCACAGCCCTAATGTATATCCTCCTCTTCATTGAACATTTCTACTATTTCCCTCATTGCAGGGATTTCTACATTTTCTCTTCCTAGAGTTGCCAAAGCATTGCAATATCAGATGATTCTGTGGTCCACATCACTTGCCCAATTACTATCTGGCCAGGCATTTCTATTCCTGCTTTTTCAATCACTTCCCAAAGTATATACATTGGACCATGATGCTTACATTCTTAGTTGCACTGCACCTTTTCTGCTTCCTGGTTTCCCCTAGCCTAAATACTGAGTGAGGGACCACTGACAGTAACGTATTGTGCAGTAGTGGCTTTCATTGTTTTGATCTTTTCCCTTGACAATTCAGCTGCTTTTGCTATTTGGAGATATTTCATCAGGATTTTATTGTTTCAACAATGTCTCCTATCTGCTCAAATCATATCTCACAAAGAAACCTGTCTTCAATGGTGGAATCTTCATTGCCTACAGAATAATGTGCGTTTGACACAGGTCTCAGCTCAGGCATGTAATATCTATTCCTTCTTCTACTGGTTTCAGAGAAGGGGCGTTATCTATGCTATTGACACATGGAACAAGGTTATTGTTCAGTGTGATAAGTGTATATGTTTGCTAGTGACTGGGTTCCAAAGCAGGTCAGATAAAGGATGTTATCTGAAAGAACTAAACTCACTAATGGGAAAATTCCCAGTACATACAGACATTCATACTTTGTAAGCTTCATCTTCTCGGGGGAGGGATAACCTTATGTTAGATTTATCTAGCTGAGGAGGTTTGGTAACACAGAGATGTCTAAACTCAAGAAAGTGGGGGTCCTTATTTAAGCAGGTTAGTTTATTCACACTGTTGCCAAGCAGGGCACACCCTGCAAAGGAGTGGGTCTGATTGACTTTAGACCTAAAAAGTCTCTGCACAAAATCTGGCTGAGTTCCAAGTTGAGACATGCCTATTGACTGCTTTTTGCTTTATGAAAAATTTCTTGTGTCATGCCTTGCTTTAAAATGAATCAGTACTTCACCTTGTGAAATCTAGCTGGTCACTGAATAACCCTGTGCTGAATATCTGTTTAGCTCTTGCTAGAGAGCACGTTTGTAGGCACTGAGCTAACATTAGCCCTACGGAATTGATCACAGGGATTATAGGGGACTTTAGTCTATGCTCTGAATCAGAAGAAGAGGAACATGGTTCCTTGTCCTGAGAAAGGTAATAACAAGAGGCCTGAGGCCTTAATGGGATACTATTGAAGAAGCCACGAAGAGGTCAGAGATAAGACTAACCCTGAAACTGTGACAATAATGTTTTCTAGTTGTGCAAAGGTGGCATCAGATGAAACAGGCTATACAGATTACGATCACAGCTTCCTACAATTACAGACTGGCTACCCTAACAGCAACACTGAACTGAGAAGCAAGGAGGTTTCAAGAAGGTGTGCTTGAATCTAGAAGGAATTTTTATCATGGAAAATTCTGTTTTGATTGCGTGTTGCTGAGATTCCTGAGACTGCAATTACCTACAGCAGGGGTTCCCAAACTGTGGTATGCATAACTCCTGGGGTAGGCAAGTCCCCTCTGGAGGGTATGTGGGAGAAATGGTGTAATGGCAGATTTAATTTTCATTATAATAAATACTTGACCTGGGACAAGGATCCTTAGGATGGGAACTCTATGCCTCAAACCTTTTGAGCCAAATTTTCTATTTCCCTGGGAAAACCCTTTGACATCAGTGTAATTAGGCAAGTTTTACAGAGGAAGAAATTTGCTTTGTTTGGGTTGTATCACATCTTGTAAATTTGCTCAAAACATAGATAGGGGAAATAACTGTTCAACATTTTCAGAACTAAATACTTTATTGGCATAAATTGCCAGCTTCATAAGTGAATCGGCATGGAAACATATAGTCAAAGAATTTGTATTTTTATACAAAGCAAAATGAGGGTTTTTTTTCTTTTTTTTCCTCTATAGAGTACAAAAAGTCCAAAAGAACTCATGAACGACTGACAGGAAAACAAATACTTTGATCCCAAGTTGTTAGGAACCCATCCCTACAAACAGATGGGCCCCACCTGGCAATGCAATGAACAAATAAAGGATAATTTATCTTTAGATGCAATAAGCATTTTTCATAGAGAGCTGGCCAAAAGCTGGATAATTCACAAAGCTTCTCCATCAGAAGCCCAAAGTGATAACAAACCAAAAATGTCAAATCACCACCATCAGTACTCAGCCCTCAACCAGGCTATCAGGAAACACATCATTTCCTAATTAGCGTAACCTTTATGAAGCACCAGATGTTAATTCTTCCATGCAATTAGGTATATGAATCACTGTGAGCAGATGAAATGCATAAAACAAAAGGGGATGCTATGACTTATATAAAATGAAAATCCAGAACGTTCTGTTGACTTAATGGCAACAACCACTAAACATTTTGGCCCTCTCTGCACTGCAGATAAAAGTGTATCAGCATGATTTTAAACAGTTTCCAATGGCTTACTCATCATATTTTAAATTTGTTTGCTCAAATGTGAACTGGTTTAAAAACATTTTCACTAAAATGTTAACCCTATATCACCCTAATCCGCCACTAAGTTTGAGGCAAAGTTAAAAAAGAAAGAAAAAACCATACGGAGAGAGGCTATGTCTGGAAATTGATATGGCTATTGATCACTGTGTTTCTGTTTTGCTGGAAGTCCATTACAGTAACCTATCGGTATGCAGCTCGTTAATAAAATAGACTATTACTACGTGACTTCCTCCACATCACCCTGTGCCTCCCACATTTGGGAGGCAGAGCTACTTAAAATCTCTTTAAGGAAAGTGTGTGAAAATTACTTTATGTTTAATAGGAAGGCAGGGGAGCGAGAACCACTGTAAGACTCTGAAAGGTCTTGTTTTCTGATTGCGTCAAATGTTAGCTCACAATTTATAAAACAGAAATGGGGCTTTCCAGTAATATAAATCCTTGTAGTAATAAAAAAAAATTGGTTTAAAAGGATCTATGTATTCAACTATTGGAGGACTGACTGGTTAAGAAACAGGAGTAGGTGTGAATTGCAGGTATGCCCCAAAGCTAGGATGAGCTTAGGCTGCCCATGAAAAGTGGCAAAAGATCAGCAGGTCACTGAAGTCACCATATAAATGAGACAGAAGCTATAGGACTGCCTAATAAGGGTGTGCAAAACAGATCATATTAAATTCAGATTCAGCCTGAATTGGGGGCAATTATTCGATTCGTTGATTCAGATCACTGTCCCCAATTCAATTCAGCTGAATCTGAATCTGAAGATTCGATGCCGATTTAGAAAATTGGTGATTCAGCCATAGACACAGCTTTAAATGTTTTTTCTACATACCTCGAAGTACCACGTGCGGCTCATGAATGCTGCAGTGCTGGGGTGGATGGAACATCCCACAGGAGTGCAGGGGACACCCCATGTGCTTGGTGGCAAACCTGAAAGTGGACTGGAAGTACTTCTGGTCCACTTCTGGGTCTGCTGGGGAGCATGCCCTCCAGTGCCCCCCTCAGCTCAGTGATTGGCTGTGGGGGGACCCTGGGTGCCTCCCTAGACTCAGAAGGCATTAGTAGCTGAGCCAGGAGGGTGCAGGGGGTGCCCCTCAGCATGCTCCCTGGCTAATATGGAAGTAGATTGGAAGTGCTTCTGGTCTACTTCAAGGTCTGCTCTTCAGCACACTGGGGAGCCCCTTGTGCTCCTGTGGGATGCTCCATCCACCCTACCATCTCAGCATTCACGAGCAGCCTGCTACCTTGAGGTATGTATAAAAAACATTTAAAACTATGTTTCTGTCCGAATTGCCAAATCTTTCCGAATCGCTCTGAATCGATTCGGAAGGTTCTGATTCAATTCAAACAGATTAAAAGATCTCCTGATTTGTTTCACATCTGGAGATTTGGCCACTGAATCTGGACAAATCTCTATTGAATCAAATCAGGGACCGAAGCTTTGCACAGCGCTACTACCTAATGTGCCAACTGTAGAGCAGTGTAGATATATCTAAGCTTGCTTTTTACTAACTGGCTCAGATACCAGAAGCAACATAACTACTGTAAGCACAGAGCTCATCTATTTTACCCAGCTGAAAACCTGAGGACTGTGTTGTCATGCCTGGATTGCTTCCAGCATCTGAGCTGACTCCTTTAGAGTTAGCTTAGGTAGATACCTACACTACACTTTAATCTGCAAAGTAGACATAAATTTAAGGGTAAAATACTATTTACCTCAAAACCAAGTGTTACGAGCCCTAGAAATTCAGACATTAAGTAACAGTTTTGAACACATGAACAGTTATTGAGAGGTAAAGGAGTATGGGGAAATAAATGAGTAACTCCTCCTTAACTGCCTGTTGGAAAACACTTATCCCACAGTAAATGAGAGTGAATTTACAGTAGGTTAACTGTTAATGAAAGGGAGGACTAGCCTTCTATTTTCTAAAAACAAATTATTTTTATATATTTTCCTAGTATTGTCATATATATGTGTAAGCATAAGGGCTGATGAAAAATAGAAATGTTAAAGATACCTGTTTTAAACAGATACTGATTGTACTATGCTTTAGCAACTTTTCATCTTTTCTGAAGTTTCAAAAGATAGTTGTCAAAATCTGTTGTTCTAAATTGTATTTTTTTTACCCATTTCTTGCTTTTTTCCCTTTCTCTTCCAATTTTTTTTCTAGCTGAATATAATGAAAGTACCTATAACCAGATTTCTTTAGTGTTGTTGCCAGTTATTATTTTTCTTGTTTTATTTATTTATTTATTTGCTCTGGCATATTTCAAAACTTCTCAACTGTGGCATAGTTTTGCCATAAGGAAGATGGAAAAAACAATGTTCTCTCTTGCCATAGAGGTCAGAACATGTGGATTTGAACTTCAGCAAATCATATTTGGATCACATCTCAGGAAAAGACTTCCTGGTTGCATCTACATAAGACATTTTACTGCACAATAAAGCAAGTTACTGTGCAGCAAGCATCACGGTCTACACGTGCAGATGCTTACTAAACAGTAAATTGCTTTACTTGTGAGTTAATTTGCCGCTTGCAAATACAAGTAGCAAATTAACTCCCAAGTAGTTAATGCACAGTAATGTACATACAGATGCTGAACAGGAGCAAATTTGCTTCCAGTAAGCTCCACCACCACCCTCAGGCTAGCCCCAGGCTTACAGGTCTGGGCACTTTTCCAGCCCTCGGACTGGGGCAGCTCTTTACCTGTTCCAGCCCCTGGCCCTTAAAAGTGTGTGGGAACACTATGGCCCTGGGCCACCCGCAGCCAGCCTCTGGCCACTGGGTCCCACAGCAGAGGCACCAGGTCAGCCAAAGCAGCCTGCCCAGACCCCAATGCTTGTCCCTGGAACACTGTTGCCATGCAGTTTCCAGGCCTATGCTGTGACACTGCACTGCATGCTGCAAGCACCTGCCAGGCCCAGCAGCACCCTGTGTCACCTGCAGCCAGCTTCTAGCCATTGGGTTCCACTCTAACTGGCCCTAGGGTAGCCACAGCAGCCTACCTGGACCCCACTGCTGGTGCAAAGCACAGCATCATTACATACCTCCCTGTCCCACTCCATGCATGTCCCTGCTCTGGGTGCTTCATCTGCCCAGTCTTGGCAGCACCAGAAATGTCACACTCAGGCCAAACGAACCATCAAGAGAGCCATAGTGGCATCCTCCCCAGTGGCACACACTGCATCCCAGGACTGGAACTGGTCCCAGAAGGAAACTGCAGACCTTGTAGTGCTGTGGGATGAGTCCAAGGTCCTCAGCCAGTTTGTGCAGAGTAGGCACTCCAGTGTTCACATCTATGAGAGTCTATAAGGCTGCTTGTGGGAGCATGGGCACAGCTAGTTGGCGCATCAGTGCTGCATAAAAGTCCAGGCCTTGGGGGCACAGTGGGTCACTGTCACTGACTACAACTGCTGATCAATGCTACCTGCAAGGCCATGCCCTTTACACAACAGCTGGATGACATTCTTGCACCCCAGGACCTCAGCCAGAGCTCTACTTACTCCCAGAGCATGGGTGACCTGCCTGAGCCTCCATTGTGGCCTGGCACCTGTGGCAATACATCACCAGAGGAAGTCCCTTTGGGCCACCAGGAGCTCATTCCTCCTTGCTCCCCACCCTTGGCCTCATCCAACAGCTCCAGCAGCCCAAGCCAACACCTGCCCCACCATCTCCTTATGCACAACCCTGCCCAGGAGGCCAGCTTGGGCATGACAGTGAGCATGGTACTGGGGGTGCATGACGGGGCTGAATTCCAGGGCCAATTGTTCAGGTAGCCTATGTGCAGCCACCAGTCCTTGCTGGCCAGCCAGGCCCACAGGCAGTGCGGCTGAAAGCCCAGGAGCACATGGATGGTACCGGTGCTGGCCTCCAGGTGCATGTCGTTGGCATTCCTGCCAGCATCTGGGTGGCAGCAGTGTGGTATCGGGGGCCTGAGATACTGTGATGAGCCTGGGCAGGTGGCTGTGCCATATAGGGGCCTCCATTGCCAAGACTGACCTGGGCCAGGTGGCAGTCGCTGCAGTGGCAAAGCATGGTAGGCAAGGTGGCCAGCAGGAGTCCAGGGTGCTTGATGTTGCTTCCAGGGCCTAAGGGTGGAGCATCTATGGCACAATGGGCACAAGCTCTGGCAACAGAGCTGCAGCATGCTGGCACAGTGCTTTGCATACTCCTTTGGGTCAGGAGAGCAGGCGGCCAGGGAATAGCACATAGGGCTGACTTTTAAAAACATAGCCACCAGCTGCAGGCAAATATGGCTAAAGGCTCCAGCTCCCAAAACCCTGCATGTATATGCCCAGGGTGAGTTTGCTTCAGAGTAAATTACTCTGGAGTAAACCCTTACAGCAGCAGTTGCATGTGTAGACATACCTCCTAACTAGAAAAACACAAGCACAAGCTATATAGGGAAGTTGTAGAGCTTCCTTTAATGTAGATTTTCAAGCAGAGGCTGGCTAGATGTCTGCCTGGGCAGTTCAGGAATATTGCATCCTGCATCTAGTTTAGGATTGGATTAGATCACGGGACAGTAATTTATGGCCCACAAGCTGGATCTAACCTGTAGAGCCACTGGATGTAGCCTAACAGGCCCCAGAGCTTTTCCTATGCCCATGCTCATCCCTGTACCCATGCCCACAGTCAGGGCCAACCCTGGTGGGGGGGGCCAATGGGGGTGATTGCCCTGGGCCCCACGCTTTGGGGGGCCCTGCGGAACTGAGTGGAGCAGCTGCAGTGACTTTGTGCCGCCACCACTTGCTTCGAGTCTAGCTGCTCACTACCACCTACCCCACCCCCCAGCTGCTGCTGCTGCTGCTGCCAGTGGCTGTGGCAGTTTCTTTGGGTCTGGGGTGGTTGGGATCGGAGTGGGGCGGGGCTCATATGGTCTGATCTGCCCCGGTCCCATACCCTGCTCGGGTCAGCTCTGCCCACAGTGCTAAACAGAAGGGAGGTGGGCCAGGGCCATGCAACTTCTAGCTGCATCCTTGCTGAATGTCCTTCCCTCACCCTCCAGCCTCCCCATGGCTGCAGCACAGTTGTAGCTGCCAGAAAAGACTTGATTCTGTTATTTTTTATTTAAATTCTTCTCAGCAAAGAGTTTTTAACCAGCTATGATATATATCTGATCTTTAGAGTAAATTGTGTAGCTGTCTCAGAGATGGAGCTGTTGAATCAAAAACCTCTCAGAGGCCTGTTTCTTCACATTATCCCTGAAGGAAGAGAGATACATGGGCCTTGACCTTAGCTATGAAAGTAGAAGTTTTACCTACTAATCTCATAAAGGCCAGGATTTTTAAATAAGCCCTGCACAGTTAGATGCTGAGCTTGTAACCTCTCAAAGACCTCAGCCTTTTTAATATCAACCCTGAAAAACAGGGATGCTGACTTTGGCCATTAGTGTGTTAGTGGCCTCACTATGTTTGAACAACAGTGAGATGTAACTCCACCCAACTTGATGTCACCTGAAAATTGGTTAAGTGTGCACTCAATACCATCCTCCAAATAATTAATGAAGATTAATTAACAATATTGGACCCAAGATAGACTTCTGGGGAAACCCACTCGGTATCATCTCCCAGCTCAACAGCCATTGAAGACGACTTGTTGAGCACAATGATCCAACCAATTATGTATCTACCCCACAGTACTTTCATCACCACTTGCTCAGGGACCGTCTGCACAGTGATGCATTGTCTGATGGAAAAAGTTAATGCAACTCCTTTGAATCTCAAAAACAGATCATCTGCAGCAACAGCTCCGAGCCAATCTGAGTCTGTATACAATATGAACTTTTAAATCATCTTTATATGTTTGGAGGGAGAAGTTACCTCATTTGTTTTGTTGGTAACCCTGAATGTGATGAACTCCAGCCTCCTAGACCTGCAATCACAATGTTTCTTTAAAAGGAATTGTGATCCATTACTAGGTCACAGCCTCATACAACTTCAGTGTCCTGTACACAGTGTGCAGTGTAAATGCATCTAAAATTACCTCTACAGCAGTGTCCAGTAGCAGTTGTTATACCTGATTGCACAGAGGGGAAAGTTCAGGATCAGGGAGGGTTTGGGGTTTTTTTTTTTGGTTTTGGCCTGGTAGTTTTACTTTAAACAGAGAAACACCATAAGGAAAACTAGGCTTGGCCTGGCATACTTGCTCCATATGCAAGCTGAAGGTGGGACTCCGCTCTGTTATCAACTCAGTGGGTAACAACCTGAAGGGACCTGGTATTTCTTCTGCTAATGTTTGCTCAAGTTCGTAGATAAATTAGTTGCATAGATGTCTGTGTAGGCTTGTGCATTTCATTTGCTGTTATCAATTCTACAGGGTGTTTCTTAAGGTGGAGGTAGGGTGTTGCCCAAATTTGCACTCACTCATTTCAACCTACTAAACTTCTCTTTCACCCGGATGCTTAATCTGAGGCTTCTTACAATAACATCATCTCAGTGACAGTGACAAAAACACAGCAAATGGTAGAACAGGAAACAAATGACTTTTCTTTTTTCCCCTCGAAAATCATTTTAGAAATGAAGCTGGTTCAAAACATCTTTCAAAAATTTTTTTCTCATAAATAATGGCTTTTTGATTAAATAGAAACTTGGGATTTAGGAGGGGTTCAATTTTTCAGCATAAGCCCCAAGGGAATTCAAGAATGCCATTTAAAACACTATTTTGTTAATGTTTGATTAAAATTTTCAGTAGGGAAATTTCACTATTGGATCTATTAGAAACTCCTTACATGAATGTATTGCACAGGAGGTATAACGCAGTTACTAAGCAGGACTGTACATCACTAAGTTTCCTTATGAAAAGAATGTCTTCTAGCAGCTGCTCAGTGCCACACTGATTACTGCTTTAAAAAGTATGAATCCTTATAGAAAAATCCCATAGAGATTGCAAAACAATTGCTAGCTGTCACCTCCCTGAGATGATTTCAAAGTACAAATTTTAGTCTCTGAGATCTCTACTTTAGTAATTCTGGCTTGTGTTGTGGCAGTAGAGTTCTTACTGAGGTCTCTAGATCATCACCTCTAGCATGCTGGACTGATGTCAAGCCACAAAGCCTCTGATGTCTTCATGAGGGTTTTGGCTTAGCATGCTTCACTGACATGGAGGATGGTGACAACCTAGCACAGTAATTGTCAAGCAGGATGCCATGGCACTGTGGGCATGCCTTGAGACTTCAGAGTTACCACATGGTGCCACACAAAGTTAGCACTGTTAGGTGCAAACATGATAGTCAAGATAAACCTAAAGGTCACCCACAGGACCACAGGTATGGATGCTGGGGCCAGTACAGTTGTTGTCCCCAGCCTCCCCTACTCCATCCAGGGCAACAAGATGTGCTGCTGCTACTTGTTCTGAAGGAAACAACTGTTCGTATTCATCTGGACATGGCCACAGATTTCAAAAAGGAATCCATGATGTTAAAAAATTCTGACCCAGGGCTGCAGTTCTTCTGAGTTCTTTGCAATAGAAAAATTGTTGTACATTTGTTTTGTAGTAAAACAACAAGTGAAAACTCAGAGCTAGTACTTTCTAAGGGATGCATTGAGTCAACCAGGTGCCTTTAGTCTAAACAGGTTGAAAACCACTGACCACGAAGACTGACATTTAGGTCTGAAAAGTATTGAGACTATATGCATATGCTAGTTAGTAGGGGTGTGTGGAGTGGGCCATATTTGATTTAGATTCGAGACAGTGATTTGATTTGTTGATTCAGATCACTGTCCCCAGTTCAATTCGGCTAAATCTGAAGATTCAATGCTGATTCGGAGGATCAGTGATTCAGCCATAGACACAGCTTTAAATGTTTTGTCTATATGCCTCAAGGTACCAGGCATGGCCCATGAACACTGAGATACTGGGGCAGATGGAGTATCCCACAGGAGCACAGGGGGGCCCCCTGCGTGCTTGGTGGCAAACCCAGAAATGGACAGGAACTACTTCTGGCCCACTTCTGGGTCCACCAGGGAGTGCGCATAGGCCCTCCCCTATGCCCCCCCAACTCAGTGATGAGCTTCAAGGGGACCCTGGGTTCCCCTCCAGATCCAGGAGGCACTAGTTGCTGAGCCAGAGGAGCGTGGGGGGGCCTGCCAGTGCACTTCCTGGCAGACCCAGAAGTGGCCCAGAAGTGTTTCTGGTCCACTTTTGGTTTTGCTGCTGAGCACGCTGGGGAGCCCCCCACACTCCTGTGGGACACTCCATCTGCCTGACCATCACATTATTCATGAGCCGCCTGCTACCTTGAGGTATGTAGAAAAAACATTTAAAATTGTGCCTGCATCCAAATTGCTGAATCTTTCTGAATCTCTCCAAATTGATTCAGAGGGTCCTGATTCGATTCAGAGAGATTAAAGGGTATCCTGATTCAATTCAGATTTGGAGATTTGGCCATCAAATCGGACCAAATCTCCACGGACTTGAATCAGAGACCAAAGGTTCGCACAGCCCTACTAGATAGAAGATTGTTTTTGTTACACTGACTAAGAAGGAAGGGGAAATCTTTTTTCTTTAATGTTGATTTCATCAGCGTAAATCAGAAATAACTTCAAATAATTCAGCAGAAGTATATGCATTTCAAACTGATATGAGTAGTCCAAAATCTGGCCTGGATTATTTCAAATTCACAGCGAATATTCTCCCACACTTTATTTTTCACTTTGTTATCACAGACAACCAACTTCTAACTGAGGATTCTGGGTAATGATGTCCAACAGACATTTCTTGTACTAAGTTTACTGCAATTGGAATTGCCACTAGAGAGCATTCAGAATGTGTATGCACACACACACAGACACACATGCATATGTATCTTTATCTACATGTCATATGTACATAGGTAGGTAGGCAGGTAGGTCCATAGCTAGCTAGCTAGCTAAGTAAGTATTGCTACGTTATGATGATGTTGGCACTGAAGAAGTGAATGATAATTTATGCATATGTCTGACCCTATAGGTAAATGAGTAGGGAGGAGTTAGAAGCTTAGGATAGAGAAGTATTGAGCAAGCCTACTTCCAATTTTCACTTAGTATATTTTAGATGCATCTTACATTTACTTTCAAATTTTATTTTTGCTTCCTTTTAATATGTAGGACAGTAATGTCTCTCATAAGGCATTTTACTTAGCCCCTGTTTTTCTCACTATCTAAAAATCTTTTAAATTTCACGTTAGTGCTTCATGCATTCTGATTTGTATTTCTTTTGCATTTTCTTTTCTTAAAGAAAGTGGGGTTTTCTGTTTTATCTCATATTTTTGAAGGCAAATCAAACTTTTCAGCTGAACTTTTCCTCAGCTAATTGCAATTAATTTCTTCCCATCAAAGGCATAATAAACAGATTATATCCTGGGCAGTGATAATGGTGGGTTGCAAATTCGCAGCCTCTCTAAGTTGATTGTCTGGGTTGATGCCCAACTTCCTCATCCATAGTTACATCACTGCTGTCTTGTTTGTGCAGTTTGTTTTATTGTTATGGACTGTCTTTTTCTCCTGTCTTAGAAATGGCTGTGTTAATTTAAAATGTTTGACTAAGCTATTTATAGATTCTATCTGTGTACCCTCTGTTTTCCTCATATCTTTATTAAGTTTTTTTTAAGTTGTCTTTCTTTTATATATATAGTTACTGTGTTTTTATGTTGAAAGAATAGAGACTAAGACAGTTCTACTTTCTAGGGTTAGACTTATACAAGAGAGAAACAGTTCGTGACGTTTGTCCTTTTTTTGGTCTAAGCAAATTACATCCCTACATGCTAAGGAATGGACCATGAAACCTTAAATCACAGCAAATTACCCCTACCTCCACAAGGAATGCCATACTCATGGTGTACAGCACTACTGAGCATGAACAAGCCTTAGGTTTGGGTCTTAAATGTGATCTCAGCTAAGGTCATTGTTTCATTAGATAACAGGATGAAAATGACTGCTGCCAACCTGACTCTTTCTGGTAAATTATTAATGTGAAACTCTAAGACAAATGTCTTTCTTGACAAAAATAATCACCCTTATCACGTGCACACAGCCTGAGCAGTATGGCTGAATGAGGAATGCTGCGTAAGTTGGAAGTGATTAAAAGTAATTAAAAGTGGGCAAGCATGCACCTTATGAGTTGAAATTTTGGCCATGGCCCATCTGTACAGCTGGTGTTGGTCTCTGCTTCTGTGAACTGATAAAATTATATTGCCCTACTACTTTTTTTAAACAACAGTAAGTATGATTTGATTGAAAGTCTACCAACGGTGGTTGTGACAGATGTGAGACAGATGCATGAAAAGTGAATTTAGGTGACTAAACTTGATCCTTTTCTACCCTGCTCACTTCCCTGACACTGTGTTAATATGTCTAAAAAAGTCCCCAAAAGCAGCAAGTAGGAGAAGGACCCATCCACCTTTTGCAGAACATTTTTTTCAGGTACTGTAGCAGAGTGGAACAAGCTACACTTAGGCACCTTGTAAGGAGAACAGAACCAATCCCATACAACAGACACTTCTGAATATTTTATCAGGGCTATAAGTAGGGACCTACTTAATTTGTGGTTTCTCAGATATCATGGAAAACACAAAATCTGGGCTATGCTGTGAAATCTGCAAAATTAATGAAAATAAAATAAAATAAAATAGAGTACTGGCTTCTCTGCGGGAGCCAGCAGTCCTCGCTGCTGGGAGGGGTTGGCACCAGCTGGCACCGCAGCACAAGGGGCAGCAGACAATATGTTGTCCCCCTCCATCCCTCCTCCCCCCACCAGGACCAATCAGTGCTGATGGGTGCATGGGGCACGAAGAGCAGCCAACAAGTAAAATGGTAACCATCTATTCAATCTTCCCCCCCACCCCCAAGGGCCTCTCTGTCAATCAGTGATGAGAGGTAAGGCCACTCTACCAATCAGCACCTGAGGTGTGGGGCCACTTCAAAATGCCCACAACATTTTTGTGTGCCACGGGCAGCTACAGAAAGCCCTGTGTCTTGCTGTGATTTAGGTATGTTCCTAGCTATAAGGGTTATGTATCTTTAAGTTTCTGGGGAAAAACTGAAAGGTGATAAATGCAAATTAAAGGATAGATAAATAAGTCTAAAGAAGTTTGACTGTTCACTACCCTCCTCCACCTGACGAGGAGGCTATTTAATGTCCTGGCTTGTACTGATTGAGAAGGGTTAGCAAACAAAGGACAAAGGGCATAGAGTGTATAGCCAGATACAGGGGTGGGATCATTTTCAGTCCATGGAACTGACACAAGGCTGTAATAGGGAAACACAGAATGGAACAGATTGCGCATGAACCTCTGCCTGTCCCTACCAAGATCCCATCTTGCTGATGGGCAATAAGCTTAGCATGCGTACAGAATATTTATTTTTTATGATCCATTTCCTCAAAAAGTCTTTTATCTTAAAATAAATAGTACTGTGAAGTGTGAAGGCTGGTTGGTCATTGATTAACGTTGTCATTGGTCCTGAGATAGCAAAGCTGCAGGTGTTGAACTCAAGTCACACACAGTGAATCACAGTTAGAACTCTCTGGTCTTAAGGGAGAGGAACATGGGCTTCAACCCAATGGCTGAAAACCTCAGCAATGGATGTCAAGGTCTCCAAAAATGATAACACAAGTATAATTTTTCTTGTCAGTCATGTTTGTTATGTGCAGCACACTGGATACTCTAAATATTTGCTGGGATACTAGTCTATTCACTGATTTTGAGGCATAAGCTTTCAGCTACAGCAATTATTAAACAGCTTAATTCTATGCTAAGCTCCAGAAGACAGCATGCTACATTTAAGGGAAATACTTAAATCTAGTGTCAAATTTCCAGCCGGCAAGTAACCAAATACTGACTACAAGGCATTGGAAGGTGAAGCTGAGTTGAAAATTAGTCAATGAAACGTGGTGGTGCAGAATTCACGTGTAACCATAGCGTCAGATTAGACATAGACATTTGTGAGAAACAAGAATCTGGTAATGGTTGGACTGCCCTATTCAAGCACGTATGGATTACAAAAAATCAGAAATAAAGCACAAAAAATTCCCAAACATAATAGTTTTGCCTTTTACCTAAAGTGGAATAACATGTAATAGGGATAGTAAATTAGGAGAAGTGTGAACCAGTAGTTAGCTCCCTGAGCTGGGATTCTGGAGAACTGGTTTCCCTTCCTTGTTTTGCTGTTGATATGCTCTTTGATGCAGGGCAGGTCATATCACCTTTGTTCCCTAGACACCTTGTCTATTAGGACTGTAAGCTCTTTGGAGCAGGGACTGTCTTCCCACATATACACAATGTTCAGTACAGTGAGGCTCCAGTCTCAGATTGGACTGATAGGTTGCTACCATAATATAATTGCACATTTCTCATTCCTTATCTACTCTAAATTCTGTTCTATTCAGGTTGTCCTATCAGATCCATCCCCCTGGATTCTAAGAACCAGGCACAGCAGTTCTTTAAGAAATGTGATCGACTTTTCAAAACATTGTGTTGGGACAGGTAAAAAAATACCCTGAGAACCAAGCTGTTCTAAATAAAGAAATATAAATATATATATAAATATTTATATTTATATATAAATATATATAAATATTGCCCGCTATATATGGATATAGATATATTTCATAGCTTATTCAATCATTTCAAATAGAAGTGAAGCAATTTCATTTTCAAAATCATTATCAAAGAAAAGGGAGAACACTTGCATTATTCTTTCAGTAAGATCCAGGATGAGCATAATCATTCCTCAGTCCCCAAATCAGAGTGGGGACACATAGGCAAAGACCAGTTTTATTTCTACTATTCTATTACTCAAATGGATGGCTTTTTATTAAACTCTTGTCATCACTGCTGTCAGGGCAGGTCACTGTTCCTGAATGCAGCTGCTAACATCAGTGGAGAGGAACTGTCAGAAGCTGATGATCTGGGGCTTGCTCTGCCACTCAGACATAGCAAAGACTAAATGGTGCTGATGACAGATTTATGAGGAACATCTGATTTACTGAAGAAAGAGCTCCATTAGCTCTTGTGTATCTTGTCTGACTCACCTCTGTCAATACAGAGTGGCATTCTCCATGAGAAAGCAAGATATTAGCACTGGATGATTGATTGAATGCAAATAACTTGGGGGGGAAAGTAGTTTAAAATCCAGCTCCTTTCCTTCACTGACCTCATCCAAACCTTAACAACAGCATCTCAAATACTAATTTCCAGTGGGGGCAGAATTTCTTCCTTCAGGGTGTTCTCCTTCTGCATGCAATTTATGACTAAGTTTCTCCTTTTATGAGGCTCTTACACAATGCAGCTAACCTGCTGGAATGGGCTCTAGTTAGGTGCATTGACATCTGAGTCCCAGGCTTGTAATTTTTGAGGGGTGAAATGTATCTAAAAGGACAAGTGACCAAAATGGAAACAGTGTCAGAACAGATAGGCTTATTTAGCAAATGCACCCATTTGCAATGGAGCTGAATGAATTTCGCAAAAAGTTCTCTGCAAACAGTTACAAAAAAACTTAATTTGCTCCAGTTTTGTTCATGGGTCTTTTTTCCTTTTTGTGCTCATTCTTGGGAACAGTTACACTATACCCTGTTTTCAAAGCCTCTGTTCCTTTGTATTTCTGTTTGAGCTGACTTCTTGTTTTACTGTTTCCATGTACACCTCCACGTGTCTCTTTTCATCTATTATCATTGAATTGGTTTTATAAGCTCATCATTTGTCTATAAAATCATTAGCATAATGGTTGCCATTTTGTCCTCTGTTTTTACAATACCTTTATAATGGAGCTCTTGTCCATTAGTCAGGCTTCCAGATGCTATTGCAACATAAAACAGAAGTGATAGTAATAGCTACATTTCAACCCTCCTTCATCTCCTGACCTTCATACTTCCAATATTCCCATCTTTCTTTCTCTTCCAGAACCATACATTTCAAGACCAGGTACATAGCTTTAAGTCACTGAGTCCTCTTATCCCAGTTCATTGGTCCCCCACCATACTTTTTACTGTACTCTTACCACCTCAAGTTTTTACACATCTTCTAGATTTACACTTTGACCCAGGGTTGGAGATATCAGCAAACCAATTTATACTTATAAACTCCACAAAATAATTTTAGTTTTGCCTTTTGACCATATAGAGCACGTAAACCACAAGTAAAGCCCAGCTGTAGTCACAGGTAACAGAGGAAAAAGTAGGCAGCACCAATCACTCCTGAGGTCTAGGAAGATAAGAATCCAAATCTGAACTTGGGCACTTACATCTCTGAATAGTGCCAGAGGTAAGAATAACGACTTGAGTTTCACATTTCCTCTTCAGGAAGACTCCATTACACATGTGGCACCTTTCTGATACTACACTATCTCTTGGGTAGCAGACTGTTTGCTTGTTTGAATCAGTGTCACTGAACTGAAGTCAACAATCAACAGAACTATGCTGAGAATCAGACATTTTAGGTCTGAGTTCCAGTGGGAAAGGGATAGCAATTTTTTGGCACAAATGTTTGAGTTTTACCATCCTGTAATATTGTTTATCAACCAAAGCAGAAGAATCTATGATTATGGTCCATTTTTTCTGTTAATGTAAAATAGTAGGGGCATGCAAAGTGGGCCATATTCCATTCGGATTCAGATTTGGCCTGAATCAGGGACAGTGATTCGATTCATTGATTCAGATCACTGACCCCAATTTGATTCTGCCAAATCTAAAGATTTGGAGAATCAGTGATTCGACCATAGACACAGCTTTAAATGTTTTTTCTACATACCTCAAGGTATACCAGCATGGCTCATGAGCACTGCAGTGCTGGGGCAGATGAAGCATCCCGCAGGAGTGGGGAGTACTTCCAGTCCACTTCTGAGTCCACAAGGAAGCATGCAGAGAGCTCCCTGTGCCCCCCCCCCCAGCTTAGTGGTCAGCCACAGGGGGACCCCAGGTGTGCCTCCAGACCCAGGAGGCACCAGTTGCCAAGCTGGGGGGGGGTAAGGGGACCACAGGGAGCCCCCACACACTCCCCAATGAACCCAGAAGTGGATCGGAAGGATTTCTGGTCCACTCTTGGGTCTGCTGCCAGGCTTGCTGGGGAGACCCCCAGCGCTCCTGTGGGATGCTCCATCCGCCCCAGCATTTGCAGCGCTCACGAGCCATGCTGGTACCTCAAGGTATGTAGAAAAAACATTTAAAGCTGCTGTGACTATGTACCAAATCTCCACATCTTTCCGAATCTCTCCGAATCTATTCAGAGGGTTCCAATTCAATTCGGAGAGATTAAAGGGTCTCCTGATTTGATTAGGATTCAAAGATTCAGTCACCAAATCAGTCTGAATCTCCACCAAATCAAATCAGGGACTGAAGCTTTGCACAGCCCTATAAAATAAGTGCAATTCCACTGAAGTCAACTTAAATGGGAAGAGAAGTTACATTATGGTTTGTGGTGGTATTACATGTGTAGAAACTACTTGCTGTATTTTCATGAGGTAACATTCACCTTTCACAGTCAGATACACCACAAACTCTATATATCATGCCAGCCCAATATTTTCCTATGTACAGGAAGATTCAAGCTTAATGTATGCACTGTCTTGATACTTAGCAAAATAGTAAATTTAATAACTACAAGTTTAAGGTACTGCATTTTAGGTTTATGGTTTTCAAAACAACCTAAGCAAGATAGGCACTCGACTCTCAACGAATTTGAGTTATGTATCCCATCCTTATATTCCTTCATAAATCTCACCCTAAAACATTTTAGTTTCTCTGAATGGTTTCTATGCTGCATATATTGACCATTCTCCTATGTGCACTAGACTAAATTCAGACCCAGTCTAAGTTCTTGTAAGTCCATTAAAATCAAGAGATTTTATATCAGCACTTATCAAATCTGAACCTAGCTGACAATTATTTACTATGAAACAGGAGTGGTCATTTTAATTTTCAAAAATGTAACTGCTTGCCATGTTTTATTTTGTTTTTTGTTGATTTTTTAAAAGAAGGCACCAGTCAATTGACAAGCCTGCATACAAAGTTATGCGTACGCTCAGCTTCTAATTGTTGAGATTCATGTTTGAAGAATGACTAAGAGCCAAATTAAATTTTATCAACAGGATTTCCTTTAAGTCACCCACAATAAAGTTCACACTGGATGAGTGGTTCTGACTTTAAAAAAAAATGGCAATTTTCCAAAGATTAGATTTTCATGAAGCTTCTTTCTCTGCGTCATACACATTTCAGTTAGTAGGTCTGAAGTGCTGATTCAGTAATCAGATACCATTTGGACAGCCAATTACTGAAGTTGATAATAAACTAGATAAGCAAACAGCCCCAAAAAAACAACCCAAAAAATAAAAAAACCCACAATTTAGTGGAGAAGCCAAAGATGGCAAATATATCCAGTGTCGGCTGGTCCTAGGCACTGCCTCCCCTGCTTCAACTGTTTCCAAATTAGCTATAGGCCCTTGATAGAAAAAGAAATCCTAAGAACGTCAGTGAAAGAGTACTTTCTTTTCTCTCCATCTACCCAGTAGTTGAATTTAATCTGGTCATGCCGGTCAGGTGAGACTGCTTTCTTCCTGAGCTTTTGTACTTTCTTTCTACCTGATTTTAGAACAAGATGAGAGATTTTCTCTGCTCTAAGAAAAGATCCCACCTCTGAAAATTATGAACCTGCTTTCAGCCAGTCTGGCCAGTTACTGGCCTGAATTCTTCTTTCTGGCTCAAGCCTTTCTTTTCCAGTTCTCACCTACAGCTGTCAAAAGCCTCTCCCCACTTTGTGCTTTCAGTTGCTTGCTTTTAAGCTGTAAGGGAAGACAAGTGATCTACCACATCCCCTCCCTACCTACTGCTACCAAGCATATAAGACACTGGGCAGACTTTGAACATCAAGTTGCAACATGGAAGAATTTCTTCTTAATGCTGGAATTCTCCGCTAGACTTCTGTGACCAAATTACAGTCCCTTTGCACCTTGTGAGTAGTGAAGAAAGGTTGGATTGCTATTAAAGTTCCAGCTGTTCATCTCAGACAAGGGTTAAATAAGATTCTGCTACATTTTTTTACTGAAGCTTGAGTAAGAGGATTATAAATAGTAGTAAACAAAGTGAACTGCTGCAAAATATAATTGTTTTATCAAGTGTAGAATTCATATTCTCTTTTATGGTAAAATGTTCCTGATTTATTTACTTAGCCTGATAATACTTAGTCAAAACTGCCCTGCTATGCTCTATCAATTGAGAGCTAGATAGTGTCTCCCCATCTTCTGCCTGATCCCAGCAATTCCCCTTTCTACCTCCCTCCCATGAATTTCACACCTATGCACTGCAGATTCACCGCTTAGAGTTCAGACAGAAATGACAATTTTTGCCCAATCTTGCCACAGGAAGCAGTTTATAGCTATGACCAAACACAAATACATAGCTACAGAAAGCTTCAAAAATGGCCAACTGGGTGAAAATAGGACCCCTTATTCCATGATGTATCAGAGAAAGATGTTTCAAAATGTAATGTATTTCGTAACTTGTATTTGCAGAGCTCCCAGCCTGTTGCTGTTTTCAGAATAGGGTGGGGGTGGGGGAAAAGGAGTGGAGAGAGTTCAGTCTGGGTTTTTTTCATACCCTCACCCCTGGCGGGGGGGCTCCAATTCACCCACCCTACCCTTTGGCATCAGCTAAGGAGCAGCTAGATTCCCCTCCCCCTGGAAGCAACTATGAACTCCTGTTTGATCTGGGGTAACATAACTGAGAACGCTTTGCAGAAATCATTCTGAGTTACAGCTGGGAGCCGCACTTCTGTTTGTACCCTTACTCTTTCTCCTCATTGCTTAGGTACCAGCAAGGGAATGCACTGAGAGCACAGACCAGACCATTCTTCTTGTCTTGGTTCCTTTACGTGGTTCCACCGTGTTGCAAGAAAGGTGGCAGGAGCAATTATGTTCTTAATTGCAGTGGAAGTCCTGATTAATCCCTGCAGCCCCAGGATGGAGAAGCATCAGTACAGATGGAGTCTTCAGAGAAGTTATAAGCCAACCTCTAGTAAGCCTGTGCTGAACACGTGCACACTGAGAACTGCAGCCCCTCTTAACTTTTCCCAATTTGGACAGGTTTTCACTGAAACAGCAAAGTACACATTCCTTACAACAGAGTACCTCCTTTCCAACTTAATTTCAAATCTCTGCTCCCATGAAAGGCAGTACTTATACTCTGAATGAAACAATTTATAAGAATGTTTATAACACAAGTGAAACACTGGACTTTTCCCTGAACCTTGGAATAAGAGCAGATTAGGGTTTTGTTGGGGTTGTTTTGGAAAATTCCACCGATAGTTATGAACAGACATCACATTAGTCCTCAGACAAAGCCGTTTGACCTGAGGATGGCACAAGCATACATATAAACTGTTCTTCATTTCAAATCCCTCTAAGTAGGCCAGGTAAAATGCATTAACACATCTTTTTCCCAGGATATCATATTGTATATCTGTATGGATCTTGTGGTGCATTTCTGCTGTAATAAAAGGTTGGATATGCCCTAAGAAAACTTACTGGAGTGTCAGTCTCAATGGCTTGATGTCTAGTTGGCAGTCAGTATCAAGTGGAGTCAGTCCTGGGGCCAGTTTTGTTCAATATTTTCATCAACAATCTGGAAGATGAGATGGAGTCATCCACCTCAGTAAGATTGTGGATGACACCAAGCTGGGTGGAACAGTAGATATGCTGGAGGGTAGGGCTCTGATTCAGAGAAACATTGACAAATTAGAGGACTGGACCAAAAGAAATCTCATAGACCACATTCAGACAAGCATAGCTATGTGGTATGTGGCACCACAGATACCTCTGTGGTGCCACATGCTGCACATTCAGCTGTTCTCCACACTGCAAGAGAGTAATGTGGGAGGTTTTTTTGACCCCTGGATATCCAGGCATCAAAAAAAACATGCAAAAAAAATGTTTTTTTAAATGGAGTGATGCATGTGTGGACAGCATGCGTCAATCAAAATTGGGGCCTGGCCAGCTGGCCCTAGCCTCCCCTACCCAACCTGGGGTAACCTGCAGTGTGCCAAAAGTCATGGAACAGGCATTCCCTGGGGACAACTAGTGGCAGCACAAGGCATGGGAACCAAACATCCATGCCCATGTGGACATGGCTATAAAGTTCAATAAGGATCAACAAATGCCAAGTCCTGCACTTGGAACAGAAAAATCCCATCATACACCCATACAGGCTGGGGACTGACTGGCTAAACAGCAGCTCCCCCAAAAAAGACCTAGATGTTACAGTGGACAATCAGTTGAATATGAGATAGCAGTGTGCCCTCATAGTGAAGAACGCTAATAGTAGACTGGGCTGCATTAGTGGGAGTGTTGCCAGCAGATCAAGGAAAGTGGTTATTCCTCTCTATTGGGCACTGGTGTGGCCACACTTCGAGTAGTGTGTCCATTTTTGGTTCCCCCACTACAAAAAGATGTGGAAAACTTGGGAAGAGTCTAATGGAGGGCAATGAAAATGGTTAGGGGGCTGGAGAATATGACTTATGAGGGGAAGCCTAGGAAACTGGGCTTATTTTGTCTGGAGAAGAGAAGACTGAGGGAGAATTTAATAATAGCCTTTGACTACCTGAAGGTTGGTTACAAAGAAGATACAGCTAGACTGTTCTCCGTGACAGCAGATGACAGAACAAGGAACAAGAGTCTCAAGTTGCAGCAAGCAAAACTTAGGTTAGATACCAGGAAGAACTTTCTCATGAGGAGGGTAGTAAAGCACTGAAACAAGCTGCCCAGAGAGGTCGTGAACTCTCCGTCTTTGGAGGTTTTTAAGACATGGCTAGACAAAGCCTTGGCTGGGATAATCTAGTTAGGGCTGGTCCTGCTCAGAGCATGGGGTTGGACTAGATGACCTCCTGAAGTCCCTTCCAACCCTCATTTTCTATGTGTCTATGATTTCCAGGAATAAGCCTGTCAGACTGTATGGTCCCAGTGGCCCCTAGCTGGCAAAGATGCAGCAGTGCAGCTTGGCAGGCCAATGTGTAAATGACTGTGCTGTAAATGACAGTTTTGATCTGGGTCACACCCTAGGACACCCAGTTCTGGGCTCTGTTTACACAAACAGTGTCAGCTATTAGCTGTTGAAAATGGTCTTGCTACAGTTAACCACTTCCTCACATGTTATAGCTAAGTGCTTGGCAGGAGAAGAGAATTATGCACACGTACCATGAAACAGATTACAAGGAAAATAGTGTTACAAACACAAAGCCAAACATTTCCATTGCTTCATAAGCAGGTATCAACACTGATGCCACTGAAAAACTGTCCAAAAAAAAAATTAATTTGTGCATAGTTGCTGTGGTGTAAAATAGGTTTCTAACTTCTGTCAGTCAAGCGCATGTCAATTCTGAGACTGAATCTGAAACCTGCTTGCACAGCAGGAAGATGTGTGTAAAACAGTTGCTGAGTGATTCATCTTCTTCTAGTTGCTTTTCCATAGCTGTCAAATACAGCCTCTCTTTTTTCAAGGCCTGTTGCCCATTTAAAGTCCCCAGTAAAGTGTTTTTCTGTCAGTCAGCGTGGAATTGCACAATGACATCAGAAGTCATTGCTCAGTGCCCTACAGGGTCATTTTTGTGAATTCCACCGCTGCAGAGAAATGCTGCTTGGTGGCCATGGATTATGCAAGATACTCTGCTCAGGAGATATGCTGGCCCTCTTTGATATTTGGCTGTATAGCTCTATTTGGGTTCCACAACACAAGCACATTAGGTGTAGAATAAAATGCTGCATATTTACTGTGGTAGATAAAGGTGACCAAACGCCAGCAAACTGCTCACTGCATGGGGAAACAGCAGGTGCAATCCAATTAGCCATGTGAGAAATGCATGCAGCAAAATCCCTGGCTCATGCAGCTCGAAAAGCGCGCGAAAGGAGGGCCCAACCTAACTGGCTGTTGGGGCAGTATAAAAATAAAGCCTGGGAAAAGGAAGGCAGGACCCACACGATATCAGTGAGGCCTGATCACCCTCACCGGAGGTCACACGTCCACGGCTCCCTTTCCCCCCAGACGCTCCCATCGGATAATTGCATCAGTTAGATGCCTGAAGAGCTCTCGAGTTCCCTACGGTTTTGGTTTTTTTGGAGATTGTTGTAAGGGGAACTGCCGGCGCGGACATGCATACGAAGCATTTAAGTGCTTCACGGTGAAACTTTACCGAGTGTGCCTACACTGTATTCCAGTTTGTAAGTAAAGTGTTTATTTGTTATATTATCCTTGGACTCTTTTTGGTCGGGAGAATAGAAACAGGGTAAATAGCGTTCCAGAACCCTTTCGTCCCCGACCTGCTCGGATCCAGGGGTTAATCACCCCCCCCATTCCTTCCCACATGGCATCACGAACAGGATCCTCGGGACAAAGGGGGAATGAGGGAGACCCTGACGAGTTAGTTTAGCACTGCTCATAGGGGAATCATCGTTGGCCCTCAACCACGGATGCTGATACACTGCGGGCTCACGTAGCATATCATCAAGAAAGGCAAGGTGGGAAGATGGGAGTCTATGTTTCCATTCGCCCAACTGAGGACAGCGAGGAGCCACTTAAAGAGTGGGTTGTGTCCGGCCTCAGCCCCGCAGCTCTGGGATGTCTTCTCTCCAGCCCTGTGGTTCTTTATCATCCGCCCGATGTAAAATCAGAGGCATCGCTTAGCTGTATGAAACCTAAGGGTACAGATGAGTACAACCCTAAGAAGGAGTACGACAGGTGTGTTCAGTACCTAAAAGAGGGGACCAGTTGCGAGATTTCCCCCAACAAATTTAGATGCCCTGATCTCGAGCCAGGAGGCACCGAGAACGAAATTTTAATGGCACTCCGTGAGGGTCTCAAGGCCGACGGATGTGACATGATGGGGTGGACAGGGCAAAAGTGGAATAAAGGAAAAATGATTAATCTCCTGTTCCGCTCAGTAACTACTTTACTGCGGCAGGTGGCCAACCAAGCCAACATGATAGATACGTTAACTAAGGCAGCCACGCAGCAGAGTGTTTTGCAGACCGAGCCACCGCTTAAAGATGGCGTCACAGGAGAAGAAAGGGGAGTGACTGAGAAGCCTTGGGAAGGAAGCTCTGACGTCAGCAAAGCCTTGTTGGCCCCGCCTGAGCAGCCGCCCCAGTACAGCACCCTGCCGGGGCCATACTCTGTTCTTCCCGTTGATGCGGACGTGCCTGTCCTGCATGTGAACCCCGTGGCCTTAGTAAAGACAGTCACTGATGGCATGGGAACCTGCACTCTTACTACCCTCTGTACGTGTACTGTGGGGAGCTCCAGGAACTGGCAAAGGATACCCGATTGACACCGGGTGAAACACTGGTGATGTGGCTGGGACGCCTAATATTAGAGCATGGGTCAGATTTAGTGGACCCTGAAGAGTGTACCATGTTGATGCGCCAACCCTCATGGGGGGAGAAGCGTGTAATGACACAACTCAAATATTGCGTAACAGGATTTGGCCAATTCCCGTGTGCTGCTGTGGTTCCAGCGCTGCTGACCCAGGCCCATGCCTGGCATGCGGATCCTCCTAGTGATTCATCACCTGCACAGCTTTTGTATGCAATATCAGGAGCCAGTTATTTAGCCTGGGATACAGGGCGTTACCCACTAGGTCTAACCCTACAACAGGCAAACAGTGTTTGGCCACACCGATGGTGCAACGATCCCGGCAAAGTCCCTGTGTCCACAGCAGCAGTAGAGGCTTGTGTTGAAATTTATGGAAGTATTAACACACCTATGTTCCATTTGTTGTTGCATCCACTGATAGGGGGACCAATAGGAAATGTCTTGAGTAGCCTGGGGAAGCTTACTATGGCACGAAGAATGAAGTCTAAACTCACTCCAGCAGCAGCAGTGCAAGCAGTCGGAACATGGAAAGTAATGCTTGATAAGCCACAGACTGATCGCTTGCCATATGGATGACCACCAGACCGTACATTTGAGGAGCGTGCCACGTTCGGGTTTCTACTAAGCAGAAGCGGTATGACAAGGTGCCAGCTTCACAGGTTAGGAGATGAAGGACAAAAGAGATTGGCACAGATTCTAGGCTTTAGGCCTGGGGGACAAGAAGCAGACAATGAAAAAAATGAATAGCAGCCGTTGACACGGGCAATAACAGCCGGCCTATTGATGATGAACACCCGTATGCAACTTATGATGTGAGTGCAACTGCAGATTCCACTCCCACACCTACACGCTTTTTGTTAGACACAGGAGCCCAAGTAACATATTGAGACCTCAGACACCCCATGTCAAAACATCCAGAGTCAATTTTGTACAAGGGCTGAATGCTACAACATCCACACCCGTAGTTAAGTTTTGGATTAATAAAAAGGCCCTGCATGGAGTCTTAGGGGGCATAAACATTTTAGGTATCCCCACGTTTAGAGCATTGGCCTTGAAAGACGTCATATACTTAACACTCTCATTGACTGTTACACCAAGTGAAAGACATCAGCCAATGCTAGTACACCCTGTGCCCTGGCGATATCAGCCAATCCCAATGTGCACCGACCTGCAGCCTCAGATTCTAAACCTCTTGGCTGACTTGTGCAAGCAAGAATGTATCCAGCCCATAAAATCCTCCACTTACCTATCGGCTGGGTGGGGCATTCCAAAACCAGGGAAACCAGTGGAAGTGCGTCTAGTAGTAGACTACCAAAAGGCAAATCAACACTGTAAACCACTCCAAATGCCCACTGCACAGACTGTCTCGAACATTCTCGATGGCATAACTGAGATGCAAAGGGGCAGAGAATGGTTTGCTACCACTCTAGACGTGAAGGACTTGTTCTATTTGCTCCCTATAAATGACCCACACGGGATTCTTAATATGTGTTTGGGTGGACAAATGTTTTCTTGGAAAGTTTGCCCACAGGGTTATCGCAATGCACTAGCAACTGCGGCGATGAATGAGACAATTGAGAGTTTCATTCGTCTCCACCCGGAGACTGTAGATGTTCGCATCTGGGCTATGTCGACAACATTGTTATTATACGACATGATGGCGCCATAGTTCACGCCATTACCACGGACCTAAAAGACCACCTGAGTGACCAAGGATGGATGGTGAATCTGACCAAGTTCATGAGTGAGCCATCCTCGGACATCAAAATTTTGGGGACACGATTCACAGGACAGTGGCAGTCAGGGACAGCACACAACGCCAACCCCGAGTCATCCCTGCCTTGGCCAACTACACAGACAGATTTCCAAGGCCTCCTGGGCCAGCTGAACAGGTTTCATCATTTCATGACACCACCATACTTGAGAATCCTCCGAAGGTTAGAGCAACAGATTTGCAAGAAGACGCGACACAGAACCCCATGGAGCAAACATGACTAAGCTGAATTGGAAAAGGTTATGGCAGAGGTTAAAGAGATGCGCCTGATCACACCGCCTGCCATTAACTTCCTAACAATTCATATAGGCTACACTACGGATCATATCTGGTTCACGGCAAGTGACGCTGAAACAGGGAATCTTGCATACACTGGTCACCGCACACTCCAAAACTACCAGCACCGATATGGCTGCCTAGGAAAAGTCATGCTCGCGGCTCAGCTGGGAGAGCACCTTGTAGTGAATCCAGCTTTACTTATCGCACCCAGCAGAACCATACTGGAATTACTTGATCCTGGCAGAATTCATCCAGAATATCAAGGCACGACGAAAACTTGGAGTTCCCTAGTCCTCCGTCATCAGTATCACTGGTTGGCATAGCAGGTTGCCAATGGAGAAATGATTTCAACCATCGAGGAGGACAATCTTGCTGTACCACGGTTGTACGGAACTACATCCCCAGCATGGATAGCCTCAGATGGCACATCCCGTGACGGTGGAGGGTATGGATATTATTGTGACCCTTGCCACAACTATAAGCTCCAAGCAGCTTATCCAGGAGAGTCGGTCCAAGCATCTGAACTACGAGGCTTTCAGTTAGCTCTCGAACACACTTGTCAGCACCACGATGGAACGCTCCCAGTGCCCAGCATGCTCATAGACTCAGAATATATAAACAAAGTTGTCACTGGAATGGTACAGGTAAAAGACCATATGGCCCTTTGGAACGATGTTAAGGCAATCTTACTAAAATTCTCCATCCGTCCCTTGATCAAGCATACACAATCCCATCGACTTGACACGGACCCCATGCATGCCATCGTGGATCAGTTGCTAGCCCATCAAGGACCCATGGACCAAGAAGACACGCCTCAGTCGCATGTCGTTGACATTATTGACACCAAACTGTTCCTAATATGGCTCCATGAACACTGGGGACACCCTGGAGCAAAGAGAGCACAGGGCCGCTGGAGGGAACAAGGTGACAAAGGACCAAGTATAGAACAGTGGACAAAAATAATTCAAGCTTGTTCTGCCTGAGTGCGAGAAAAAACGGTGCATCACAGGCACCAAAGAGGCACTTATGACCCAGCGCACTACGCCCCAGGTAAAGTGTGGCAAGTGGACCTACTTGGGCCACTACCAGGGACAAAGCCACCAAACAAAGGACTGGCAATTGTGGATCTAGGGACCTGTCAAATCCTCGTCCTTCCCACGAGGAAAACTACCACCTACAGCTCACTTTTGCTCATTGGCAAGTCCCTCACATCATACACTCTGATGGAGAACCACCTTTTAACTCTAAAGGTTTAGAGCAGTTTGCAGCAGAACATAATGTTTACTGGCATCATCATTTGCCTTATCATCCACTGTCTAATGGCATTGTGGAGCGACAGAGAGGACTGTATAAAGAACAATTGAGACTGAAGGAAAATGGGTCATTTAAGAACTGGAACAAGTACAATGACGTACTAATCTCCATGAACACTACCAAGGCCTTGTGGGATGAGCGTGCCCCAGCGCCAAGCCCGCCTTGGAAGCCATGTTACTTGGCGCAAGAAGCAGTATGGCTAGCTGTTCCCACAGCCACTAGCAAGCGTCCAAGTCCAGTTCCCAGTGTCGTGCTCGAACCCGGCGAATATCCAAATACCTATTTAGTTTCTCTCGAAGCAGTCTCACCCGCACGCACCGTCTTGGCCTACCAAAATTGGCTAAGCTGACATAGCACAGTTGTTAATGAATCTTGAGTTTGTTTTCTAGCCCGAGATGGTACAAAGCTGCCAGCGCATGATGTGGTGTGAAGCATCGACACCCGCCGCAGTAGATGAACCTATCTATGAAGGACCTCAGCTGGAGCAGACAGATTTGATACCATTGAAGTTACTGAACTTTTAGGCATTTAACTGCACTTTTGATAGATTGTTAATAATGTTGTGTTTTACATGTTTAATTATATGAAACTTAAGTGTAAATAGGGAAATTCTCAAGCTCGAGCGTATCTGAGTTTGGCATTTGGTCAAGGGGGCATGTGGTAGATAAAGGTGACCAAACGCCAGCAAACTGTGCTCGCTACATGGGGAAACAGCAGGTGCAATCCAATTAGCTGTGTGAGAAATGCATGCAGCAAAATCCCCGGCTCATGCAGCTCGAAAAGCACGTGAAAGGAGGGCCCAACCTAATTGGCTGTTGGGGCAGTATAAAAACAAAGCCTGGGAAAAGGAAGGCAGGACCCACACAACATCCGCGAGGCCTGATCACTCTCACCGGAGGTCACACGTCCACAGCTCCCTTTCCCCCCAGACGCTCCCATCGGATAATTGCATCAGTTAGATGCCTGAAGAGCTCTCGAGTTCCCTACAGTTTTGGTTTTTGGAGACTGTTGTAAGGGAAACTGCCGGCGAGGATGTGCATACGAAGCATTTAAGTGCTTCACGGTGAAACTTTACAGAGCGTGCCTACGCTGTATTCTAGTTTTTAAGTAAAGTGTGTATTTGTTATATTACCCTCGGACTCTTTTTAGACGGGAGAATAGAAACAGGGTAAATAGCGTTCCAAAACCCTTTTGTCCCCGGCCTGCTCGGATCCAGGGGTTAATCACCCCCCCATTCCTTCCCACATTACTTACATTACTTACTTATTTACATTATACCACTGAATATACTTCAGGGTTTATTTCTCTAGTCATCTATGTCCTTACTCAGGTAAAATGCACATCGAAACTCCCATATTTACCCAAATCCAAGATGACTGAATTTATAATTAGATTCTATATATGGAGATTTATAAATATCTTATAATTTTCCATGCATAGAATCTAATTATCAAAGGGTTCATCTTAAATTCATCCCCCCTACTGCTGCAGTGGGGCAAGTAGTGGCAGGGAGGCAAGTGGCAGGGGAGTCAAGTGTCCTGACCCCTGCTTATTGCCCCCTGCTACCTGTACCATGCATTGCTTTGCCCCACCCCTAGTGTCTGAGCACTTCATCACTTATTCCCCCAGCATCCAGTACTCCACAGCACTTGCTCTCCCATGCCCACCCCTCCAATGATGTCTGTATCCCTTGGCACCTGTCCCTTACTTCCTCCCAAATCCCACCTTCCCTTCCCTAGTGCTCCCCACCTGACCCCCCCATATGTTCCCATGCAATCTCTCCTCACACCTGCCCCCCTGCTACCTGCCACCCACAGCCTCTGTCTTCCCTGCCTGCCCTTCCATCACCACTTACCCCCTAGCTCCAACTTGGACTCCAGCCCCACTGCAGCCCGGGACATAGAGCACAATATTGCCTGGCCATGCGGTAGCAGTTGCAGCGGTGCTCAACCTCAGCATGGTCAGGCTGTGGCAGGGGATAGGCACTGGCTGCAGCTCCAATTCTGACCCTGGGTTGGGGCTAGAGTTGGAGCCAGAGCAGCCAACTTGTCCCTCTGTTTGTATTCAAATCCAAGATGCAGGGCTTTTTTCCCCATTCTAAATGAGGAAGAACCCTCATCTTGGATTCGAGTAAATGTAGTATAATCAGGCTAATCTTGCAGTCCCTCAAATTAGTTCAGTTAAAGTTGTGCCTGAGTAAGAATTGCATGGTAGGGTCCTGAACATTTAATGAAGACATAAAGCGGGGGCACTGGACTTTGTTTTTACACATTTATTATGGGAAAACTTTTCACAACTCTTTACTCCACACACATCAATACTATCTGTTCCACAGCAGCTTCTTCTTGAAAAAAATATCCAGATTCATTTCTCCCTCTAGTACAAGCTCAGACTTGGTGATACCAATGAAAATGTAATACAGTGTGCCAGGTTTTTTTTTTTCTTTTTGCAACTCCAAATAAAAATATCACTGTTCACATAGATAGATTCCTCACAAAAGACCTGAGGTCAAGTACTTTCATTCCAATATTGGTTTTGTTAAGCTACATACAGTTCTGCATAGACCAGACTTTGTCTTCACCAATGCTTGGCTTCACATTGTTGGGTTAGTGTTTTGGGCACATCTGGATTTAAAAAAAATATATTGCTGGCAATGCTGTATGTCTGCCAGGGCTACATTGTATATTTACATATTAACAATGCAGTGTAGAACAATTCTTTGTTTAAAACAATGTCATGAGAAGAATTCTTTGCTCACTCCTGTAAAAAACACAAACTGTATAGGAGATATATGGATACATTTTTGCACTAGCTGGTATCAGGGTTCAGAGTTAGTTGGTTCAGAGTTAGGCAATCGGTATGCCAATAACATAAAATAAAACTTGCATCCAGAAAACTTGCAGCTGGAAGGTAGTACAGCACAGTTCATCTTGTCAGATCATTTACAAGTAGTGAATGATAGAATAGAGAGTTTGATCATAAAATCTGCTGATGACATGACCCAGAAGTTGGAAAGCAGGACCAGAAATCAAACTGATTTATGGGAGAAAGGGTCTTAAATCAGGAAGGTGAAATTCTATGGACAAGCGCAAATGATAGGCTTCGGAAGGGAAAATCAAACTAACAAAGACAAAATAAGGAATATCCTCCTAGGCAAAAGTAGCTGTAGAAAAGGATCTGTTGGTTATAGTGGACCATAAATTGAACATGAGTAAACAAGACTGTATGATGCTGCAAAAAAGGCAAATTTAATTCTTGGATGTACTAACACGATTATTGTAGATAAAACATGAGAGATGTATTCCCCTCCCCTCTACTTGTCTCTATTACAGCTGAGGCTGTAATAACAAGTAAAAAAAAAGATGAACATCAATCTTGTTGGCATCCTGAGTTAATTCGTGAAAAAAAAGAAAAAAGCCTGACTTCCCTCTTCAGGTCGCATTAAAGACACAATGACAGACAGCTGCATGGGGAAGCCTACCCTGCCACTACTTACGCCAGAGTCAGCAATGTATGGCCCATGGCCTGGATTTGGCCTGCCGAGGTATGTTATCCAGCACGTGAAGCCTGAACATTACCAGCAATTCAGTGCTGGGGAGATTCAGGCTGCCATTCATTAACCAGGTTGCAGGCATGTCATCAGGGCACAGCAGTGGCAAGCAGCAGCAGAAGTAGCAATGGTGGTGGAAGTCACAAGTCAGTTCACAAGTCGTGACCCATCTCAGACTGAGATACAGTATTTTGACTCACAGTTCTCAAAAGGTTGCCAACTCCTGGCATACACAGTAAATTAGGTGCTTCTTTTGATCATCTTATCCATCACTGGATTACTCTTATGGGACAAAGGCAAATTTAAGTCTTGGATGTACTAACAGGGTTATTGTAGATAAAACATAAGAGATTTATTCCCCTCCCCTCTACTTGTCTCTATTACGGTCTCAGCTGGAATATTGGGCCCAGTTTCAGAAACTACACTTTAAGAAAGATATAAATTAATTGAAGAGAGCTCTGGAAAGAGGGAATAAAACAATTATAAAAGGTTTGGAAACACCATCTGTGCCAAAATCTTGCAAGATTTGGGTTTTTTTAGTGTAGAAAAGTCCAAGAGGGCATCTGGTACTTGTAATCCGATGTGTAAAAGTCTGTTATAAAGGGAATAGCATTCAATTATTTTCCATGTCTGCTGGAGGTAAGACAAGAAGTAATAGTTCTTATTTGCAGCAAGGAAGATTTGGGTTAGAAAGAGGAAAACTCTCCAACTTTAAGACTGGTAAGCAGGAACATATGACCTAGAGAATGTGTAGAAGACCATCCATCACATATTTTCAAGAACAGGTGACAAATGTCTATCTGGGATGGTCTGGGCGTCTGACAGCAGTGACATTGACTAGATGAACTCTTGAGGACCCTTCCTACTATAGGGTTTTTATGACTCACAACGTTTCTCTCCAGACACAGGAAATATGCTATGATTTTCAAATAATGCTGTATATATAGCATCTCATTTCTCCGGCTCAATGCCTCCCAGTTTATGGTAAGCTGATTATGGAATTCTTTTTTTTACAAAGATTTCTTTCACTATCTTTTCTATCCAAGCTCTCAGTACTTTATACGGCAGACAGATCTTCCCTGCTAAGGACATCCATAAAGCAAGGCTTCAACCTACACTTGACCTGCATTCTTTTTTTTATTATTATTTTCTTGCCAACTCATCTATGGTGCCAGGAGTCATTTTCAAGAATGAGGCTGTGCTCAAATAATGGCAAGCACATTATAAACTCCTTGAGTGTCAAGGGGCATGCCGAGTGATTGTGACTGAGCCAAAGAACTGAGTACCTGCCACCTCTGCTGTTGAATAAACAAATCTTTAGGGGAAAATTAATTGGATAGAATGGGGGCAGGAGGAGGCAAAAGGAAGACTTGAGATGCTTGAGGGGGAAAAAAAAGATGAACATCAATCTTGTTGGCATCCTGAGTTAATTTGTAAAAAAAAGGGAAAAAAACCTGATTTCCCTATTCAGGTCACATCAAAGACACAATGACAGACAGCTGCATGGGGAAGACTACCCTGCCACTACTTACATCAGGGTCAGCAATGTATGGCCCATGGCCTGGATTTGGCCTGCCGAGGTATGTTATCCAGCGCATGAAGCCTGAACATTACCAGCAATTCAGTGCTGGGGAGATTCAGGCTGCCATTCATTAACCAGGTTGCAGGCATGTCATCAGGGCACAGCAGTGGCGAGCAGCAGCGTAAGTAGCAATGGTGGTGGAAGTCACAAGTCAGTTCACAAGGCGTGACCCATCTCAGACTGAGATACAGTGTTTTGACTCACAGTTCTCAAAAGGTTGCCAACTCCTGGCATACACAGTAAATTAGGTGCTTCTTTTGATCATCTTAACCATCACTGGATTACTCTTATGGGACAGCTGTGCTGGATGCAGTTGCCTTTGTGACTGCTGACTTTAAGGTCCAGCTTTAACCCCTCCCCATCAAATTCTCCTTCATAACCCCAAATCCTCTCCTCCTTCCATGACAGCAAAACAAACCACAATACCACCAAATATTTTCATAGCAGGGACACTTTACAACATTTCCTCTGCATTCCACCCTGGGCTCATTTTGAAGTAGCACTTACATCAAGTGTAGTTTTATTCTTTGTGTTTATTGGAATGAAGAGAAAAATCACAGCAGAAAAGATCTTTATCTTGAACTATTTA
>JAGPOW010000304.1:112002002-112017278 GCA_030014935.1 Caiman crocodilus | reverse complement strand
TGGGTGCAGAATATGTGCTGTTGCCAGGACAAGCATTGTCTCAAATTTCCAGTATTTCATCAAACAGTTTTCGCATCATGTAACATGGCTATGAGCTTAAGTACCTTGTTCTGAGGGTACTACAACAACAACAACAACAACAACAAAAGTGATTGAGCTCATGTAGCTAGAGTGTGGGCAGTTGCAAAGGTCATCCTTCCTTCACCTGGGCCTCCCACCCTCTATCAACATTTAACTTACCATCATTAGGGTCATTTATACACGTGCTCCAGGAGATGGGGGTAAGGGGAGTGAGGGAGAGAGAAAGCAGGGGCACTTTAATTAAAGTACCTCCAAAAGCCTCCTTAATTAAAGTGCTCAGAGTGTCACATGTATCAGTGTCCTTGTGCTGAAAAATGGCAGTGGGGGCACTTTAAGTAAAGCTCATTGAATGAGCCCCAGGAATTGAATGAGCTTTACTTAAAGTGCCCCCACTGCCATTTTTCAGCACAGAGACACTGATACGTGTGACACTGGAGTCTGCTAGAGCATGGTAATTACCACACCCTAGCAGACTTGATTAATTCAATGTAATTACAGTGCATTGAAGCAGCCTCAAAGCACATGTGTAGGCACTAGATTTTCTTCTGTTGCTTCAAACATTGGCAACTGATTGTTCCATATGTAAAGTGTTGTGGGGATTCACCTTGCCTAATCTCTAATGTGCTATATGATGTAGAGCAGTCTATTTATTGATTAATTTATGAATGGCTTTGATCAAGTTTCTCAACTATATGTGTGTTCTATCACTTTATTTGCTAAGGTAGAAACCAACATAAATCACCTGCTCTTCAAATGCTTCCAATTTCTAAAGCCCTGAGGAAACTGACAGCTATGCAAGCCTGTCTTTTTTCTTTCCTACACAAACATTTAAAGTTATGAGAGAGAGAGAAAGAAAGGGAGGGAAGGGGAAGTTATTGGAAATGCTGGTGTTGCAGAACCATGAAACTCCCCGTTTATCTACTGGATGAAGAGTACTGTGTCAATGCAGATTGTCTCCCAGAATGAATGAGAGTTACCTAGTTTGCTTGTGACATGGAAACAATCTTTTTCTTCACGCTTTGCAGAGGTTCTAGTCCTCTTGTAGGAAGGTGAATAAACACTGAGCTATCAGCAAAGATATTGGTTGGATGACATTGAACCTAGTATTAGACTATATTAGGAGTTAGATCCATGCTTGTTCTAAAACCACTAATTTGCCATTGAAAATCTGTAGAATTTACTTCATCAAGACATTGGGAAAGTTTCTAAGTCAGACTTGGAGGCCCCCAAAATAAGTAACAGTTGGCATGTTAGAAAACATAGGTCATTTCCTCAGCCAGTTTAATCAAGATGAAGTTAAACTGAGCTATGCCAGTTTGCCAAATGATGGATTTGGCACTTTGGGTCATCAAATTATAATGTGTACAAAGACTTTGTTGGTTTTCCAGTGGATAGAACAGTAATTAGCTCACAAGGAAAATAAAATCAACTAAACCTTTTGAGAAGGCATTAATTATGAGAAAGTTGGCAGATAACCCATGAAATAGGCATTCAGCCTAAATGAAACGTGGCTTTAAACCTTGAGCCACTTGAAGTTCTGGCTTTAAACTGGGACAGATTTTCAGCTGACTAAAATCAATGTAGTTCCAATGACATCAATAAGGGTAATGGAATTGGGTGCTGCTAACACTGCAACGAAGTGCAACTTTTTCCCCACCTTCCCTAGGTAATTCTTTGTGAGGAGTGATTAACAGCTCACCAACAAAACAGCTAGCCTTTACACAATTTCCAGTCAACCTCTAGTTTCCACTTCTACTACATGTGTTTTTTACTGTATTCTTGATCCCCTAGATTTCCATGGAAAGAGCACCAGGCACGTAAGCAGTCTAGCTATTCACATTTGGCTTTTGAATGTGGGATCCAACTGCAATATTTATCAGACTGATAAAAGCATGAGCTATTTCTATATATGATGGATACAACAAATGAAGAAAAAAACTATGTATGAACCAATGCATCTGTTACAGTTTTGGTATGTATACCGTCTCATGTGTATATATGCAGAACTTGTTAAGAGTGGAACTGGATATACAAGTTGGTTTATTAGCTTATGATGCCACCCAACCATACATACAAGAACCAGGGAAGGAGAATGGCACTATGGAATCAGGAATCCTTTTCCCAAATTTCCCAGATAACATTTGTGATAACTCATTTGGAGGATGTATGTATAGAAAGTGGATTGAAGTCACACCTTAGCACAAACGCACCACATTTATTGCCAGCACTTAGGCAATACTGGGAGTGTCTGCACATGTAAATAACCTGGAAACAGTTTACTCTCAAGTAAACTACTCAATATTAAGTTCTCATAGGCACATGTCTAGCTCCTGCTCTCTGCAGCCCTGTAACAACCCCTGCAGCAACCAGGAGGATCTCTAGGCTCCCCCTGGGTGCTAGCCCAAGGGCCAGGAGACAGATGTCTCCTGGCCAGGGCTGGGACATAGTTCCCTTTCCCTGGGAGCAGCCTGCTGCTGGGGTGGTCTCCACTCCATGATCACCCAGGATCTCCTAGCCCGGACCCTGCAACTGCAGGACTTGGGCTGGGAAACATGGATGTCCCAGAACTGGCCCCACAACTGCAGAGCTGGCCCTGAGAGATAAGGATCTCCCAGTCTAGCCCCAGGAATGGAGGAGGCAGAGGCTTGGACATCCCTGCTGCTATGGCGGGGGACATTGTCCCCACCCAGGATCCAGTGGCAAAGCATGCCCCAGCAGCAGGCAGTTCCTGGGGGCAGGGAGCAATCTCCTCCCTCCTGCCGCCTGGTTTACCAGGAGCACATTTGTTCCCAGTCAAGCATCTACACACGTGCTACTGCGCAGTAACTAATCTTGAGAAATATGCCACTTGCATTTGCAGGTAGCAAATTTACTAGTGATTAGAATCAATTACTGCATAGTAAGTGTCTGCACGGGTGCATACTGTTCAGTAATTAGCTCTACTCTCACAGTAAAGTGTTTCACATAGATGCACCCACAGGGAAGAAATGTTCGTGGGTCTAGGAGAACAACAATTTTCATAGAGATTTATGATAGACTTCCCATAGGCCAACAGGATTAGTTGTGGGAATGCACAGGTCTACATGAGGTAATCATTAGCAACAATCCATAAAAACTACATAAAAAGCAGATTTAGCAGCTGGTATAACTCTGTTTATCATGGAACTATTACTATTACAACACCACACCATATTGAAAAGTATCACAGAAGCATAAAGACATTCATGGAACAATTGCCTCTGTATAAAATTTTGATTTTTTCCCCTTGATTACAACAGTGACACATCTCTTTGCTGAAGAACAATAAACAATAATACCTGATAGTAAGACCCTGCAAAACTCCAGTTAGCTAAACTCCTACTTCTTTTCAGTCAGCTTTTATATTATAAATACTGAAAAAGCAAACTGAAGTGAAAGCTCAGACAACTATGAGGCTCCAGTGTGTCCAAAAAATGACTTGTGGGTCAAATCAGCTCCACATAGTAACCATGTTCTAACCAAATTAAAGCTATCTCAGTTGTCTAATATAAGTAATATCTCATCTTGTCTTGAGAAACCTTCTCTAAGCTCCAGATAGAAAACTAGGCATGAAGACATGTGATCTCTGTAAGCTGGTGCTACATCAAAGAATAAGTGTCTCCAAGGGACCTTGTCTTATGCAAATCAACTGTTAAACTCAGAATCTTGACTAACTGGCAAAACCCCAAACAAACTAAAAAATCCTCTTCCAGTCAATGTTTGGGTCTTTTTTTATGGCTTGCAAATGCTCTAGTACCCTCCTCCTTATAAATGACCCTTGGTTTCTAAACAGAGTAATTAACCATTGAAACAGCGTACCAAGGTGTGTAGCAAATTCACCACCACTAAGCCAAGACTGAATGCCTGTCTAAAAGATGCTGCCTAGTTCAAACATGGTACTTGTTTACATTCAGGAATCAGAAATATATGGGCTGGGCCATGCAGGAAGTCTCACAAGATGATCATGATGATCCCTCGTGAACTTAACATTTTTGAATTTATGAAATGCTTTCAGGAAGTGCAGAAGTTCCCAGAAGAGAAACTAGAACTCTGTACCGTACAGACCAGATCCTGTTTTTGAATTCATGCACATCAGCTTTATTTCTTTGTCTTTGGTGAATTCATGGGGAAAACTGCATTCTGACAAGTCTTGACTTCAATTCAAAGCTCATAAGGAAAGAAAGCATTCCTCACCTGTTTGCTGTTTGCTTGTATGATTCAGAGAGAATGAATGAGTATACAAAGGTGTTCCAAATCTGTTAGATCCACACCATAAAAGCAAATTTACATTTCCTGATTTTCTCCTTGCTGGCCAGGAACAAAAGAAAAAGGTGGTAAATTTTCTGGGCTACATGGGTCTCAAAAACCTGGGATCTAACTTTCTATTATGAAATGTATTATTAAGTTTTTTACTCTTCCCAGAGTTTATATAGCACAAAGGGCAAATCAATAACTATCTTCATCTTTTCAAATGCAGAAAAAAATGTTGCACTTAATGGCAACTTTGGCTCTGTCAGATAATTCTTGGAGTGATAAGGATAACAGCCAAAGACAACCCCTTCTGTCAATATTAATATGAGATAAACTGAGCAAAAAACTCCATATTGCTCTCCTTTTCAGTTTCCAAAAAAGCCAGCTTCTCATAAGAATGTTTTTTGTGATTTTCAAACATGCTGTAGTATTTTTATGGGCAAAGTATGAACCAGAAGTGTGAAAGCATCCAAACAAATCATATAAGGAATGAGGTGATATTTAGGTTCTCCATAGCTTCTTAAGGTGATTGCACTTGTCATATTCTCAATCTAAAACAAAAGCTGAAGAAGCACAGACACAGGGGATAAGTTTATGATTAATTTTACCCAGTTCTTTAAATTGATTTCTCATGAGCTTGATTTCTTATGAGTCTATTTATTCAATCCATTCTGATATTTCTGTTAAAAAATTATTACCAGTGAAATGGTTATCCTTTTCCCTTTACATTAGGTTTTAGGGTCAATAAGATGACTGGGATCCATTCATATTTTTCCAGGATTACCTCTTCACACTTCCTGAAGACTCATGTAGATAACACTGAATTTGTTTACACATATTTGGAAGTTTACTCTATATTTTTATGAAAACTTGAGCTGGGGAGCACAACTGCAGAGAATCTAATGAAAGTGTGTGGTAATTTGTATGGTTATTTAATAGTATTATAGAAAAAAGTGCCAAATTATATAGAACAGACTGTCTTTTTATAGAGAGATGCAAAAAACCCATTTTCTCTCTGTATAGATATATAGCTAAATATTCCTGTTCAATTAGGAATAAAGCAAGTAACCAGCACTGAGTGAATCACACCTCAGGAGAAGCAGCCCTCTAAGGGGGCTATGCACATTTTCAACTACTGAGCACTAGAGCGGCTCTTTTAATTTTTTTCATCCATAGAACTCAATGCTCTTTAAAAATATCATTAACATTTTCTATATTTTCAGATGGGGAAAATGATAAGAAAGTTGAATTTACTTGGTCTTTAATAACCTACAGAATCTTATTCTTTAAAATCTTAATTGATTCAACAACAAGGTTTAATAGTTCTGTCAGTAAGTAAAATCTACAGCTACTCCTATGATGAACTTGAAATATACATTACACACACACACATATATGATAACTAATTAATTAAATTAATCTTAAGACTAAATGGGACTGGGAGCAGGAGTGGGCACACAAGTGCCACAAGTGCACATGTGCCCTAGACTCACTCACCTTGACTGGCACCAGCAGTGGAGGAGACAGCAGCTGAAAGGTAGGCAGGGTAAGGGGTGGATACAGCTATAGCAGATCTGGAGGGAAAGCCCCCAGATCCCATTTAGTAAAGAGCAGCAGGGAGCCACATTCCTGAGCCAGGGCCCTGACCTGAATGGCACTGCCCGCCCGGGGTTCCTCCCCATCCTCCACCCAGATGGAGCCCATGGTGGGGGCTACAGCTACCCTCCCCCCTGTCTGTAGGAGCTGTCTGGTGGGGCCTCAATGGCCTGGGGGGAGGGGGCAGTGAGACTTCCCTAAACTGTCCCACATGTACCCACTTTCAGGCCTTGGAGGAGCAGGTGAGGGAGCTCCAGACTAAGATCAGCAGGCTGCGGGAGATTAGGGCGACCAAGGATGAAATTGATGAGTACTTTCATTCTCTGCAGGGTCAGGAACCTAAAGGAGAAGACACCTGGGAGGGACCCACCAAAGAGGTATGGCATACAGTCACCTCCAGAGCCAGGGCTACTTGTGCTACCTTAGTGGCAGCTCCCCAGATATAGCTAGGGAATAGGTATGAGGCCCTAGCAGCCATGGACGAAGAGGTAGAAGAGGATAACTCCAAGGGTACCAATCCCACTCCAAGCACAGCACAGTCCAAAAGCTACTGGAACACCAAGAAGAAGAGATGCAGGGTCCTCTTCATCCTGAGAGGAACATAGGGGCCCATCTGTTGCTTTGACCCCATAACATATGAGGTTTGGTTCCTGCCTGGAGAAACAGATTCAGGACATCATGGAGAGGATACCAGACCTCATCCAAACCTCTGATTATTATCCCATGGTCCTCATACATGTGGGGATGAATGACATGGCCAGGGGCAATCTGGACCATGTCATGAGTGACTATAAGGCTCTAGGGGTAAGGCTCAAGGAGACAGGGGCACAGGTAGTTTTTTCTTCTATCCTTCCAGTGAATAGAAGTGGACAGTGCCATGAGACATGCATTGACAAGGTCAATTGATGGCTTCAGAGCTGGAGTTACGAGGTGGGCTTTGGGTTCTTGGACTATGACCCACTTTTCCACACAGAGGACATGCTTGGGCAGAACAGGCTTCATCTCTCCCCAAGAGGTAAGTGCATTTTTTTCTTTCAGGCTGGCTGATCTCGTATGGCAAGTTTTAAACTAGGTTCATTGGCGGGAGAGGGGGGAGGATGCAGAGGAATACAAGGACACTTCATCTTCAAGCCAAGTGATGCACACAGGTAGTACCCAGGTAAGTGACAGGGGCCAGGGCAGACATAGGAATAGGGGGCAGCACGGTCACCTATAGGAGGCTTCAAATTCCTCTACACAAATGCTCAAAGCATGAGGAATAAGCAAGAGGAACTTGCTGTCCTGCTAGCTAGCAAAAACACAGACCTAGTGGGGTTCACAGAAACCTGGTGGGATTCTACCCATAACTGGGCAATGGACTTCCAGGGATACAGGCTGTACAGATGGGACAGAGCAGGAAAAAGAGGAGGGGGTGTAGCACTATACATCAAAGAGCAATACACATTCCTAGTGATCAAGATGGGGTAGGAGGAGGGGCAAAATGAGGTGCTCCGGGTAAGAATGCAAGGAGGGGAGTTGGGAAAGAGACTTGATAGTGGGAATCTTGTACAGACCGCCTCATCAAGGGGATGAGCCAGACCGGGAATTCTCAGGTCAGCTCACGGAGGCTGTAAAGTCAAGGGATATGGTTGTCATGGGTGACCTAAACTACCCAGACATCTGCTGGGAGGAGCAGTCAGCCAGGTCTGACCACTGACATAGGTTCCTAGCCAAGATAAAGGACCTCCGCCTAACCCAGGAGGTTCATAGTCCCAGCAGAGGAAATGCCTTGCTGGACTTGGTCCTTGCCACCGGCGATGACCTGGTGAGGAGTCTGCGGGTACTCGACCACCTGGGTGACAGTGATCATCACCTCCTGGAATTTACTATCCACTGCAGGAGGGTGAAAGCAAGTAGCAAGACAGAGGTCCTCGACTTCAGGAGGGTTGACTTCTGTAAAATAATAAGATTAGTAGGAAAGGCACTGGGGTCTCAGAGCTTCAATGAGATGGCAGTCCAACCTCTCCTTGAGGTTGTTCCTCAAGGAGACGATCCTCCAAGCTCAAAGGGAGTCAGTCCTATTGCACACCAAGGTGGGGAAGAGTGCTAAGAAGTCCCCATGGCTCAGCAAAGGCATCCAGGGATGCCTGAGGGCAAAAAAGGAGGCATACAGTGGAAGCAAGGGGCTATCACCAAGGAGGATTATACCTCCATTGCTCAGGACTGCAGGGAGGTGGTTAGGAAGGGCAAGGCTGAGATGGAGCTAGGGCTAGAGACCAGAATTAAGGATAACAAAAAGTCCTTTTTCAAATACATAGGAAGTAAGAAGAAGGCACCAGGTAACATGGGGCCCCTACAAGATGGGCTTGGCAATCTCGTGATTGCAGCAAATGAAAAAGCTGACCTCTTTAGTGAACTTTTTGCCTCCATATTCCTGAACAGGGACCAGGACATTTCCCCCACTTGCACTTGTAGGGGTTAGGTGGAGGTCCTTTATCTTGGCTAGGAACCTATGTCAGTGGTCAGACCTGGCTGACTGCTTCTTGCAACAGATGTCTGGGTAGTTTAGGTCACCCATGACAACCACATCCCTTGACTTTACAGCCTCCAGGGGAGGCACCGCCATGCCTAGGGTCAGGGACAACCTAGTTAGGGAACTTTGGTGGGGCTGGACATGTTTAAATCAGTAGGTCCAGATGCTCTTCACCTGAGGGTACTGAGGGAATTAATGGGGGTCATAGTGGGGCCCCTGGCACAACCCTATGAGCACTCATGGGGCACTGGCCAGGTACCAGAGGATTGGAAAAGGGCCAATGTGGCCCACATTTACAAGAAGGGAAGAAAAGAGGCCCCTGACAATTATAGGCATTAGTCTCACTTCAGTCCTTGGGAAGATCTTTGAGAAAATTTTCAAGGAGCACATCTGCAAGTGCCCTGCAGGGGAGGTAATGCTCAGGACCAACCAACATGGGTTCATTGAGGGCAGATCCTGCCTGACTAACCTCATTTCCTTTTATGATAAGGTCACAAAGTCCCTGGATGTGGGTGTCAGGATGGATGTCATCTTTCTGGACTTTAAGAAGGCCTTTGGTTTCCCACTACATTCTCTTAAAAAAACTTGGTCACAGTGGCATTGATGCCTGCTGTCAGATGTGTGGCAAACTTGCTAGATGGTCACACCCAGAGAGTGGTGGTGGACAGGTTGTTTTCGGCCTGGAAGGATGTGGACAGTGGAGTACCCAGGGCTCAGTCCTGGTGCCTGTACTGTTCAACATACTTATCAGCAATCTGGATATGGGTGTGGAAAGCACGCTGTCCAAGTTCGCTGATGATACTAAGTTGTGGGGTGTGGTGTGCATGCTGGAGGGAAGGGACAGAATCCAGCTAGATCTAGACAGGTTACGGAGGTCAGCAGATGAAAATAGGATGGAATTCAATGCAGACAAGTGCAAGGTGCTGCATTGAGGGAGAAGGAACCAGCAACACACCTATAAGCTGGGAAACACCCTTCTTGTTAACATGATGATAGAAAGGGATTTTGTATTCATTGTTGACTCAAGGATGAACATGAGCTACCAATGAAAGGAAGCGGTCAGTAAGGCTAATCGCACCTTGTTGTGCATCTACAAATGCATCACAAGCAGGTCCAGGGAGGTGATCCTTCCCCTCTATGAGGCATTTGTCAGGCCACAGTTGGGGTACTGGATCCAGTTCTGGGTGCTGCACTTCAAGAGGGATGCGGCTAGCATTGAGAGGGTCCAGAGGAGGGCCATTCGCATGGTCAAGGGGTAGCGGGGCAGGCCCTATGAGGAGAGGCTAAAGGGCCTGAACCTACTCAGCTTCCACAAAAGAAGGCTGAGAAGGGATCTGGTGGCCATTTACAAACTCACCAGGAGGGACCAGTAGGAATTGGGTGAGGCTCTGTTCCCCCGTGCACCACCCAGGGTTTCTAGGAATAATGACCACAGATTGTTAGAGAGAAGGTTCGGGCTGGACATCAGGACACATTACTTTATAGTTAGGGCTGCCAGGCTCTGGAATGGGCTCCCAAGTAAGGTAGTGCTCTCTCCTACTTTGGGGGTCTTCAAGAGGAGTCTGGACAGATATTTGACTGGGGTGATATGACCATGGCACCCATTCCTGACTGGGGTAGGGGGTCAGAACTGATGATCTGTTTAGGTCCCTTCCGACCCTAAGCACTATGAAACTATGAAGTCTCAAATGACAAACAAAGTACTAGTACAAACTTGAATGTCATTAGTAAGTGAAAATAAGTAAAAGCATAAGAAGTATGATACTGGGTCAGGCCAATGGTCTATGTAGCCCCTTGCTCTCTCTTCAACAGTGGCAGTAGTGTATTCTTTAGAAGGAAATCACTGAACAGGGTATATCTAGAGCAGGGGTGAGCAGAATACGGACCATGGACCAGATCAGGCCCATGGTGGACTTCATTTCTCATCATCTCTGGCAACAGTAGCTCCTTCTGGCTGCTGCTGCTGGACCCAGCCCCACTGCTTAGGCACCCCGGCCTGTCAGCCCTGAACCCACTGCTGGGTGTAGGATGCGCGTGGCCAAACAGCTGGGATGAGGTCACAGCTAGGGGGGATCAAGATGGATGGGTGGGGCTGGGGAGACCCCTGGATTTTGGGGAAGTGATAGCATGGGACCAAAGCTGAAGTAGAGCCAGTATCTTCCCCTTGTACACTTTTGTGATGGGTGCAGGTTCCATGGGCAAGACTTGGAATTTTGCACACCTCTGATCTAGAGTGATCTCTCATCTGTTCATTGCCCTTTCTTGCATCCACCATCACTGGTTTAAGTAGATTTTGTAAAAATTAAAGTTGCAATAAAGTATTATGGCTTCATGTAAACAGCCAGAGCTATCTAGCTACCAAAGAGGACTTGAGAAAATATAGTGTAGGCAAAAATCTCAGAAAACAAAAATATGACTAATATGGTTCTGTTTATTTCACATCAACCCTGGACATTCCTAAATGAAATGCTTACTGCACATTAGCTTAATAACACTGCACAGTAGTGTGGCAGTTAAAAACTGTGCTAATAGCCTAATGCACAGTGTTATTAGGCTAATGCACAGTAAGCATTACAAAATAACTGTGTGCTAGCACTACTATGCAATCACTTTAGTTGTTTTGCATTATTACTGTATTAAGCAAGTATTAAACTAAATGTGCAGTATCTAAGGAACATTAATGAATGTGTAGATGTGCCCACTATGTCTACTACAGCCATAGCATGGTATCTGACCAAAATGGACAAGACACTCGGCACATCTACATGAGATGCTTTACCACATAGTTGAGTAATTAACTACACAATAAAGCATCACTATCTACACATGCAAACACCTACTGCACAGTAAGCTAGTCTGTGGAGAATACTTGCTCCTGGTCAGATCCATCACCAGTGGGCCACCCTCAGGCTAACCCCAGGACCAAGGGGCTTGGACTTCTCCAGCCCCAGGGCTAGGGTGACTCTGACTACCCCACCCTGCCCTTTAAAATTCTGTGGTGACCCTAGGGGCCTGTGCTACCTTCTGCCTGCCTCTGGCCAGTGAGTCCCATAGCAGAGGTCCCTGGGCCAGCTGCAGTAACCTGCCTGGACCTCAGCACTGGCCCTCGGCCCAGCCCCATTTCCTGCCTGCCTGTCCCATGCCACACCCCTGCACTGTGCACTGAAGGCACATGCCCAGGCCCAGTGGGTCTGGACTGTCACCAGTAGTCCCTGAGAGCCATTGAGGGAGCCATGCTGGGGTCATCCCTGGTGCCACACACCACCTCCCTGGGGTGTAACTGGTCCCAGGATGAGACCATGGACCTTGTAGCACTGTGGGGTGAGGCTGAGGTCCAGAGTCAGGTCACCCAGGGTAGGCACGCCAGTGCACATATCTATGAGGGCCTGGCAGACCACATGCAGGAGTGTAGACATGACCAGTTAGTGCACCAGTGCCACATAAAAGTCAAAGCCCTGTGGAAACAGTGAGTCAGTGTCACTGACCAGAACCACCTGTCAGGGGTAGCCCTCAAGCCTACTGTAGCTTCTGCTGTGGCCTGGAAACAGAGAGAATCCATTAGCAAAGGAGGACTCCTTGGGGGCCCAAAAGGCCATCCCACTGCAATCCCCATCCCTGGCATTGTCTAGCAACTCTGGCAGTCTAGACCAACAATTACCTCACCAGCTCTGGGTGTGCAGCCCTGCCCAGGAGGCTAGCCCAGACATGGTGCCACCTGCCCTCACAAGCTCTAGCTCTTCTGCAGCCAGCCAGGTGCCATACCCCTGAACATCAAGATGCTACCAGGAGCCTCATGCCATTGATGCCAGCAGGGACAAACCTAGGCCACTGGGCATGCCTGCCATGTCATCCCAATAAGCCCCGCACTGGGAAGAGGGCTCTCCCCTCTCCTTCCCTCTCCTCCCCACCTCTGCCACTACCTGTGTGCCTGCCCCATGTCCCCTCCCAGCCTGGTTGAGCTCCCCCTGGCCCCTGGAGTTCCCCCCATGGCAGACAGAAAGTCAGGAGGCAGTGCAGAATTGTATTGAGTAGCCAGTGTCTCTTCAACAAGGCAGGCTCTCACATCTGGTGAAATACGTTGGTGCTGTATGCGGTGTCATCCTCAGCTATGGGGGACAGAGACATGTAGCATAGGAACAGATACGTCTCCAGGTAGCAGTGAACATTGCAGGGAAGCATATGCTTGCCCACCACACTGTTGAAGCTCAGGGCCCTGTGCCAGAATCTCAGGTGTGCCTGGGGCACCATGGCAATCAGCAGCAGCAGGGTGTAGTGGGTCAGTAACCCCTCGGTCCATGCAAACAACTCATCATGGTGTGCCCAGATACTGTCACCAGGAGCACAGTTGGGGCACATAGCATGCAGGGTGGACCCCCTCTGGACATGCCCCCTAGGGGGAAGGTGGGTAGTACCATGAGATCTACATCCCAGTCAGCTGGGATGCCTGAGCCCTGTGAGCCCAGGCACCATGGACCTGGCAGCGATGGGGGAGACAACCTAGCCTGCAGGAGGAAAAGGGGGAGCAGATTTGGAGCAGCCACAGCAGGTGCTACCAGGAGCCAGGCCTGTCCTGGCCTGGGAAGTGAGCAGGGAAGGAAGGCTGTCTGCAGCAAGCACCCAGCACCCCACCTTCCTCTGCAGAGTGAGGAGAAATGGCTTGGCCGGCAGTTGCCTGTGCCAGGACCTGCCCAGCTGACTTACCACGGACTTGGGCACCTGTGCGCACACAACCCTGATCTGACGCTGGGCACCACACAGCCCCTGGTATAGTGCATGTTATCTCAGAAATGTTGCAAACTCACAAGCAATCTCTTTCTTCTGACTATGCAGGGATGCAACATGAGGGTCACCACCAATCTCAGCCAGGGCTCTCTGTAGGCACTAGTTCTGGCAGCAGCAGACCCAGGACCTGGCCCTGCTGCTGGACTGGTTGGTCACTATGATGGAGGAGCGACTGGTTTACTCATGGCCCTGGCAGGTGGAGGACATCTTGCTCAAGCTGGAGAGAGACCAGGTGGACCAGGCGTTCTGGGACAGGTTGCTGGACACTGTCCTGCTCCAGCTTGAGCCCAGCCTGCCCCCGGCAGCTGTCTGCCACCGAGCTGCAAGCCCCACAGTGGGCTAGGGCTCAGGTATGGTGATGCCTCCAGAGATCAGGTCCCCTGCCAGCTGGATTCCCTGCCTGGGCCCACCCTCACTGTTCACCCCGGCTCTATGAAGCCCCAGAACAGGATCTAGCCATAGCGGAACTAGCACCATGTGTGTGCCCTGCTGGCCCTGGCCATTGGCTGCAGGAGGGGGAGCCAGGCAGGCCCCTACGTGAGCCCCCTGCCCACCAGCTTTTCATGGCATGCACACCAGCTGTGGTGCAGCCAGAGGCTGGGGACTGGGTGCCTGTTCCTGGGCTCCACCCCATAGATGCTCCCACTCCACTGTCCTCCCCAGGAATATACACAAAGCACTGTACATGGTATGCATGGGGAAGAGGGTGCTTCATCAGTGGTGGGTGGGGTGATTGGTGGTAGGACTCTGTGGGTCAGGGGAGGGGCTCTGTGGTTTAGGGAAGGAAGGGATATGTTGTTGGCTAGGGAGAAGGGAGGGGCTCTGTTTAGGAGGGAGCAAAGGATGTGTTTGTAGAGGGGAATAAAGTGCTTTGCAGAAAACTGCCTGCAGTGGGTATGGTTCACGGCAGGCCTGGAGTCCATGGCTGGCCATCCAGGTGGCCTACAGCAGAGAGTGCAGGAGCAGGTGGTCTGCCAGTGCCTCTTGCATGCAATGCCCTCGATCCCACTTCCAGGTATGTGCCAGGTGACCTTAAGGTGAGATGTGAGAGTGTGTCAGCATCTCTTCAGGCATTCAAAGGTGCATTCCACCAGCACATAGGTCCAGCCCAGGCACCGGATGAAATGTGCCTGGAAGGGTCCAGCTAGCTGGTGTAGGGCCACATGGACCAGGGGAAGAGTGGGTAGGTGGGGTCCCTGATGAAGAGGGGCAGTCCCATCACCTTGCCCAGCTGGAGGCCCAGCATCCATGGTGCAAAGTGCCACACTCCACCATGACTGGCAGGGTGGAGTTCCGGAAGATGCTGCCATAGTGGGCACTGCCCACCCAGCAAACATTCACATTGGTGAAGGCACCATGGTGGTCAATGACGGCCTGCAGCACAATGGAGTAAAAGTCCCACAGGCTGTAACAGGTGCTCACCATGGGGTGGGGAGGTGATGGGGGTATGGGTCTCGTCTAGGGCCCTGATGCACTGAGGGAAGCCCAGGGCATAGAATCCCATCACCACCACCAGGAGATCCTGGACTTGGAGCACGGTGTGCCCCAGCACTTCTTGGAGGGTGCAGCAGACTTCCAGGATGGCCTCCCCAGTGGTCACTTTGCCCATGCTGAAGAGGTGGCTAACATAGCACAGGATGGTGGGCATGGCCAGATTGAGCAGGGTGATGACCAGCTGGGTCTTCATGGGGAGATTCAGCCACATGGTAGTGGCCTGCTTCCCCAGGTGTGGGTAGGGCTGATCAAGAAGCTCCTAGAAGGTGGCCCAGGTCATGTGAAAGGACTCCAGCCAGTGCTTGTTGTCTCAGGTGCTTTGGATGATGTGCAATCACCAGTTCTGACTGGCTGCATTGGGCCACAGGCAGTGGAGCTGAAGCCTCAGGAGCTCATGGATGGCATCAGTGGTGGCATCCATGTTCACATCATCCATAGTATCATAGTATCATAGTAGCTAGAGTCGGAAGGGACCTGGGCAGATCATCTAGTCCGACCCCCTGCTTTGGCAGGAAAGAGCACCGGGGTCAGATGACCCCAGC
>JAGPOW010000304.1:111955103-112001902 GCA_030014935.1 Caiman crocodilus | reverse complement strand
TAACCCCTGGCCCAGACATGCCTCTCCCGGGGCCCGAGGGGGGCCCAGCAGGGAGACTGCTGTTCTGGTCCCTACTTAGGAAGACAGAGGCAAAGAAATGTTCCTGCCAGGGTCTAGGGAGCAGCCCAGAGTGATTGCCATCAGTGCAGTTGCAGGGGTCTCATAAACTGTAATGAGGCTGGCCACATAGCTGCACAGCACATGTGGGCAGGCAAAGCCAAGACTGACCAGGGCCGGGCACTGGTCACTGTGATGGCAAAGCACAGCAAGCAGGGTGGCAAGCAAGAGTATGGGTCATTGCTCCTGGGGCCTGGGAATGGAGCAGCCATCACTTGATGGGCACAGGCTCTGGCAACAGAGTCATAGAGGGCTGTGCCAGTATATTGCAGACTGACCTGAGACAGAAACTCAGATGGCCAGGGAGCACCATGTGGACCTGGCTTTTAAACAGGGTCCCTGGCTGCAAGCAGCTGTGATTGGAGTCTCCAGCTCCCCTTGGAAGCTGCAGGGGAGGCAGCACAGGGCCAGAGAAGGCCAGGAGCAGGCTAGTGCTGTGAAGAGCAAATCTGTTCCCACATGGCCTCATGGTAGGTTTACTGTGCTTGCCCATGGTAGGTTTACTGTGCAGTAAATTACTGTGCTCTAAAACCCATATAGCACTAATTACAGGTTTAGGTGTGCCCACTGAAAAAGCAAGAGACAGAAAAGTAAATGTTATCTTTTTCTATAATGAAGACTTAGAGAACGGTTCAGCTATGCAAAGTGACTACATTGATATGGCATTCCCCATAGTTTCACTAGGCATCATCTCTTTTGGACTTCCAGATCAATTCTGAATAGTTTTCAAGTATGTTATTCTGATAGTAACTCATGGTAGGTCTGGAACCAAAAAGCCAAGCAGAATTTGACCTCACTTACATATTATTGGCAATGAAGATTCTGCCTTTAGATCTTAATCAGCAGTTCTGAGGATCTACAACCCCAGTTTGAAGACTCGTTCAGCTAAGAAAAGAACATGTTAATAATAATCCCAAATGATCTCACTCCCTCATTATTACTGCTCCAAGACTACACCTTCAGCTAAAAACTATTCAGTGATGAGACTAGACTAAACTAGACTAGACTAGGTAAGAACAGAACCAACATTTACTGCATCCAGAAATTACTTTTGTAGTCATTTCTAGTCAAGAGAAGAATTTTCAATCAATTAAAATGTTGCTATGTAATAAAGGAACAATAAAAGAATATTGAACATCAGGTTTTAGTTACTATTAAGATAACAGATCAAGGTAACCAAGGACTCCTGGGGCTTTTAGGTCAATAAAACACAAAAGAACTACAAAAGAGGTCAATAGATATTTGGTCCACTGACGTATTAGATGTTCAATACTGGACAAATCAAGTTGCTCAGGTTTGACAGCATTTTTCTTTTATATCATATCTCAGCATTCCAAGATGATAAGCATGGCAGCACACCTTACTAAAACAAGCAGACCAGTTAGTCATTTTGATGATGCGCATTTGGGGAATGATATCCAAATTGATAGTTTGTGTGACAGCTAATTCTATAGAGCTCAGAATCCACATTACCATGTGATATCCTTTGCATAATTAGATGCATTAATGTCAGTGGGGCTACTGGGATGAAGAGGAAATGCTTGCATAGGTAATGACTGTGGGCTTTGTGCAAGCCAGCTACGTTGTGCAGATGCTTTTAGAGACAGCTTTTATTTATATGTTCATGTACTTTTTTTCCACAGAGTGACTGTCTCATTCAGTGCTCAGGGTAGGCTTCCTTGGGGGCAAAATTGGGAGTGTAGAAGCCCAGGTTTCCCTACTTACAGAGGAGTGACTCAGGAATCCCTACACACTCCTCTGATAGTGGGGAAGCCCAGAATTTCCTCTTTTGTAGAGCCACATGTCTGGAGGAAACACAGACAGGTGCTCCTTGGCCTGCCCAGGGCAGCTGGAGAGCATGGGCAGCTGCAGATTGCCCATGTTCTCCCACCTTGAATCAAACAGATGTGTGCTGCAAAATAGCGGCACAAAGTCATTCCACCTGTTTCACGGCCACAAATTTTGGGCATTTGTGGTGCAACAAGGGGCATGCACATCTTTGTGCTTGGCCTCTGCTTCTATTAAAAAATGTTACAGTGGTGCAAAGGAAACCTTGGTTAAGGCACCTGAATGGCACCCTGGAGAAACTGATTCTATCCCTGTCTCAGCCACAATAAGCCTATATGATTCTGAACAAGTCATTTATACTAAGCATTTCACAGGTAGCCATTACTTGTATTATTCTCATTTTCTAGGTGCCAGACTTAAGATTCTGGTCTGTTTTTTCTTAAGTGTTGAATTCTCACATCTGTATCTAAAGTAAATGGGAGCAGTGCTTTTAATATACAAAGTAGGGCTATGCGAAGCTTTGGATGGTGATTTGATTCAGAGGAGATTTGGCCTGATTCGGTGGTTGAATCTCTGAATCCGAATTGTTTTTCTTCCATTCCATTCTCTCCATCTGACCAGTCCTTTTGCCCACTGAATCCTAATTTCACATATTTACAGTCTTCATCTTGTTTATGTATTAACCTCCCCTTCTTTTGACTTCCAGCCATTCCCCGTCCCCTCATCACACCTCCATCTGTGTCCTCCTCACATCTCCGTCCAGTTCTAGCCCCAACACATCAGTTCTTCTCTTTTCCACCTGTATTCCCTATCCTTGATGCCCTATCCCTCACAATCCCAATCTTTATCCCCATCTTCCCATCTAATCTCAGCCCATCCCCCCACCCACTCTGTCTCCAAAATTTTTCATCTAACCAGTTCCAATTCTCTCCCTGTACTCCAAGTCTTGTCAAATCAGGGATCCTGGTTTTCTGTTTAAAAATCCCAAATTCTCTGATTAAAAAACCCCAAATCCATGTTTTTCTGCAACTAAAATGAAATGCTACTCTCTCTCTCTCTTCTATATATATATAAAGGGCTTAGTCTGTCTATTTGTGTGTCTGTCTGTCCGTAATGCTTCTGGCCGACTGCATATGCACCGCCAAAAGCACGGGCAGCAATTGACTGTGCATGCCCAATTTTGAACTGCTGCCAGGGAACTTTGTAATGGTGGTGCCAGCCAAACAATGGGACTTCACTATACCTCCCTGCCCAAGGGTCAAGGGGGGTGGTTATGGTGGCAGCGACCCCTGCTCCCTACCCCTAATGCCCCACAGAACATCTGGCAGGGAGGGGAAGTGGCAGGCAGAGAGGGAGGGGGGGTGAAGGGATGTCATGGTGGTGGCTGTTGTTGAGGAGTCTGGAGAAGGAGGCTGCAGCAGTGGAGGGAGTCTTTATATGGGCAGCCCCAAAGGGTGAGCAGGGGATGAGGGGGATGCATGTAAACATCAAATGCATCGGTTGAACAGGTTTTATTGAGACATTTACAATTTTAAAGAAATTTGGAAGCCTAGCAGTGCCTCAATGATTATAATAAAATAAATTCTAAATATCTATATATTTTGGCATTTGATTTGGGGTTTTTATCATGGAAAATCAGAGCTCTCTCTGTCCCCTCCACTTACCAGGAGACAGGTCCAGCAGCAGCTGTTTCCCTCTCCCCTCCCTACCTTGTGGTGCTGAACAGCCTTGATATGCTGGTGTCCTGCCCCTGCTCCTCACTCCCAACCCACAGCACCCGGGCCCTGCCAGTGCCCATCACTCCCAACCCAAATTGTGCCCAGCTCTTCTGGTGGCCCTCTCTCCCAATCTGCTGCCCCCCACCCCAGGCCCCAGTCCTCCAGTGTGTAGGGAAGGGGGTGGGTGTGTGGGGAAAGGAAGGGGGTGTAGGCACAAGTGGGGTGGGGGCATGTGCCCCACCAGATTTGTGAGCCCACATCGAGGTGCGGGTCTGCAGCCGTGCCAGACTAGCTCTGGGCAGAAGCTGCCTCTTTGGACCCATGGGTGGATACCAGTGCAGGAGGGAGCACTGCACCATCATGGCCAGCAAGGTGAAGCATCTCCTGCCCGCCTGGCAGCAGCAGGGGGAACAACTCCATGCTGCTGCTACTGCTGCACCTCACTTTGGTGGCCATAGTGGTGCTCCTTCTCTCCTTCACACGCTGGGTCCTGCCCACTGGACCACAGAGGCATCTCCTGCCTAGAGCTGGTCCAGCCCAGCTGTAGCTCTGCCCCCCCCACACCGCGTCTCCTGTGTGTTCCCACCCCCATCAACTTACCTTGAGAGAGCTGTAGGAGCTGTTCTCCAACATGCTGGTTGGATGCCACATGCATGCGCCTGTTCACATGTGCCCTCCCCCTGCATCCCATTCCCCCTGCCCCCACCCCAAGCAGCCCCTTGCAATGAAAAACCCACCATTTCCTGAGTTTTTCTCCTTTAAAGAAGAAAATCCTCATTTTTTCATGTTTTTCCACAGCAAATTGAAAACTCAGATCCCCACAGATCATTCATGTCTCCCTGCAGCCAGGAGTTAATTGGCCTAGTCTCCTTGCCATGCCAATTTAAGCCTCCGTCCCAAAGTCTTCTTCTTATTTCAGTTTCCCCTCAGTCCACTGATCTTATTTCTGTCTCTATTCCATTTCCCCATTTGGTCTCCATTTCTCTTCATTAGGTTCCTATTTCAAATCTTTGCCTCTTTAGTTCCTGATTCAAATCTACTAGTCCAAATCTTCTCCACTGCCAGAGTTCTGGTCTTCCCCTATCTTTGCATTCAAAAACATTTTCCTCTGCCACACTGCTGAGTGCCTACACGGTTGAAAGTGGGTTTCACTGAAGGCAAAGGAGAGACAGGCTCTCTGTTCTCATTTCCAGTGCCTTACCCTGCCTAAGGCTGGCACACCCAGCAGCCATAACAAGTTGCTTTGCTCTTCTAGAATTGCGGAAAAGCATGAGTAGATGCTCTGTGAAGGTGGTATATGTTAGGCTGTGCAAAGCTTTGGTCCCTTTGATTCAGTTCAGTGGAGATTCAGCCTGATTCGGTGGCTGAATCTCTGAATCCAGATCAAAACAGAGGACCCTTTAATCTCTCCAAATCAAATTGAAATCCCCCAAATCAACTCAGAGAGATTCAGAAGGATCTGGTGATTCAAACATGGATACAGCTTTAAATGTTTTTTCTACATATCTCTAGGTACCAGGCAGCTCATGAATGCTGCGATGGTGGGACTCATGGAGTGTCCCCTAGGAGCATAGGGGCTCCCCAGCATGCTTGGTAGCAGACCTGGAAGTGAATCAGAAGCATTCTAGTCCACTTCTGGGTTTGCTGGGGACTGCGCTGGGCCCCTTGCCCACCCCTTCCCCCCGGCTCAGTGACTGGTGCTTCCTGGGTTTGGGTGGCCACCCAGGATCCCCCTGAGGTCGACTGCTGAGACAAATGGGCACGGGGGGGCCCTGCATGCTCTCCAGTGCATCCAGAAGTGGACCAGAAGTACGTCTGGTCCACTTCCAGGTTCACTGCCAAGCACGTGGAGGGACCTCTTGCACTTCTGTGGGACTCTGCATCTGCCCCAGCATCACAACATTCATGAACCACACACACTGGTACTTCAAGGTACGTAGAAAAAATATTTAAAGCTGTGTCTGCGTCCAAATCTCTGATTCTCTGAATCAGCACCAATACTTCAGATTTGAATTTGGCCGAAACGAATCAAGGACAGTGATCCAAATCAATTAATCAAATCACTGTCCCTGATTCAGGCCTAATCTGAATCTGAATCGAATAGGGCCCGCTTCGCACACCCCTAGTATATATGGAGTTCAGCTAGACAGAGGAGAGAAGATGCAGTATGTTCATTCACTCTATGTCTGTTTATGGGGTAGGGGGAGAGTATTATGGGCTGAATTTGGTTAGAATGTGGAGGAATATATAAAGTCTGACATTTTTAATGCAAAAGGTATTTCTTCACTTTACTGAAGCATAGGAACATATACCTGGAAGGTTTCTTCTGGGTCATCAAATCCAGTCCTCTGTTGTTGCATTGGTCACACCATAAGATTTCTTTTGCAAGCTGGTAAAGTTTCATTTTTAAAATAGTTAGATGTCTTACCTCACCTTGTCCTACTGAAAATCTGTTGCAGAACCTCATGTCTCTAATGTTTAGAAATCACTTTCTAATTTAAATAGGCCAGTTCATAATCATTTGTTTTGGGAGCAATATTTTCATTTAGCTTAAATAGATTTTTCCATCTCTGGTAACATATTAGATAATTTAGTAAATCATACAGCTAAATTCAGAGGAGCAAGAAAAAAAATACATTACAGAAACAGCAAATGAGCCTGCTCACTGCAGCAGGTCTTAATATTGCCCTCAAAGAATGTGAGAGAACACCACAGTGCTTTAGTTATAATAATAAATGCCAATATTTGAATAACACTGATAAAAAGCTCCAAGGGGTCTCCATTAACATTAACAACCACACCTGAAAAATCAGAATATTCTTAGCCTCTTTAAATATATACAACTATTTTCTGTGGCACTCTTTATTTCTGGGCTTCCTTTATCTACATTAACTGTTGACTCTATGGAACACTTTGGGAGCACTTTTAGGATAAGGAAAGGGGGCTAGTACTTTACACTAAGTGACACATTTGCAAGGAACTGCAGAAAGGAAGACAAACACACACACATTTCAGAGATGACAGTATTTTTGGCAACCCTGTCCTGTATCCAGTATTTTTGGCAACCCTGTCCATACATACCACATGCCTCTACATCCTTATATAACCCTAAATTCTACAAGCCAGAGAGGAATATTTATAATTAATACCTGAACTAAATCTTTTTTGGATTCACGGATTTCTCTTGGTTTGCAGGGCTTCAAGTAAAGACCCACAGCAGGAATGTAGGAGGTCCGAATATGTCTCTGCTGCCTCAGTCTTTCTCCAGGACCCTACACTTGCATCCTGCTGAAATCACTGAAATCAACAAATCCCTTCTATTTAGTTCATCTTTCATCTTCCCTGGATGGTGCAACAGTACCTATTGCCCTAGGTAGTCTCTGAATGATACAATTCAAAATTGTCCTGTAGGAACCCCACTTCATTTTCCCAAGAAAGCTGTAAAATCACTACAACCAAAACCGAAAAGGGAGGCTGCTGGAATTACTTTGTCACAGAGATAAAAGGTGGAAAGGTGGCTTCTCAACTGCCCAACAGATAGCCGCTATCCAGAGAGAATGAATAACTCAGGAATGTCTGCCCCTCCTAATGCAAACAGGAGCTTCTGGGAAGGAAAGAGGAAGGTCCCTTGGGAAGGGACAATCAGAAGTGAGTAAGAGTTGGAGCTGCCTCACACACAAGAGATTTAAGGAGCAGTGCCAAGGAAAAAGTGTAGTATCTTGGATCCTTTGGGTATGCATTGCTCCATGTATATTTGAAAAACAAAATATATGTTAGACTAATATTTGCAGAAGCATCTTTACATGTGGGTTATAGCCAACATTATTTTGAAACTCCCAAACTGTTGATTGCCCATGAGTAATATGCCCCCTAGTTACCTGTGCATACTGTACCTAGGCCCTCTATATATCTGGATCTATATACCCATATGCCAAACAATCAAGCACTACTTGGTGCCTGTGAATATTTACCAAGTACCTCTAAAGACCTACTCTTACTATTAGGTAAACTTTTGAGTTTTCCCATGTAGCTGCAATATGTATATGGGCAGCAATGTTACTTGTGCTTACAGGCTTTACAGGGGTTTAGACATGCTTAAATAATATGGAGACAATAAGATAAAAATGAAGTCTTAATCTGGCCCTCTTGTATATATACCGTACATGTTTATGAAGTGTATTCAGAAAAGAGCTGTTTACCTTATTGTTGTATGTAATAAAATAATTATGGCAGAGGTGTACCTAGGCACTTTTGCACCCTGGGTGGTTCAGTATCAGGGCAGAGTCAAGGTGGGGTGCTATTTTGCATACCTCCTCCCTCACCAACTCAGCATCTGGGACTTGTGTCCTGGTCATCCCCCTTAGCTTGGTCATCCCGCCTTAGCCTGGTCATCCCCCTTACCGCATTATGATATGATCAGGCAGTCCTTTTTTGCCTTTATGTTGTTCTTCCAATTCTCTGTACTGCAATAATGCATATTTGGGTTTGTAGACATTTTGAAGCTTACAGATCATGTGGACCCATAAAAATCATAAAAATACAAATCTGGCTATATAGTTAAGGCAGTCATCTTGAATCCAATCAGAAAGTCCATAGGCCTAATTAAAAAATGTTTTTAAACTGATATTTATTTTACTGTAATTAGATACCGTGTCTCTCTTTGAAGTGCCACTCTTGAAAGACCAGTATTTCTGAGTGGTCTGCTGCAGGCACTATCTCTCTTTCAAACATGCCCTTGACTTTGGATCCAAACTCATGGGCCAATATAAGATTCTGAAAGCGGGGTGCAGATGATGTGGTACATCAGCACATATAAAGCAACACACATTTTTCTCTAGTTAAAGAGAAACTAGATTTACTGATGTCAGTTTAAATTTAAACCAAAAACAAACATAACTACTGGAATGTGCACTACTTGGCTAGAATCTATATAAAGTTTAAATAAAACCCAACAAACTAGGCAAAAAAAAGTCAAAGGATTATTAGTCAAATATTATTAGACCTATAGGCTTTGTAGTTAAATGTATGTCTTTTATGCAGATTCATTAAAAAAAATCTAGCCTTCTGGAGCATCTTGATCATGGCTCCAATACTATGCTGTATTTCTGTACCTGAGTAATGTTACCACACCTGAATTAAAGTTTCTGGCTAGAGCTAAAAACAGTCTGCATAGCTGTAAAATGGAAGAGACATGTTACCAAGAATGGTTAACAGCAACATTGCAGAAGAAAGAATAGTTTGAATAGCAAAACATTAAAACCATTAAAAAGGAGAGAGGGTCTCCTTTTTACACCTATAGTGTAGAGAAAGTAACAGGAATCAGAGAGATGATAAATGAGCCATGAAGTCAATTGATTTCTTCAGCACAGCCTCAATAGAAATGCTGCTGCCCCTCCCAGGCAATTGGTTTTAAAATCTGGGTAGAGCAGGAACCAAAGCGCGGTAAGATCGAACCACTGCCCAAACTGAAGTGTGTTCCATGTAAATGTGGAAGGAGGAAAATGTACTAAGGTGAAGAAGGGAGAGAAAGGGGAAAAAAGGAAGATGGAACAGATGTAGCAGTAATGCAGGAGGAAGTAATGAAGCTGGGAGGGAGCAAGTGGGACAAAGCAATCAATCATCAGAAGGGAGAACTAAGTCTTTTGTATGCAAGATTTCTGGGAATGGCAACTGATATCTGGGACTTGACCAGAAGGAAAGGTGCAAGTAAGACACAGGCTGAAACTACCCTGCTCCAGCTTGGAATATTTTAATAGGATGAATATAGTTCACAGCAGTAGCGCACTTAGACATAAGTACAGGGTTACACAGGAAATTTGTAGTAATCTCACACCATTGTGCTCATACCAAGGTCCAGCTTAGTGCCTGGAATGAAATTTCAACTCTTTCCCAGCAGTCTAAACAAAGTAATTAGGTCAATATTATAAGAGTGTTGAAGTATTTAAAATGTAGTGCTCTTGAACTGTGAATGGCTTTCTAACACTGAGTAGTTCATGTTTTCCTGTTTAAAGATACTGGGATGTTCTGTTAATAAATCTTTTTCCAAAATAAAACTCACATATAAATATAAAGGCCTTCTAATCACTACACCCGATTAGACTTTTTAAACTGTATTTGTTGGCAAGGTCAGCCCACCCAGAAGACCATGCTGCCACAGCTAGAACACTCCTTGTACCTGAGTTAAGTAGTTAATTCTGGCAAGTTTCTTTGAGTAGATGGAAAAAAGTAATCTTTTAAAAATCTTTTTAAAAAGTAAGTTTTCCAACTAAGTAGTTGTAAAAAAGTTCTTAGCAAGCTTTTGGGTGCAATCACCCTTCTTCATGCATAGGGAGTCTGCTGTTCTGAGACTCTAAGCAAGTAGTTTAATGCAAGTACTGATGTCTCTACAATACACTGTATTCTGCACTGTACACACACCCTCAAAACTGCATTTCCTAGCAGCAGATGATTCAATGAATTTTTTATAATACCCTATGTTAATTGTTGTAGGAGGGCTGGGGTGTTGGGCCCTCAAGTTTCATCTGGGGTGACCCACCTGCCATAACTTTGAGATGGGAGAAAGAAGAATTAATACCCTTTTAATGTATGTAATTAAGTTCAAGCCAGTTACACAGATTTTGTTTATTGAACAATTCTCTCAAGCCAGTTAAGCGAAATGAGTGGCTGTCACTATAAGAGGCAACCCACCACTTTTTTCTGTGCTCACTGAGTCCTGGAGCCCACCTCTGACCCCTGCTCTCCTTTCCTCCAGGGATCTCTGCTCTGGTTTTTCCAGCAGCATCCTGGCAACTATCCTGTCCAGGTAAGTGGAAAATTTTCCTCACCTTCTTTGGTGGCAAAATCCCACAATAGTTTTGCTCACCCAACTGCAATCCACTCAAGTTCCTCTGTCTGCCGGTCTCATCAGGTGTCTCGTCCTTGTCATGCCTCCAGGAGCAATCTTTGTTCTGAGTGGCTGCCTTTAGGGAGCAGTCAGGGAGAAGCAGGCTCTGTCTCCAAGGAAGCTGGCTCCATTTCCATGTGCTGCAGAGTACCCAGCTGAGGTACTCTGCACCCCAGCCAGCCTTCCCTGCAGCATGTCTTAGATGGAGGCTCCATGTGCCTCAGTGCAAGGGCTCTGCAGTGGAACTGCCATCTTGAGGCACCCTGCACCGCAGCCAGCCACTCCCTAGGTAGCTGGAATATAGCATGTCTCCTCTCTAGAGGCATGCTGTGCCCCAGCCAGCTGCTCCATGAATGGCTGGGGCACCAGGTGCCTGAAAACGGGGGCTCTACATGCCTTGGAATGAGGGCTTCACAGCAGAGGCCCTGAGCTGATGCATGTAGAGACAGAGAAGCAGCCAGCCCATGGCTGCCTGCTCCCCCCTCTTGAGGCATGCTGTGACCCAGCCAGCCAAGAAAGCTGGAGGGGTTGCAGGATGCCTTAGCAGGGGCTCCACAGTGTACAGACATGGAGAAGCAGGCAGCCCTGAGCTGTCTCCTCTCCCATTTCTGCATTTGTCCAGTTGCATGCCACTTTGGTGTGGTTTGAGCCATTTTTTTTATTTGATTTGTTTGGGGGGGAGGGGGATGTTGCTACCAGGAAATCCTGCTACCAGGAAATTCTGGTAGCAGTTTTGTTTCCCAGCACTGCAAATTAGCAGCACCGTGCACAGTTTAACATGCTGGATTTGCAGGTTGGGGTGCCACAAAATGCTTCTCAGTGCTACAAACCACATGTACCTGCACATCTGGATTTGGCCAATGTGATGCAATAAACTTAGGAGCAGTTCGAGCCAAAGTAAACTGCTCCTGGGCAGAGGCTACATGTGTGCCTGGGACAGCAGCAATTTGAGCCAGGGCAGAGAAGACCCCCAGCTGGCTGGGCTGACCAGGAGCAATTTATGCCCACATTCAGTGGTTATACATCCATTTCAGCACAGTAAATTACTCCACCATAAGATAGTACTATCCCTGACTAGTCCCAGTTACTCTCTTGCAGCAAAGTTAATTAGCATACTCTACCCTAAAACTGGTATACATGTTGACTGTGATGCTTTAGGGTAGAGCTAATTAGTCTACCTCACAGTAAAGTACATGTATAAGTGAACCCACTGAGAACAAGGTAGGAAAATTAAATGCTTAAAATTGAGACTAGGAATACTCAAGTGAAAAACTGTTCAGTAGGGGTATGCAAAATAGGCCATATTCAATTTGGATTCAGATTTGGCCTGACTCAGGGACAGTGATTCGATATGTTGATTTGGATCACTGTATCCAATTCAATTCGGCCAAATCCGAATCTGAAGATTCAATGCTGATTTATAGAATCAGTGATCTGGCCATAAACACAGATTTAAATTTTTTTCTACATGCCCTGAGGTGCCAGGTGTGACTTGTGAACACTGTGATGCTGGGGTGGATGGAGCGTCCCATGGGAGCGTGGGGAGGCCCCCTGCGTGCTTGGTGGTGAAACTGGAAGTGGGCGGGAAGTTCTTCTGATCTACTTCTGGGTCTGCCAGGGAGTGCACACAGCCACACTGCCCACCCCCACACACATTCCGGTTCGGCGATTGGCTACAGAGGGACCACGGGTGCCTCCCCAGACCCAGGAGGCACCAGTCACTGAGCTGGGCGGTGCAGGGGACCCTGGAGTGCTCCCTGGTGGATCCGGAAGTGTACTGGAAGTGCTTCTGGTCCACTTCTGGGTCTTCTGCCAAGTGTGCTGGGGAGACCGCCAGGCTCCTGTGGGATACTCCACGCACCCCAGCATCTCAGCATCCACGAGTGCCTTGAGCTGTGTAGAAAAAACATTTAAAACTGTGTCTATGTCCAAATCACCAAATCTTTCCAAATCTCTTTGAATCGATTTGGAGGGTTCCGATTCAATTCAGAGAGATTAAAGGGTCTCCTGATTTGATTTGGATTTGGAGATTTGGACACTGAATCTAGCCAGATCTCTGCTGAATCAAATCAGGGATTGAAGCTTCACACAGCCATACAGTTCAGCAGCAAAAGAAAGGAGGTCATGATCTACCCTATGATATGTCTGTGATTTGAGATGTTTTATTAAAATTTCAACTGAAAACAGGCCAAGTTTGATGCTGATTTCAGTTTCATGCAAGATTAGGAAGGATTGTTAAACTTGGGTGTAAAACAGGTTACATTTTGGTCCTTAGAGTCATAATTATCAAAAGTGACTACATTGTGACTTCTGAGAGACCACAATATTTCCCTGTACCTAGAACAAGTAATTCAGTGTGGTATTTCAGGAACCACACTGTGGTAGCTGCTGCTATGATTTGATTTTCCAATGTCAAACAATGCCATGGTTCACAAAAGGTCATATTTTTGCCTCATTAATACATCCAACTTTATACAAAACCATTTTTGGCTGGATTTATCTTATTATTTGATAATTTCTATAATTCTTTACCAGTTATATCAGTTACAATTTACTTTCTTAGAAACTGTTCCTGTTTATTTAGTATTATTATACTAGATTTGGTAAGAATATTAATTAGGATTTTTCACTGTGCCATATGGATGGAAATGATCTTGTAGCCTTTTTTTTTCTATGTACCAAATTCTACAGCTGTTTTCTGCCTCTACTCCTTTTGAAATCAATACATCAATAATAATCAGAATTTATGACAATATTTGACAAATTGTTTTCTGCAGCACTGTTTATTTACCTGTGGTATACTTCTCATAGTGCTAATAAAGTACTTGAATTTTTAAAGAAATGTAATAAGGACAGTGTTCTTTCTCATTTCTAGTTTCTTGGTTTGAAAACAGATAAAATATAAGACTTAATTCTCCCCTCATTCCTTCCCTACCCCTCTTCTACCACCAGCTGCTGAAACTAATTTACCATATATAAACAGAACTCACTGAATACAGAGCTAACTAGAAAGGATACATGCTTTTGGACAACACCTATTGAAAGATTGTATTTTTATGCACTGAGAAGTGAAATGCAATAAAAAGTCAAGCTATGAAAATAATAAATCTTTGAATAATAAACTGACCTATTTACAAAAACTCATTGTTCATGTTTGTATTGTTCATCATACAATGGAACCTTCTTAAACACATTCCTGATGTAAAAAATTCTTCTAAGCAGCAAGGAAATGTGTTTTCCAAATTACATAGGATAGACTGACTTTTTATAGGGAGAAGCAAATGCCTATTTTCACTCTGGCTGGATATATATGCAAATATGCAGCACTGGGAGTGAACCACACATGAGGAGAAGAATTCCTCTATGAATGCTATGCATATGTTCAGCTACTAAGCACTGAACACTTTTCATTTCATGTTCTTACACTTTCCCTGATGGTGCATAACTGCTGGCTTCTGGTATTCTTGGACTCTTCATGTTTCCATGAGAATATCCATGCATATTGGTACAAAAAACATTTCTCAAGAGAGATGAGAATCCCAAACATAAAAGGCTCCATTCCACATCCAAGATAAAAATATTTTTTTACTTGCTGGAAAAAACTGATATTGTGTGGAAAAACCTCAAAAAACACTCAAAAGTTCCTTAAATTGTATTGATTCCAGAATCTTCAATACCTGAGAAACCTGAGTCTGTTCCTCCTTACTGGTCACTCTGAATTTTTACCCTAGAAAAGTGTTTTAGAAACTAATACTCCTCCCAGAATGCAAATACTCTTGACCAGCCCCTAGGGAAGCCAGAGCATCTTCTGATTACCTGTGCACCTGCAAAGGAAAGCTAAACGTTCTGCAACCCCACCTTTCGTGTACCTTGTGAAACAATCTGGGAACTGAGCCAAAGTCACCTCTACTATATAAGGCTCATAAAAAGACAGGTGCTTCCTCAGAAGCCAGCAGTTCGGTACTTGCTACCGAGCTCCAGTGAAGATGAGCAATGGCAGCTGGTTACGAATACCACTATGGATACCACTATTGGTGATTGCCTTTACACATAACAAAGGTAGGAGGCTTTTGCTTTTTAGACTCCCCTTAAGTTCTAATTTGCTTCACAATTTGTAAAAGAAAACAATAACCTCTCAGTAATTTAGCTTTGCTTTGTGAAGCTAATAGGCTTTTATTTTTAAATGAGATTTCCTTGTCCATACCTATTACCTTCCTTCCTAATTATGACTGTCCCAAGCCCAGCAAAAGGAATGGGACAAGTTAAAACAAAACATTGGCAATAGGGTTGCATCAACATACATGAGTAAAATTTAGACAACTAATTATTCTCTCTGGTCATTTTTACCTGTTTAAATAATTTAGATTTTGCTGGGGGCAGGTTTTAACAAATGTGAAATTTGAAACTTGATTAAAAACTTGTCATGCTAATAACATAGACTGAAAGCTTTAGGTTATACCTGGGTTTGCCTCACTGCTATGTAATACTTCTGGTTTTAGACTTTATATTCAGTCTTCTCTTTTCTATTCTATCAGTTCAAGATGCTTTCAAATTCCAACTCATGGCAGAAGAATTGATACCAATGTTGTGGTCATCACTAGTTCACAAAATAGAGCTCAAATAGACACAGTGATACTTTTAAATTCTTATAGTCTAACCTTCTGCGGAGTAGTGTACATAGCCAACCGCACCTCTATTCCCTTTACACCTTTTTCCAATAAGTAGAACACAGTTAAGCATATGAATACTTATACTGAAAATTAATTTCCAACTAGGAACATGCCTTATTCTTATAGTCATGACAGCAAATGTAGTAAATAAACTAGGTTGTAACAGAGCAGTTGTAGAGTACACAGAACACAAAACAATGAGGGAACCTATTTGTCATTTGAGATTTAAATTTGATTTCATATTTTGGTTCATTTTGCTGGAAGTCTTCCTGGGTTGGAAGAACTGGCAGATGAGAAAGTTGACATTTATGGATAGAACCAGTGGAGAGTATAATATAGAGATGACAGATGCCAAAAATCTAGTCATAATGAAAGACACTTCTGTAACAAATAAGTACCAGATGCAAGGGCTTAATTCCTGCCAGATACCAATATTTAAATCCACTTTAAAATCCATCAGAAACTGAAACTGGAGTGAGCTTCTCAGGTAAAGGTCATCTGAATTTTAGTGTCAGCTTTTAACTACCTCCCTGCCAGTACGTGTGTTACTCCTGTTATTATCTGTCATTATGACCATTTGAGACTTTTTGTAAATATGGCAACACCAGGACAATGTTCTTGACCACAAAGCTAAAAACATTTTTGGAGGAGACCCAAATATAATGTAAAAAAAGAGGAGATTTTACAGTTTAAAAAGTCAGGGAAGTTTTATAAATAAAAAGGAAAATAAAAATATCTGGAAGATGTTTGAAAGAGAGAAAAATCATAGAAATCATAGAAAATGAGGGTTGGAAGGGACCTCAGGAGGTCGTCTAATCCAACACCCTGATCAAGGCAGGACCACCCCGAACTAGATCATCCCAGCCAAGGCTTTGTCTAGCCGGGTCTTAAAAACGTCCAAGAATCGAGCTTCCACCACCTCTCTAGGTAACCTGTTCCAGTGTTTTACTACCCTCCTAGTAAGAAAATTCTTCCTAATATCTAACCTAAACTTCCCGTGCTGCAACCTGAGACCATTGCTCTTTGTTCTATCATCTGCCACTGCTGAGAACAGTTCAGCTCCATTCTTTTTCAACACCCCCTTCAGGTAGTTGAATCCTGCCATTGAATCCCCCCTCAGTCTCCTTTTCTCTAGACTAAATAAATCCAGTTCCCTCAGCTTGTCCTCATAAGTCATGTCCCTCATCCCCCTCATCATTTTTGTTGCTCTCCACTGGACTGTCTCCAATTTGTCCCATCCTTTCAGTAGTGGGTGACCAAAATTTAAGACAGTACTCCAGATGTGGCCTTACCAGTGCTGAACAGAGGGGAATAATCACTTTTCTTGACCTTCTGGCAACACTCCTACCGATGCAGCCCTGTATGTCATTAGCCTTCTTAGCAACAAGGGCACACTGCTGGCTCATATTAATCTTATCTTCCACTGTAACCCCCAGGTCCTTTTCTGTAGAGCTACTGCCCAGTCAGTCAGCCCCCAGCCTGTCCTTGTGCATGGGATTGTTCTGTCCTAAGTGCTTAGATCAGACAGTTTAGGATTACCCCATGGCATGGGTGACTCAAATTCCTTCCCTGGTTACTCATGAAAACAACTTCAAAGTATGTGTTTAGCTGACTGTTTGATTTTATTTTCACTGATTTAAAGCTGAAACAACTCTGTTGAACTCAGTGGAGCTACGCCCAGTTTACCTATCCATTTTAAAAAATGTACTTTTTTCTAATTCTCTTTGGGCTGACAGGTATGAACATGATTGTGGAAAATGACAGGTTATTGGGATATTTGTTTCCTCATCAGTTTGAGTTTGTGCGCTGAATACACTGAGCTTCTAATGTAACTGAATCCAAAATGTCAAATGATTTCTTCTCACTGACATGAGTTTTAACAAAGCTGTCCCACTCCTGACTTCAAAAGCTTGGATCAGAAATGGACAGAACTTGCTTTGTATGTTGTAAGCTGAAGTTTTAAATTCAAAGTGCTGGCAAATTTTTTAGTTGTATCATTTGTTAAATTCCTCATACGTTTCAGATAATAAAATAGTAGGGGTTAAGTTCCAGGCTAACCTCTATTAAAAAGTAGCGCTATTACACTGTAATTCACCAAGAGGTAAATTGTGAAATTAATGATCCCTTCTAATGGGCAAGGAAGTACAGAGTGGCATAGCCGCAAACACAGCGCTGGAAATGTTCTGTGTCTTGGAACACAAACAGAATGCCTCCCAGTGTTGGAAAGTTAAAAAACCAGTAATCCGCCCGTTAAAATGATGTGGTGTGCACTCCTCCAGTGCTAGTCTTGGGTGCCCTCTGCTCCACTCAGGTCAGCCTTGCCCTTGTGAGATGATTAGTAGCCCTGATGGCTACTAATATCCATTGTTTGCAACAAGGAACTAGGGCGCTAGAATTTTAGGTTGTAGGCACTATTCAGCATTTGCATTAAGCAGTGCCTTTTTTTAACCGGAGGCTTTACATTTTGAGGTAATGTTCAATGGAACAAAAGGGAGTTTTGAATATGACTTCTGTCACTGGCGCAAAAAGTCAACAACTTCATAAGTTTCTATTGATCAGCACCATTGATCTCTGGTGCCTCTAGTTACTGCTGTTCTTCTGCAATTTATTGGCACTGATACCTGAAATTGTATACCATAAGCCAACTTCTGCTGTCAGAAACAGAGTGTAGAGCTGGACCCTCTAGCATTAAATGGGGTTTTCCAGTTTGAATGAGTCTTTGCATAATCTCCTAGTATATGATTTTGTTATTTCTCTGGTGTCATAGATGTATGCTGGGCCTTACAATACTTAAATCTTATAAATTCAGAATTCTAATATTATAAAAGCCTAAGCCTGTCTGTCTGTCTGTCTGTCCATAATGCTTTATTCGCACTCTGATTGTCTTCTCCCTGCAGGTAATGGGGTGGGGGAAGTGGACCAGGGCCCAATGAGGGGGGCAGGGCAGTGGGCTCAGACCCCAAGCAGCAGGAGGGAAGGGGGAGTGGTCCTGGACAGGGGGGCCTAGGACCTTGTCCCTGCCCACGCCTCCCCCTGCCCCTCATCATTCTTGACAAATTATTGGCTAGTACAGAATAAAATGGTAGCAGCATAACTAGGGCAGGGTGACTAGAACAGCAGCTCTGGGTATTCAGGGGGGGGAAGGTGCATAAAAATGGCACCTGATGCAGTTGCTGTCTGAATGCACCACTGGAACCAGCATCCAGGAGCTGCTGCTGCCCTGAAAGCTATGCTGCCCTGTTATGCCTCTGCACAACAGAGTCCTTGTTCTGAGGATTTTATGAAAGGCATAAAAGGGTGCTTTGGGGCTAGCTGAGAAAGCAATGAAATATCTATTCAGATTTCACAGGTGTCATCCCAAAGATTTATGTAGGATTTTTGCTACTATAATCCAAAGAGAAGCTTCATTCAAGGCGTGATATATGGGCATTCTGGGCCAAAATTTTAGCTGGTGTAAATCAGGGTTGTCCCATTGATCTGTAACATGCTGATTTTCACCAGAGGCCTCCCTGACCATACAGGTGGTAGGTGGATCAAGATTTTCGGGACTGACTTGAACAAGCAGATGGTGGATGCTTGGTGGAGCATTAGTGGCTAATTATCAGGTTGATCCACATGATGCACAAGAAATAAGCTGAAACCTAGGAGCAGGTAGAACATCCTAAAAGGATCAGTTAGTGGAGTACCAAAGACAATCACACAGTCAAAACTTTACATCTTTTAGCCGTGAGTTGTAACTAAGGAGAAAAATTCTTCATGTTAAGCATTCAGATTAGTTTCACCCTTGCCTCCTTTCTGGTTACATTTGTCTCTTCTTTGGTGCACATTTATTTGCCACAGTGTCACCAATTCATTTTCCTTTCAGTTCCCCTGTCTGAAAAGTCTAGCATTCAGATATACACTGCAGGAAAGAATGTGTGCAATCCTCAAAAGTAACACATTATTATTCTTTTCCACCCTCTCTTTCTGCTGCAGTCCATGCCCAATTTTCACAAGAGGAGCAAAAAACAGAATATGATGATATGTCTATCCAGCAGCGACAAGACAGTAAGTGTTTTTGCTATGCTTTATATATTTATTGAATAGCTAAATCCAGTTAATAGTGTCTTAAAAACTCAGCACTTCAGACACAGCATGACTAATGTGCGCTGTACCTTTAAATAGAGAGGAAGGAAGTTCCCATTGTGAGCAATGCTCAGACTTTTTGCATTAATGCTGAAGTGCCAAATCCTCATCTGGTATTAATTGATAAAATTCCATTGAACTAAATGTGCTTGTACTGATTTACAACAGCTGAGGATCTAGCTCATTGACACGAAACAGGTATCTAATCTATAGTTTTTATAATGTGTACATAAGGTATATCTACAAGTGTGCTTTATATGGGTGGGTTTGTTAACACATGTATCACAAAGATAGTTCGTAGCCAGTAATAAAAAATGTATTTTCTTCATTCTACTGAGATAACTGGCTTAATCATGAAAGGCAATAGAAGTCCCGTGGCATAAGCACCACAGGTATTTAGGATGGTTTCTACAGACATGCCTATAACATGCATTGTACCACTTACTGAAACATAGTGGTTATGTATAGTAAGATTGGTGGAGGAAGGGGTTCCATTGGCCTTCAGTATAACAAAGATGACAAAAAAAGTTGTATACATTTTCTGAAAAGCTCTCGTTTGTATTTTTCTACAATAAATTCTTTACAATGTAACTTATCTGATCAGTCTGTAGCAGACTAGGTGTGTGGTTGTAGCCATAATGGTACAGGCAACATGAGAGAAGCAAGGATTTTTTGGTGATATCTTTTAATAGACAGGCTATATAGCTGGGAGAAAATGTTAGACAAGCTTTGGGGCATAAAATGCCCTTCATTGTTTTATCTGGTCTGTTCTTGCTTCTTCCCCAGACCTGAAGAAAGGTCCTTTATGCCCAAAACTTTGTCTAACATTCTTTCCCAGCTGTACAGAGGGTCCAATAAAAGTTCTCACAAAAAGCCCTTGCTAATTAACCTGAAAATTTGAACTTCTAGCCTAAACAACCCTGCTAGTCATAGTGACACAAAGCTGAACATAGACAAATTGAGCTAGACATGTGTTACAAATTATTAATAGCAAGTGTAATTAGCCACTGGAGCAACTTATCAAGGGTGGTGGCACATTCTCTCTTCCTTGAAAAATCAAGGATGATAGCCTTTTTAAAAGAGATGTTCATTTCCTTCACATATTATTAGTTAGTTAGGAAATCATCAGGTGAAACTATGTTCTGAGGAAGTCAGACTACATGGTCAGAATGGCTCCAGTGGCTGCAGCTACAATGAGGTGTCTGCAGCTGGTGATGAGGAACAACAGTGCAGCTCTCAGGATTGCCTACCCCTTTCATTACTGAAACCAAAGAAACCCTCATAGGATTGAACAGGAAAAGCCGAGGGCCCAATCCTGGCTATGGGAGACCTTGGGTGAAAAAGCACTATGAACATAATGAAGAAGTTGTAGAATTTTACAAAAGTTTATTCCATTTTCCTGAAGAGTATGTGTGTATGTGTGTGTGTGTCCATGGGTGTGTGTAGACCTTCAGCAGAAATGATATAGAGAAAGTTTAGCAGTAGTTTCTCAACATCAACCATGGAAATCACTGACACGAAGAAGGTTTGAAGCAATAATATTAAGAATCCCTTGGAAGCTTTTCAATAAAATGGTATTATCAGGAAAAAAACATCACTAATGAGGTAGGAAGATTTGTCTCTATGTCTGCTACCTGATATATTCTTTCATTTAAAAAAATTACAATTTTATTTCTGTTTCTTAGAATTTTCTGCTTTAGTTACCAGACCCCCAGAAGTGACTATCATCCCACCATTGGGAAAAACACTGTCAGTAAAGCGTAAGTGGAACAACTATTATTGTATAAGGTTTTGCAGTCATATAACTTAGAAGAGTAAAAGGAGAGAAGTAGAGTGATTTTTTCTCTGAGGACAGGGCCAAGATTAAAGATAATTTAAGTTGAAAGATGAAATAATACTCTCCCTAAGCAACAGAGCCAGGGAAAAGGAAAAATGCATATTTGGGATGTGCCAAGCAAGGTATTTCCAGCCTCATAGCTTGTTTTTAATCTACAGCTGGCAACCCAGCTCACACTGGCCGAGTATGCAGTACCTGGGGAAACTTCCACTTCAAGACCTTTGATGAAGACATCTTCCAGTTCCCTGGGCTCTGCAACTATATCTTTACATCTAACTGTAAAGCCAGCTATGAGGACTTCAACATCCAGATCAGACGCTCCATAACAGAAAACACCACCCTCATTAGCCATGTCAGCCTGAAGCTGGATGGAGTGACCATAGAACTGACCAGGAACACCACAGTGGTTAATGGCAACCCGTAAGTTCAGACATTATATTATGTGCTCAAATTGGTACTATAGCTATTGTCCCTCACTGTCTCTTAGAAAGGGTACCTATTTCAATCTCATCCTTTTGAGCTATTCTAAAATGACTTTGGGGGTTTGGGACTTCTTGGAGCATCAGAATAAGCAGGGGGTGCAGCAGCTAGCTTTTTTTCCATCTTTATACAGTACTCTCTGACCTGTGCATTGTGAAGTTTGGCTGTTCCTTGGGCCCCACATTACTGTTCTGATTTATACATACCCATATCTAGAGGCTTGAATTAAAGCCAGAATAAAAAAAAGATGAAATAAAATGCCTAAATAAATTAAAGATCAGGAGCAACAGAAGCCCAACATTACAGTCTCAAAAGACAATCAATAAAGAAATCAACAACAGACAGCACGTGTGCTCAGGAAATGAGTTTAAAGGTTTGCTGCCTGAAGGATGCCAGAGGAGTGAATGTGGAAAGAGAAGCTCTTGCAGAGATTTGGGACGTTTATTAAAGAATGCTTTTCATCCTGCCCATTCACAGCAGTATCTGAAATTGGTCAGCAAACTCCACACTGTTATCTCAACTCATCTACTGTTAGGAGAGGACACATCAATACTGCAGTCATTGTACTGATGGCAGTCCAGGAAGACATCTGTTCCTCAATTGCTTTTGGAGATCCAAAATACATTTAATCTAGCCACCCAGCTTCTTGGAAAGGTTTCTCAGCCCATGCTGAGCTTCTTGCTGCTGCAACTATTCTGCTAGCAGCACCTGAGGTGGTTAATTTAAAGTTAGCTCACACGTGTCTACACAAGATGCAGATACTGCTATGCCTGCAGTGTAGACGTATCTTTACTTGCAATCCAAAACAAAAGCCATCAGAAATTCTCTTTAGAGAGGCTAATCTTATGTTTTATAAGACCTGAACTAGTAATAGTAATGCCTTGAAGTGTACTTGTTTGAAAACAGACAGCCATAGTGTTTTTGAATTATGTCATCAAATTAACAGATCAGCAATTTAGGTGCTAAAATATCATTCACAGATTTATTGAAAAGCAATGGAATAAAAATATAACATTGATCCTATTGCACTTCGGAGAGCAAACGCATAGGAAATCATCCACCCCATCACCAAGGCTTTCTAAAACATGCATGGCCCATATTTGGCAAGTGCTATTACTAGCAATTTCCTTAGCCAGCCACATTAAACATGTCTCAGAAAGCGAGAAAGAATGTCAAATGCTGCACTCTCCATTGAACTTCACTTTGATTTCTCTCCAGGGTGGAGCTGCCTTTCAGCCAGTCAGGAATCCTGATGCAGAGAAGTAACACGTACATGAAAATCTCGACCAAGTTGGGCCTGGATGTCATGTGGAACGAAAAGGATGCGCTCCTGGTAAGATGTCCAGATGTTGCATGTGCTTGAAAGATTTCATTTAATGTCTTCTTAGCCTATCTGCTTAGGGATTAGCTCTTTTGGGATGTTATCCATCTCCAGGGCGTATGTTCCCCTACTATGCTCTCCTATTTCTCTTTGCCTCCCAGAGCTCTGCTAATAACCACCATTCTCCCCAAACTATTAAAAGAGTCTGTTAATGAAGCTCAATATGCTTCCGATACTAGATACACCCCTGCTGTGATGCTCAGTGCCCCTGAGCCCAGGTTCCCAGACAGGCCAGAATTCCTCTCCTGAAATCATGGGGGTTGAGCACAGGGAGCCATGAAAAAATTAGGTCACAAGTCTAGGATTGGTGTCTTTTGGTAACCAAGCTATGTGAAGAATAGATATACATTAGCTTCCATGCAAATGACACTTACATGCAATACACTCTGTTTTATTGCATACCACACAGCCTGAAATAATACACACACCTTGTTTCAGGAAGCCAGGATGAAAAGGGGGGAAAATGTTTCCAGAGTCTTGGCTGAGTGCTGGCTCATGGAAAAGGGACAGAGTTCACTCTTCAGTGTCATTTACCATCCCATTGCTGCTCAGCCAAAAGCTAGTGGTTTAACCTTGCCACAGTCCCTGTGGCATTTCCTCAGACAAAAGCTACTTCCAATGTGACAATGGAGGTGCCAGGGGAGAACCGCTAGCTTTTGACTGAGCAGGAAGGGGAGAATGAATAACGCAGAAGAAAAGACACTGCCCCTGCTGCACACAGTCAGAAGGGAACACAAACTCTGGCAGCCATTCCAGCTTCTCTATGCCTTTGTTCCAGTGCAGAAATCAATGTCCTCACTTAAGATGCTTACCTTAATGTTGGATAGTTAGCTATGCAGTTAATGTGAAATAGGATTACAGTGATTGATAGTTAAATATTCATTAGAACAGACACTAGAGCTCAGGTATTCCACCTCCTGGGGAAGCAGATCAAGCACCAGAATGCAGATCAGTATACTCAATTGTTCTCTGTGTCACTGAATATTTAAGGAGGAACAACTTCAAAAAAGAAAAAAACTGAGGTATCCTATCCAGAATACCTGACAGATTGAGAGTTGGGCCCTCTCCCAGGAAGTGAGAGTGGGGTAAACACCTGCAAGCAGAGGAAGGTACCGAACCTGAGTCTCCAAGTATTCTGGGTTACAGACCTAACCAGTGGGTTATTGTGAAAAAGGAAAACACCCCCACCAATTTTTATGAATCTAGTCCTGGTTTCTTCCCAGCTGAAACTATTCAACACATCTGGACTGAATTCACAAGCAGCTTGCTGATGACCTAAACTGCAATTTTTGTCAAATAAACTACTGAAAAAATTCTCTTAGATTTATAAATATCAGAACTTTATATAGTTTCTCAATGAATGTAAGAGACAAGGAGATTAGAAAATATTATATTGGAATTTAGAGCTGGGTATGTGCCCTGGATTATAACTATATTTTAAACTCTGTTTTCTTATTCCCTTTAGGTGGAACTGCATGAGAAATATGCTAATCAGACCTGTGGGCTTTGCGGGGACTTCAATGGGATTTCAACCTACAATGAGTTTGTGTCCAACAGTACGTAACAAAAACATCATTAAGCTGTGGTTGTTTATTTTTCTTTCCTTTAATCATATTAATTACATGTAGAATGGGGCACTGATCTGTAAATGGGTTGTGAAACTGCAGAGATGTTTATTTTGGCATGTGTTTTTTGATGATGTTAGATTGAATACTTACATAGCACATGTAGAATATATGAACAGCATCTGAATTTTTCCCCTGAAAGGACCTCTTTTAAGAGCTGCTAATAGCAACGTTCTGTTCCTTTCCTTATATAGACACTAATCGCATATGAATTATTCACACTTTTCATCTCCCATTCTATTTGTGGTGATTGCTACTAATGCTGTGCCAGTGCTTCAAGCACAGACATCTGTGTTCAAAATTAAACTGCATTTTTAAAGACAGCAAAAACACCATTATAACCATTTTTCATCCCTTTTATTACAGATATTGAGCTGACCCCTTTACAGTTTGGGAATTTGCAGAAGCTGGATGGACCCACAGAGCAATGCGAGGATCCAGTACCTTTTGAAACTCCTGCAAACTGCACAAGTCAATTTGTAAGGATATGTTCCCTTCTCATGTATTAAGGGGCTTGTTTGGGAGAAATCTGGGAAGAATAGAAAAATATAACGTGTGAAAACAAAGAGAATGACATGTCCTTGAAATAAAATATGAAAATATCTAAATTTAAAAAAATAGCTTTTTGGCTTTCATAAACTCCCTTGCTTTAACCAGTATTTCCCCTTCTAGAATGCTATATGCCAAGCAGTACTGACAGGTGAAGCCTTTGCAAGCTGTAATGAACTAGTTAACGTTCAAGAGTATATCAGCTCCTGCATACAAGATTTGTGCCACTGTGACGATCTAATGGCTGAATCCTGCATGTGTAACACCTTTGCTGAATACTCCCGGCAATGTGCCCATGCTGGTGGCCCCCCAACCTGTACAGATTCATAGGAGTCCCAAATATAGAGACTGTATTGGAGGCAGGAATTAAAACTTTAAATGTGAAGACATTAACTTGGGGTTCTAATATTTTGGATGAGGATTCCTCAATGCCTTTCAAGTAATGCATTATTAGTTATAGATTCTGCCTCTCCAAATTTTAAATGGAGAGAATCCAATACTAGACAATTCAAGCCTTCATTAAAAATGCTTCTTCCCTTTATCTGTTTGCAGCCAAATCATGCCCTTTCAACATGCAGTACCAGGAGTGTGGCTCCCCCTGTCCAGACACCTGCACCAACCCTGAAAGATCTCAGCTCTGTGAAGACCACTGTACAGATGGCTGTCTTTGTCCTCCAGGCAAGTTGCTACCTTGGCTCACTTTCTCTTCAACACCACCAAAACACTTATGTATACAGGTTCAGCAGTTCTCCTAAGGTGCGCTGAACCTTTACTGCAGCTAAAGCAACATCTGTGTTGTCTCTTGATACATGTGTATAATTTCTACCCATGTCAATAGAAAAACTCTTTCAAATAGGAGAAGTTTGCTTAAGACATACATGTGACATGCAGGAAGTGATTGAAATTAGTACATGATAGGGAGCTGTCTAAACGTGGCAGCTTCCCCAGCCACTATTTATAAAACATTTAATCATCTTTTGCCCACAAAAATATTTCCTGGTATTAGCAATGTTGAGTCTTATTCTACAGGAGAATCCATACTGTCTGTGGTCTGCTGACCACTCTCATCGTCCTCTTTAACCAAGGGAAACTAAGTGGGCACTCACCAGTTTGGAGTTTGTAAAACTTCTGCATAACATATAGGTACCAATGACTAGTAAATGGCTAGTAAATGCCAGCAAACTGAGTTCTGGTGTTCAGAAGTTTTGCTAATTGGTGAATTTGTAGGATGAGTCTTCTGCTTGGCAGCATCTCCTATAGCTATTCTTCTGGCCCTGTTATTGCATGATGAGATGTGGTATTCCCTTGCTGCAAAATGTAGCCATAACTTGCCAGAATAAAATTATCATTCCTAACATTACTTTCTCTCTTACATGTATAATGATACAAATGGGATGTTAGCTTACTCAGTTACCTGCTGTTACCCTGTCCCTTGGCCACTCAATTTAGTGAAGCCTTTCCTAATTAGCATATAACAAAGGAGCCCTAGGATTGCAGCTAGTGCTGAGTTGATTACATACTCCAGGGCTGTACAGCTGATAGCCTGTGGGCTGATGCAATCCATGAGGAGTTAAGCTGCAGCCCCGAGCTGATCCCCCAATTGCTCTAGCTGCAGAATCAGCTGAGGAGTCCAGGCTCCCCCTCCCTTTTCCCAGAGGAAAGGACACTGCAGTGTGCAGCATAGGGAATGCAGGGTGAGTCCAGGGCTTTGCATGGTGCAGCAGTAGGCACATGGTGTAAGCATGTAAGCATGGTGGCACATGGGCCAGGGGACTCTGACTCACCCTGGTATGGTCCATGTGGTGCGCAGCACTTTCTGATGTGGTCCATGGGGCATGTGACCCCCCAACCACTTGGAAGCTGGACAGCCCTGACATTGTCCAAACAATGTAGAGATTCCATTGTTAAGATATTTTTTTCCATTTCTCTGGTCTAAAAAAGACATGCAACATGTTTTAGAATGTCTCCCAAAGAAATGTTCCAAAGCAACTTGTGGAAAGCACAGCAAAATGAACATACTGTTTCTTCCTTTAGGAACTGTGTATGATGATATTAACAACAGTGGATGTATCCGCCTCAAACAATGCTACTGCACCTACAAAGGTGAAACATATGCTCCAGGGGCCAAATTTACATCCACATGCACTTCCTGGTAAGCTATTGCTTTTGTCAAATCTTTGCCTTTTTGTGCATTACCTAATAATTGCTGACTGGGGGGGACAAGTCATTGGTTACATAGTATTTGGAAATGAGGGCATACACTAATCTAAACATTCTGATATAAAGGTTTTATAAAAATTGTTCTTCTCTAGTTCCTGTTTCTAGAGAACAAACACCTGAATTTAGACAAGGATGTCCTGGTAAGGACAAGTCAACAAGGCCAGTCATTAGCGGCTTAAATCAGCACTTCAGAATATAAACAACCATATCAGGGGTTTCATACATGCCTTGGAGCACTCTGGTCTGAAATGTGAATGTTCTCTATATGTGCTATTTGAAATTAGAGATATGCTAAATAAAGGAATATTCACAGAGGGACAGATTGCATGCAAATGTGTTAACAACCTCTGCATGTATATTACTGGCTCCCCTAGAGTAAATAAAATACAATTACTTCAGTATTTGTGATTGTGTATGTATATGAACAAAAATCTACCAAGTCTCTCCTGTTTGTAAACTACTTTGACTCAAGATAATGAAGCCAAGAGGTGAAATTCAGCAGGGGAAACTTCCAGGTATCCAATAGAGCTGCTCCCATTTTCACCAGGGCTGAAGGATTAGCTCCAAGGATTTTCAATGAGGCAGATATGCCCTTCCCTTTTTTGGAGTTTTCAAAGCAATATCAATTAATCATTTATTTGTATACTGTTCTTTTCCCTTAAAAAACCTATGATGAAAAGTAGGAGAAAATGAAGATGTCATGGATTCCCATCTTCTTTAGTTTCCTTTGTGTTTTTATGAACCAGCCTTAATCAGCATGTCTTCATTTATTTTAGCACATGTACTGAAGGCCAGTGGGTTTGCGTCAGCCTTTCATGCCCTGGGACATGTAGTATTGAAGGAGGGTCCCACATCTCCACATTTGATGAGAAACGTTTCACTTTCTTTGGAGACTGTAACTATGTACTGACAAAGGTAAATAGGAATCACCTTTTCTGCTGACATAATATATTGACATTATATACAATAGGATGCTATTTAATTAATGCTATCAGTAGGTGCATTACATTTTGGTTCCTAACTCGACAACAGGGGTAAGGTCTATGAATGCCAAGGGGGGAGTGGTACCTCTCTGCAGAGCAGAGTAGGGTACCTAAGTTCCTGAGAGGGGGAAGGATTTAGAACATATCTATCCTCCATTGTACAGGGAACTTAGGTACCACACTTGGATGTTACAAATTTCACTAGATCATGAAGCACCTAAAATATAGGGACTTTTGTGCTCAGCATTGGGACTCTCAAGTCCCTTCTATGGCTCTATACAGTAATGTCAAAGTTAGCTGATATGTTTTATAATGTTACACATATTTATGTCATCTTACTGCTGTGTGTATGTGTGTGTGAGTGCGTGTGTGCCTGCATGCTTGTGAGAGAAGGAATCAGCAAAGATTAAAATGACCATTATATCTTGAATGCCATTTGATACTAATGACTTTTTATTCAGTAGCCTTTTCATTTCTCTTTTTTCAGCTTTGTGACAGTAATGACTTCACTGTCCTGGGAGAAATCCGTAAATGTGGCCTAACTGACACTGAGACATGCTTGAAAGGGGTAACCATAAGTGTTGGTGGAGGACAAAATGTAAGTAGTGAAAACAGATGCCTAGCCTTGTGTTTGAATATTTTTTAAATTGATGACTGTTGTATGATGCTATGTTGCCATAATGACACACTACAACAACATAATTTTGGGGGGTACAAACCATGATGCCGATGGTACATTTCCATAGCGATGAGCTCTCTCATTATAGCACTATGCTACGGTGACATAGATGCTAAAAATAACTATGTGCCACTGGGACAGCACAGTAACAGCTGTTACTATACTGTCATTTAGTACTTCTTAAAGCAAGTACTAAATGATGGCACAGTAATAACTGCACCATGAGAGGCACCTGTAGACATGCCCTGTGGGTTGGCTAAAATTGAAAAACCAGAGCTGTGCTCTGTATCTTGTAAAAATACTTTATAGATTGCAGATTTGACTAATCACAATTTATGTTCCCAATAAAATATGAAATATGCTAGACTTTATGTTGTGTCCAGATGGAATAATATTTTCTACAAGAGTCTATCTTCTAAACCAGTGGAAGAACAGTTTGCAAAAGATAGGCACACAAGAAAAGAACAATACATATAGGAAATCAGCAAATAAGTTTAGACCATAGTGTGGATAATGGAAGTCAGTCAATGTAAGACAACAGTATTTTATATAGTTTTTTCTAAATAAACAATGGGAAACACTTTTTAAAAAAGGATGTTTGTGCTGAAAATATGATTTTCACAGTCCTACATGTCCCATATTTTTATTTACCTGGGACAATACTAGATTACATCTAGTCTTTGGAAAGTGCTGTGCAGTCCTAAGTTTGCCTGACAATCCCCATTTTTTCTTTTGGACAGATCATTGTAATCACATCTTCTGGCCATGTCTTTGTGAACACAATCTACACCCAGGTGCCCTTCTCTGCAGGTATGTCTCTTTGGAAGTTATTCAAGGCATTCTTGGATTTTACTTGCCTGAGTGCACTGCTTCATCAAAAGCCAAATTTTGTTCTCAGATTGGAGCAAATCCAGTGAGCCCCCTAACAGAATTTATTTAAAAAACAAGAGGATGAGATCTTTGCTTACCCAGCATTTTTTATTCTTTGTGAGGTTAGGATATGGCTCTGTAATCAGTACAGAATATCTTCAATTCAGTCCCATAACAATACTCTGCTACTCTGAGACCCCAGTAATACTGCAGGTATGTGCAGATATTACACTTAAATCTGCCTAAATCCAATCTATGCAGAGGTTCAGGGAGGTTACATTGAGCAAAAACTGGTGTGTCTGATCTATACTAGTTCACCTAAGGAGCTGAACTAGCTTACATCAGGAATGGGTTAACGCAGTCTACCAAATGTTTGAACACTGAAAGCCAAAGCTGCTCACCCCAGCCTCAGGACTGTGCTCTTCCTACTTTCCCTCCTCCCCACCATCCCTGACTGGGCCATTTGTAACCCCCATGCTGTCCTACCATCAGACAGACAGCACCCCACCCCCGTCCAGCAATCACCCTCCCCCATACCACAGACCCACTAGCTCCCTCCAACCTACCCACCCCTCCTGCCACCCTGAGTTACTTTTACCAGATTCCTAGTGCAGCTCCCAGGACTGGCAAATACCTTCCCATGCCAATCCCAATCTATGACCATGCAGCTTAAAGTAAACTATGTGGTCATAGACTGGATGCGGTGAATGTCTGAATGTATGCTGTGTGAGTAAAAGCAAACTCCTGGTGTATAATGTGACCCAAACACCAGACCTCCGAACTGCTATGCTATTCAGTTGACCTGTATTTTTTCTGCCTATTTTCATGAACCTTGGTTGTGAACACAAAACCTCACTCTACACGATCTCCTTAGTTCCCACCTTACATGCACAGGAAGTATAAACATCATATATATATGGGGCATTTCCAGACTGAATCCTAGGATAAAATCCTGCTAACTAAGTCTTACAGAGCAAAGGTCTATTTGTAGATCAGTTCAGAAGTTCATGTTCTTCCCTTGCTCCAGAGAAATTTAAAAACTAGAGAAGGCTATTATCTAGGACAAGGAAAAGTTAACATTGTACTGAACTTTGGACAGGATTTTTTATCAGTTCAGATGAATACAATGTGCAGTAAAGGCCTACTCCAAGGAAAATCCTCATCCTTAATGTTGGTAATTTTTTATCCAGATGTGTTTATTGTGTTCTTTGTCCACAGCCAATTGCACCATCTTCAAGCCGTCATCATTTTACATGATTGTACATACAAACCATGGTCTTCAACTAAAGATCCAGCTTGTACCCACCATGCAAATGTTTATAAATGTGGAACCAGCCCACAAAGGGCTGACATGTGGTGAGTAGACTTAGTATAACTAGTTTCTCCTATTCATTGAAATTGTACATGATCTGATATGAGACAATCAAACCCCATTTGCTTCTTCCCCTCCCTTTCCCCCAAGGTCTCTGTGGAAATTTCAACAATATACAGGCAGATGACTTCAAAGCTGCAAGTGGTGTAATTGAAGGAACATCAGCTGCTTTTGCCAACACCTGGAAAACCCAAGCAGATTGTCCTAATGTCAAAAACAACTTTGAGAACCCCTGCGCTCTCAGCATAGAAAATGGTATGTTTGTTATAATAATACACTTTAATATATGTCTTGTAATTAAAAAATAAATAAAACTGAAAAAAGACAAGAAATAAGAATTCAGATTAAAATTCCAGAACAGGCAAATCTGTAGACTGGACAACCAGTTGATGAACACTTATATGGCCTTCATCCAACAAGGTTTTCAACAGCTTTATCTAAACCGTTTAACTTCCACCAGCGCATTTGAACACATGTATGCACCCTCTGCATCTGTCCCAATGAACACACACATCCAGGGGTGCCCATTTACCATGAGACAAATAGCAGGGGCACATATTTGTGTGTCTGCTATTTGTCTATGGGCATGCTCCTGCACACGTGTTCCAGCACATGGCAAAGTGACCAAGATGAAGTAGAGGAGGCTGGGGCCAGTGCTGGCCCTAGCAACCTTATATGGGGTCCTGGGAGCCTCCAGGGGCAGCACTGGTGCCAATCCAGCCACTTGGAGTCTGGCTGGAAGCCAGAGCATGGCTCTGGCTAGCCAAGCTCCAGTTTCTGGCAGCACATGCTGTTGCTGCATGCGCTGCACTGGTCTTTTTGGCAGCAGTTTTCTTTTTGATTTCCCACTGTCAAAAAAATTGCCATGCTGTAGCAGCATGGCAAATAGATGTATGTGAGCTGCACACGATTTGTGGTGCCTTGAATGGGTTTGAGATGCCACAAACCGCAAGTGCACACTCGTCGGGACATGCCCTCTGGTGCTGATGTGAACTGAAGAATTGTAATGCAATGGGAACCTCCTTTTCTAAAATACAAGTTTGCTTAAGCAAAGTCACCATTATGTTTGAGATTCACTCAGCTGATATTATGTTCAGGTATCAGTAAAGAGAACAGGGGCATTTTTTTATTTCTTAAGAAATAGAGCCAAGTTCTTTAAATTATGCTGCTACAACTCCAACTGTGTTCAGTAAAGTTGCAAAGATGTAACTGAGAGGAGAATCCAGTCCATAAAATGACTCAAGTATTTATATCCCTTTCTGTATTTACAGAACAATATGCTCAGCACTGGTGTGGATTGCTTACTGCCACCACTGGACCCTTTGCCAAGTGCCACTCAACAGTGAATCCAGATGTTTACTATGCGGTAATTGCTAGTTGTTTCTTTCCACTTTAAAAATAATACCAATCAGAGTTTATTTCCTGATTACAACCACCAAAAGAACAATTTGCTAAACAAGAAGATCTGTTTTATATTTCTGATTTACTCCCGACAGGTTTCTCAGGCTACAATAAACTTTACTTTAATTTCTGTAGCATATCATCTACTCCTTTAACTAGGTACCTTTCTTTCCACTTATTTGTTTCACTGAGTATGTCACACCAGACTGGTTATAAATTTATCATGTAAATAGTAAAGAAAGAGGAATAAAAATATATTTGGGTAATCATATAGTTTTACTACCTGGCAAAGGACTTTGATGGTCTTTGTAGGTATTCAAGGTAACTTCTCTTATAGGCAAATAATCACAATGTGCATGACTGATACACTTTTAGATAAACTTGCATAGATTTTATATATATATATATGTAAATGCATAGCTATTAATGGGCTAAATTCTGCTGTAAGCAATAGTAATGAAATTCCAGAGCAACAATTGGTCCAAATTTGGATAAATCCAAGACTAGTTACTGCCAACTTATTTGGCATGTGAGCACAAAAACTTAAAGGATAGTTTCTTTGGATGGATAGCTCCATGATTACTAATACATCTTACTTGCATTTCTAGAACTGTATGTTTGACAGCTGTAACTGTGAGAACAGTGAGGACTGCATGTGTGCAGCACTCTCAACCTACGTCAAAGCGTGTGCTACCAAGGGAGTCCAGCTGATCGGTTGGAGGGCTGGTGTCTGTAGTAAGTTTTACAGCTGTTCATTGCATGAAAAGAGATTAGCCAGTAGGTCCATTATACCACATTTCCAAGGACGGACATCATGGTTCCCCTAGTACAATTTCAAACCAAGTTTGATGAAGGCCTAGCATCAACTCACTTCTATTTTGCAGGACCTTCAGGGAACAAAAAGTGAGAGATGTCATGTAAGATATGCAGTAAGCAGGGAGATATTGGAGATGCTTTGTGAGAATAATGCCTGTTGGGAGGTAACAGAAATACCAGGGATCTTGAGACTTTTACTGAAGTAGTACATAATGACTGGATCACTTTCAAATGCACAAGTATACTACCTTACTTCAAGGCAATGGGAAAGTAAATATACAGAAAAAAATAACCCATACAAATAAATGTAGGTTAGGTTACATTCTCATCTTAAATTAGAAGAAACTTATCAACACTGACAGAGATCACAAGTATAACCAAAATGATAATTTCAGAGGTAAATTTTACTATAGAAAATACAAATCATGTAAATTGCATTACTGTGGATGTCACTACAGAACCTGAGCTATTTCATTTAAAACTATGTACATGCAGTGCCTATTTTATCATATATACCACATTTCAGGTCTGGCATGTGTGGCTGCATTGAAAGTAACTTGCCTTATTTTACTTTCTCAAGCAAAATACACAACCACGTGTCCCAAAACCCTGACATACAGCTACACTGTTGATTCCTGTGAACCCACTTGCCGGTCTCTGAGTGAGCCAGATATCACATGCAACATCCAGTTTGTTCCAGTTGATGGCTGTACCTGTGAAAAGGGAACCTACATGGATGAAAGTGGCAAATGTGTGCCTCCTTCTAGCTGCCCTTGTTACTACAAAGGATCCATTGTATCTTCTGGAGAAGTTGTTCACGACAATGGTGTTGTCTGGTAAGAAATTCTTAAGAAACAACAGGGTTGAATATTGGGAATTATGGAATTATGAAACCTTATCCATTTTATGTGGCATATTCAATTCAAGTGAGTTTCCCTGCCTGCTTAACCAGCGTGATCAGTGTGAGCCAGGGCTTATGATATTTTAGAACTGTCCATATTTAGTAGCTTTTCTTTAATCCAGTCTTTAACTTCAATAAGACACGTTTTCTGCTCAAACTTAGTCATTATAAAAAAAAGGACTAACTCGATATTCCCTGGATTTAACATGAGGACTACTTCTGAGGACAACAGTAGTAAGGAAGATGTTATAGTATCATGATTTCATTTAGTTGTATTGACTGGGTTGAGGCTGTTTTTGTGTGAGGCTTGTTTTGGGCCATTGCAAAAATCATATCCAGAGAATGCCAACCATTCTATTGAAAGGACACTGTCTACCTCTGGCCACTGGGTAGCACTGCAGATATTCCAGATTCTTCAGGAAAGACCAGAAACCTGGCAAGATAGAAGCTTTCCATATAATTAGCAGTCCTTTCAAACAAAAGTCACTCCTTTCTCTTTCTACAGCTCTTGCACACGTGGCAAACTGAACTGTATTGGAGCCAAACCAGCACCAGGTAAACCCCCTTTTAAGCTTTTCTTTTATCCCCTCTACCGTCTTCATGTTTTTGAATTCTTTCCTTGCAATGGTGACAGTGATAAAAATCTGAAACAAAGCAAACAAAGCAACTGATTAAAAACTCTCAACACAGCAATTCTGTAGTATAAAGGGCATTATTCTTGGGAAGTAGAGTCATAATTGACCTTCTGGGACAGTAGAAATAAATATGTTAGGAGGTAAAGGATATGTCAGATAATTCAGAACAAGATCAAATTTGGTCTTAGCATTACATAAAAAAGTAGAATGGCTGGTAGGAAGAAGAAAACAATCAGGTCCCAGAGAATAAAACACTGGAAAGCAGGGAGATCACATATTGCACTGTGATATACAAGCATGATTCCAGTATACCACAGATGCCATTCTGCAAGTAACAGAAGAGAAAATATTAACATCCAACTATTGCTCTGAAGCCAGTGACTTATGCCAAACACTATATTTAATTATATTAATATTTAGGGTACTGTCTATATATTTTTAGTTCATCTATATATTTCATAGTACAGTAAAAGCTATGTTATCCGGCATCCCCCAGGAACGGGGGATGATGGATAACAAAATATGCCAGTTAACTGAAAGGACCTGGCTGCTACTTCTCCTGCTGTGTCCCTCCATCCCCTCTGCCCCTGCCGAGGCATTGCCACTTGTCCTTCGGGCCCTGCAGGCCCTGTGGGACAGGGAGGCAGGCCCCACACAGCCCCATGCAACCTGTTATGCTCCCGGGCTGTGGGGGGCGTGGCAGCACAGGATGCTGTGTCTCGGGCTATGGGGGCTCAGAGAAACTGGAAGTGCCATGGTGGGCACTTCTGGTTTCACTTTTCCTTACAAGCTGGCATGCCGGTTAACAGAGCCTGCTGGCTTGCAAGGTGCCAGTTACCAGAGAGTTTACTGTACATTGATTGGGAGGTGCTAATTCAAGACATACAGCCTGATCCTACTCTTCCTACTCAAACAAAAATCCTATTAGTATCAACTGGAGTTTGATTAAACAAGGACTCTGGGCCATTTATGCTTACAAGTGTTGTAATTACACATGCAAATAGCATGTTTTAACAATCCGGTGCCTAAATTAGGGCCTTGTTACACGGTGAGCTGCTCAAATGTTGATGGCAGTTAGTGCTAGCTTGAGTTTGAAGCAATCACAAGTTCAGGTCAGCAGGTAAGAATTGCCCCTACCCGGTCCCATTCCTAGCCCCTTGCCCTCTAGGGCTCCCCCAGTTCCCTCTCCATGCCTGCCCCCACCTCCTTGCCACCACCACTATTGAGCTGCTGTACGTTTCTGTACTGCATCTGGCCCAGAGAGCAGAAGCAGTGGTAGAAGGGCAGGCAGATTAACCCTTCCCTACCTGCTCCCCTGGGACAGATAGCACAGGCAGCCACAAGCAAGTAGGGGTGGGAAGGGGAGGGGCAGTGAGCAGAGTACTGGTGAGAGCAGAGGGGTGGGCGATGGGCCCAATCTGAGACAGCAGGGGAGTGGATGGGCATGGGGTGTGGGGCGTGGTGTTTACAGTAATGTATAGCCTAGTGGGGCTAACAGGGTTCAGAGATAAACCTAGGCTGGAGTGGTGTAACTTTAAGTTTCTCAAAGTTCTTAAAACTGGTTTTAGATGTTAGTGTTTGGAAAAAACAGGGGTTAAGAGCTCCAGAAGCTGCCTAAGTTTAACATGTAACAATGTCCTTACAGAAGCCATCACAAAAGGATTAATTAAATTTTAATATAAATTCAATTAATTTTATTTTACAATGTTTAAATGAAAAGTGGATTTCATTATTATCAGTTAATAACAGCGAGCATTTTGTTTTCAAGTTTCTAACAATAACTGATGAGTTCCTATGTTTATTTATAATGCTAAATAAATGCCTATGTTCATTCACACAAATAATACGATTTCAGTGAAGATCTGAAATATTTAACAGAGCAAATCCAGATTATTTACTAACCACTGGATCTTTCTGATCATGGTGTGTTCCTTATCCTAACACTAAAAGCACGGTTCTCTAGAAACACGTTCATAATGAATAATTACTATTGCAATAACTGTTAGCATTATGCCAGACATGCAATTCCTCATGGCCTTTTTGTTCAACAGCATGTAAATCTCCAATGGTCTACTTTAACTGCACCAACACAACTGCAGGTGTAACTGGAGCTGAGTGCCAGAAGAGCTGTCAGACTCTTGAGATGGGATGCGTAAGTGTGGATATTTTGTATCCGCTGGAACACATTTTCCTATCCTGACCAAAATAAGTCTTTGCTGCAGCAGTTGAATATGTCTCTTCCACTGACACCATTTATCAAATCATATTTTTCATACGGTTCTTACAGTACAGCACACAATGTCTCTCTGGCTGCATTTGTCCTGGCAATCTAGTGGCAGATGGGCAAGGTGCCTGCATACCTGCAGAAGAGTGCCCATGTGTTCACAATGAGAACTCCTACAAACCAGGGGAAACAATCAAAGTTGGCTGTAACACTTGGTAGGTATATGTTGGACATAAAACATAGAAGAATCTTTTTTTTTTCTGTAGTAGTACTAAGGCTTATGATACACATTTGAGTGGAAGTCACATTTCATTCACTAGAGCGTTGATACAATGCATATAGCTATATACTATAATTTGGCTAGGAATGAAAGTTCAAGATGATTTGCTTATCAACTAATAACAAAATGAATGGTTATCATAAAAAGTGGGTTCTTTTCTTTTCATAGGCAAGCAGAACAAATGAGAATAGATAGAAAGCAGTCAGGAGAAGAGTGAACTTTAGATGCTGTCATGTCCAACAGAGATGCTCATTTGTACCCTCTTAATCTGTCTGGAGTCCCTACATAGAATATACATCTCAAAAACTTCTAGGAGTTCTGAAAATGAAAATATTTTAAAACTATTCCTGGAATAATCAAGTAATTTAATATTTGGGCATGCCTGGGGTTTATCTGCTGTTTATACAGAGTTACAGTGCATTAATGTTTAGAATAAGGACATCTTATCTTTCCAATGCTGTTCATTAAGCACATACTTAAAGAGCAGATGAATCTTAATTTAATATGCATCTACCTCTGTATTAGAAATGAAGCCATAAAAGTGTTTTGGTGGTAGTAGTGATTCCATTTTTACACTGGGACATCTGACTTTTTTCTTTAGCACATGTAAAAACAGACAGTGGCAATGCACCAATGAATCTTGTCTGGCAACCTGCACTGTTTATGGAGATGGGCATTACATCACTTTTGACAGCAAACGCTACAGCTTCAGTGGGGATTGTGAATACACATTGGTCCAGGTACTGAGCTTTCTTCCTTGGATTATTACAATAAGAAAGTACCTTGTGCTTGTACATATGGTGACTCCATTGCTAACAATGAATATCATTCCCCTCAGAACTCCTGTGGTATGAACAACAGCAGCCAGGGAGGAACCTTCCGAGTTATCAGTGAGAACATCCCCTGTGGTACCACTGGAACCACTTGCTCAAAGTCCATTAAAGTTTTTGTGAGGGTGAGTAGTTGAATAAAATAATGAGTTAGTGAATAGAATCATTTTAATTATAATAGTTATAATAATTATAGTTTCATAGTTTCATAGTCAGTAGGATCAGAAGGGACCTAAGCAGGTCATCAAGTCCAACCCCCTGCCATGGCAGGAAAGAGTAATGGGGTCAATTATCCCAGCAAGGTGTTCATCCAGCCTCCTCTTAAAGACCCCCAGGGTAGGAGCCAGCATCACTTCTCTTGGAAGTTGGTTCCAGGTCCTAGCTGCCCTGACTGCGAAGTAGTGCCTCCTGTGATAGTGATATTGAAAATGATACATGAAACCAGGAACATCAGTTGGCTCTTTAACTGCCTTTTGGTTTCTCTTCTTATTTCAGAATTATGAAATGATACTCAGAGATGGGAACTTTGAAGTGATACAGAGGGTCCCTGGAGGGGAAATGCCATTCACAATCCGCTCCATGGGTCTCTACCTGGTGATTGACACTGATGCTGGGCTAATAGTCATGTGGGATAAGAAAACCAGCGCATTTATTAAACTCAGCCCTAATTTTAAGGTAAGTTTCAAAGCCATGCAACACAGGTCAGCTATCCTGGATCCACTTTGTTATTACCTGTTGAAGGAGAGAATGAAGGCACAGTGGAACAAAAGACTGTACGTGAAAGAAATGTGATTTCATGTTTTCCACGTTTCAATGCAACTCCTTTAGAGTTACAAAATGCATTGGAATGATTCTAGTCGTGTAATTTATTGCACACAGATTGTACATGTTACATCACTAATGATTTCATAGTGCACTAGTGACCTAAAAATCATCACTAATAAGATATGTCCAAAATAAAATGTAGCTAATTAATCAATTTTTTAAAAACAAATACTAAAATAAAAAAGAAGGTCCACTCTACTTCTGTCTTCAGACAAAATTCAATACAAAAGGCAAAAGCAATATTTTTATCTAAATGTATTCTCAGAGGAAAGCAAGATATGTTCATTGGACAGCCACAGTCCACATTAAATATGAAAAGTTCTGTTACCCACAGGTTTTATTTACCTTTGTTATTTTGTCCACATCTTTATGCAGGGTCAGGTTTGTGGCCTGTGCGGAAACTTCGATGGAAATGGCATCAATGACTTTACCACTAGGAGTCAGTCTGTGGTAGGAGATGTGATAGAGTTTGGAAACAGCTGGAAAGTGTCTCCTTCTTGTCCAGATACCAAAGGGAGCAAGAGTCCTTGTACTACAAACCCTTACAGAGCTTCCTGGGCAAAAAAACAGTGCAGCATCATCACCAGTTCAGCATTTGCAAAATGCCACTCTCAGGTATAGTAAACCTTTCGTGTGAATTCTCCTGAGCAGGGATTATACTGTCTATAGGGTGCCTGAGGGATATGAACTGAGTTGCCAATCCCCATACAAAACATAAAGGCTCTCTGCTACTGCTCTAATGTGTATTTAAATGTGTGTGGAAGATGCTTATTCATGGTGGACCTCATTTAGTTCTCTACTGAAGTCAACAGGAATTTTCCATTATTTTTAGTAGGAGCTGGATCGGTGGTAGCAGACATATTGGAGTCAGTACTATTTCCAGGTGGACTATGCAGAAATTTCATTCATATTTATCTCCGCTATTTTTGCTATGTACATGAGTACACCAAAAAAGCTACTGACGGTGGTATAGGTATCACCACGTCCCACTTTTTTAAATGGGATAGAAAGATTAAAGGCTGTATTCTTCTGTCCATCAAGATCAGCTTCTGATAATATACCTAATTGTTAAGATACTGATTGTTATGACAGCATATACTAATCTAATCACATGTTATTTCCCAATTAATATTTAATAAACACTTCTTAGGGTAGTCACTTCTTTTATAATTACTCATGCTGTGTCCTCAATTTGACATTCTCACTTCATTTTACTGAAACATTCTTGTTGAGACGTCCTTCCCAGTTTACAGTGACTTTATTTTCTTATATCACAAAGCAGTAAGCATGATGACAAATGCATGAAATAAAAATGTTAAACATGACATATTCCTCTTTAAACAGATTGAACCAAATGAATATTATGAGGCATGTGTGACAGATGCTTGTGCATGTGACACAGGGGGAGATTGTGAATGTTTCTGTACAGCAGTAGCTGCATATGCTCAAAAATGTAATGAGGCTGGCATCTGCATTTCATGGAGAACCCCATCCATTTGTCGTGAGTATTATCCTATAACTGGATGGAGGTAGAGGGGACAAAATGCAATTAAGAATGAGAAGGAAAATAAGTAGGAAGAAAAAGTAAGGAGGGTTAAATACTGTGTAGGGTGAGGTGTTGTAGTATTTCTAGGAGGAGCCAGTAATAAATTAGTAAGGACCAGCTCATAATTGTAGTTATCATGAAAATAAAACCATTATCTCCTACTAAGCTACATTACTGTATTAGATGCTCAGCTGTTGGGCTTGTGGCTTAGTATAAATAAATGGCAAGGCATGCTAGAGACAGAATATTTTATGTTCTAGCTAAATGAGTTGTTACTGTTTTTGTATGTCTCCATTTGATGCATTGTAACCTCGTTATTCTGAATACAACTGAAGAAGTAAAACAGTTGCATCAAATTAGAAACCAGAAAACTCCCTGGACACTATATGCAGGAATATACTGAAGGAATGAGATTTGTACACAATGTATTTCTGTAAATAGAGCGCTTAAAAAGCATTTTAACGTATATTTTCTCACATCTCTCCCTCTTCCAGCTGTCTTCTGTGATTACTACAACCCAAAAGAGGAATGTGAGTGGCACTACAAGTCATGTGGGGCCCCATGTATAAAGACCTGCAGGAACAAAAGTGGAAACTGCAGTCATGAACTACAAGGCCTGGAAGGTAAAAAGGATTGTGCATAATGCATTTTTCTAATAAAGGATAATTACATATGGTGAACACAGTTCCTACTACTCAACATAATGAAAGGTTTTATTAAAAAGGACAAGACACAGGAATGAACATGAAGTCTTTTTTAATAGTCTGTAGTTCTCTAAAGAAATCACAAACATGTTTAGGGAAAAGATCCCAGTTAATGCCCCAAAACTGACAGTAATTTATTAGATTGCCAAAAAATGCAGCCAGACACAAAAGATAAAATTCAACCCCTCTATGCGAAATCCATTTAGAGCTTAGATATTTGTATGGGCTAAAATCACCTCCTGTTTAAAGAAAAAGTGTCTGTGTATTTCTTTCCTACTGCAGGCTGCTACCCAAACTGTCCAGATGATAAACCCTATTTTAATGAAGAAGATATGAAGTGTGTTGAAACCTGTGGCTGTTATGACAATAATGGAAAATATTACCCCCCAGGATCAAAGATTCCTTCAAAAGAAAACTGTTATTCATGGTAAGCTTAGCTGTGTAAAGATTTTAGCAAGGTGCATTTGAAGTTGTGATTGGGACATAAGCACTACAGTCCATTGCTTGTGAACAGAAATGTCTGCCTACTATTCATAAATAGCTAATAGCTATTAAAAGCTATTTGATTTTGTTACCAGAACAGGAACGATCACATTCTGAAATTATTTCTTTTGGAGTGATTTATTCAGTGTATGGGTCATTGTTTTATTCTGTGTTCTCTTACAAAAAAAGGGGGAAGGTAGAGGAATAATTGTTTTCAGTTTTCAGTTTTTACCTCATTTAAGAAACACATTACCATGACCTTGCTGAAATTGTTACATAAGATTGTGTTCACCTTTAATTTTATTCCTTATTTCTGCTATCCTGCTTTTAATCATCTAGCTATTTGGGAGCTTTCGTATTCCTCAGTGTTTTCTTTTTCATAACTGGTTCCTTCTACATATAGATATTTGCTTAGACAATCGTGCTAACAGCTCTCTCACGCTAGGCGTGTCTATATGAGAGGCTACAGTGCCATAGCTTGTTGCTGTTGTGCCATAGCATCAACAGGCATGAACCATAATGGCAACACTACTCCACAGTAGTAACAAGCATCTAAAAAACCTTGAGCGGCACTGGTACTGCGCAGCAATTCCGGTTACTGTGCAGTCATTTAGTACTTTGTTAAACAGGCACTAAATGACTGTGCAGTAACAACTGTGCAGTCCAGTGCTCACATAGATGCAGTCACTGAGTAACACATTTATTCCATTCTGTAGGGCATCAGGTCTTGTCTAAATTGTAGCCACTGCAGTGACTGCAGCTCTTGTAGATGCACCTGACCTAGCTCTAAAGTGTTTAGATACCTCTAGCAGAGTAGCTCTCATGCTCTGGTGCAGTTTCTTGGGTGGACTTTACAGCTTGTGCTAGTCTGTGCTGCTGAGCCTACTCCTGTTACTGGTGATTAAGCAAGCTGGTTTTGAGCTAGCTTGGGTAGGCCTGCACTATAGATACTGCAGCTTGTACAGGTATACCTTTAGTCAGTGTGAAGAGAGGTATCTGGGACTATCCATAAATAATAGATCTTCCCCCTATATCTTGCAAATCCTGAGAAAAGGCTGTGTTCTAACAGGTAGAAGTCTGAGGGAGACAAAATCCTTCTCACCAGGTAACAAACCAGCAAAAGAGACGTGACCATGTCCAGACGAGTGCAGCTGTGCAGTATGTAGTACCGCAGTCATGTCTGTGGCATCACATCCCACACATTCAGCTGTTCTCTTTACTGCTTCCTTGCAGTGCAGGGCAGGTTTTGATGGGGTCAAAAAAACCCTCAGAAAAAAAAATGTGGAGTGGTTCATGCAGAGGCAGTGTAAGGCTCCTGGGGCCAGCCCAGTGCTGGTCTCAGCCTTCCCTACCTTACCTGAGGTGTTCCCCTGGGACAGCCAGGGGCAGCACAAGGTGTACCGCGGCTAGTTTGCACCAGGAAACCAAACGTCCACGCTTGTGTAGACATGGCCAGTGTGGCAACTACATGTTATAGAGGTGCTCCACATCAAGTGCATTTCCTCTCCAGGGAAAGAGATGATCAGGATATCCCCTCCAACTGCTCCTCTCCATCTTTCCCTTACTTTCAAAGCCTTCTTCAGTGCAGTCTCTTGGAGCATATAAAGAGCAAGCCCTGTACATAGATTAAAAGACCCTACCTTATCTGCCTTTTTTGCAGCAGAAGTGCATTGCTGAAGGAATGACTTGAAGAAAAACTACTTTTGAGCTTACTCATATTTCTTTTTTCTTTTTTTTCTCAGTGAATGCACACTTGAAGGCAAAATCAATTGCAAGCATGATGAACACGGTATGTTGACAAAGCAATTTCAGTTTGAATATGAAGGACATGGTGGAATCTGTTTCAAATTCTCAGAGTCCAAGGATGACATTTTCTTTTGATTTACAGCCTGCAACTGCACATATGATGGAAAGACTTATCCATATCATGCTGTCATCTACAACACTACAGATGGTATTGGTGCATGTATTCTTGCAACCTGTGGACCAAATGGAACAATCAACAGAACTATCTATGAATGTCCTGTAACCACAACAACATTTGTATTTACCTCTTCAACACCTATAACTACCACTACAGGTACCTTCTGTAATAAACATGTTGAGATTTCCCTATTTACCACTGAGAGAAATTTACCTAACAAACTAAGTACATACTTATATTTCCAATGAATGAATCAGAAAGATAAAAGTCAATGGGCACGTCTACATGTGCCCCCCACAGTGCTGTTGTTACTGAGCTGTTATTTATTACTTCCTTTTGGAACACAAAATAATGGTGCCTGGTTATTTTTAGATGCTACATCACTATAGCAACACACTATAATGAGGTAGCTCATCACTACATAGATGTTGTGTCAGTGTTGCAGTTTGTTCCCAGTGATGCTCCATCATCATAGCAACAAGCTACATCACCATAACGCGATGCTATAGTGATGTAGTGATGTAGTGTCACTTGTAAATATTTCCAATAAGCCCTAACTCTTTATTTGCATTTTCTACATTGATTGGGGTTCCAATCACTAGCTAGTAAAGAAATGTAAACACAAAACATAAAGAAAATAAAATTGTTGTACAAGATTTTGATGCTATTCTTTCTATTTAGACTGATTCAACAGAAAGCAATGATCTAGGATCATAGGAAAATAGGGCTGGAAAAGACCTCACAAGGTCAACTAGTCAACTCCTTGCACAGGGCAGGATCATCCTTGACTAAACTATCCCATCCAAGTGTTTTACCTGCTCTTGAAAATACCCAGGCATGAGATGTCCACAATCTCTCTAGGTAGTTTATTCCAATACTTGACCACCCTCATAGTCAGAAAGTCCCTCCTAATCTCCAACCTAACTTTCCACTAGTACAGCTTAAGGCTGTTGCTCCTCATTATTCCCCTATATATCTTGTATAGCTGCTTCAACCCTGCTGTAATTATTTTATGAATAAATGGAGGAATAAAGACAATGTAGTATATTTTATTAATAGCAAATCAATGTAAAAATGTATTTGCACATTTGCATAATCAGACCTGATCTAAAGCCCAATGAGTTCAATGATATTTACCTATTGCATGCATTACACTTTGAAGCAGGGTCTTAATGCTTAGGAGATGGTGCATAAAAGGATAAGCAAGCTTCACAAAATGGGAAATTATATGAAATTCCATGCAAATATATGTATTTTCCAAGTGTTTAAATTATAGAAGTGCAACTAAATTATCATTTTAGGCAGGTGATCTTCATCCTCGCACTTCACAAGAGGCAATGCGAATTTTATTATAAGTTGTACCTCTTCATGCCAATAAGTTTATACATTGAGTGTTATTTTCTCTATTTTTAATAACGATACCAATTAAAATCAAACTAACCTGAAATGGTTGTCTTATAGGCTTAACATGCTAGAACCTGGCTTTAGAAAAATATTCAATGTATGTAGTATAACGAAAAGGAGAATATGGGAACTTTTTAGTATATTTAACTTAAAACAGAAAATATAGTAGTATACTTTTTAGTATAATTCTTTTTATGTTTGTTTATTTTGTTTTTTTGTGTTTAATCACAGTACCATCAACTAAACCACTATGTGTTCATGAAGTATGTAAATGGTCACAGTGGTATGATGTGCGTTATCCAGGCACTGGGGAAAATGATGAAGACTATGATACATTTCATAACTTACGAGCTGAAGGTTACAAAATCTGCAAAGCTCCAAAGGCTGTTGAATGCAGAGCAAAGAACTATCCAACCACACCATTAAATGAACTTGGGCAAAAAGTAGAATGCAATACAACAGCAGGTCTAATATGTTATAACAAGGACCAAAATCCAATGAAGTGTCAGAATTATCAGATCAAAATCTACTGCTGTACTTTTGTACCATGTGAATACACATCTACAACTAGCATAAAGTCAACTGAAACAGCAACTACTGTCACAGAAACTATCTCTCCAGAAACAACTGCAACTTTTGTATATTCCACAGCTACAGTGCAACCTACCTCCACAAAATATAAAACAACTACCCTATCTACAAGTACCATGACAACCACAACTCTTTCAACAACTTCAGTCCCAGAAACAACCACCATGACAAGTACCATTCAACCAACCACAGTTGCAAAACCTATAACCACTATTTCTTCAACAACTGCTGCTTGCAAAAAGGAAATCTGTAAATGGTCACAGTGGTATAACATACATTATCCAAGTCAAGGAATCAATGGTGGAGACATCGAAACTTTTAAACACATAAGAGCAAAAGGATATTCTGTTTGTAAAACACCTAAGAATGTTAAATGCAGAGCAGTAAGGTTCCCCAATATTAGTTTGAAAGATTTAAACCAAAATGTTACATGCACCAAAACTGAAGGCTTGACATGCCATAACAAAGATCAATACTCACATGTATGCTTAGACTATGAAATACAAATTGAGTGCTGCAAAACTGAAATGAAAAAATGCCCAACAACTCTACCAACAAAAACAGTTGTAATACATACACGGACAACAACAGTTCCCACAAAACATCAGCTTACTCAAAAACAAACAACCACAACTGTTAAAACCATGGAATCTACCACAAAGAGCATTGTAACAACGCATGCCAAAACACTAGGAACCACAACACATAAGACACCACTGCCTACGATAGAAACCAGCACACCATTAAAAACTGTGCCCCCTGTAACAACAACCTCTAAAACAGCATCAGCAACTACCAGCCTGCCCACCAGTGCAACCCTAACCACCACGAGGGCAGCTACAACAGGCAGCACACCGCCGCCGACCACACGAATCAGCACCACTACTCTCACTGTGCCAACCAGAACCACAGAATCATCCCCACCACCTACAACCACA